>NW_024121654.1:12712391-12915114 GCF_016745375.1 Pimephales promelas
TTCGTAAAATTCGTACGAATTCCCGTGAGATCGGGTTGGTAATGTAGGGAATAGTGAATGAGCCTATTACAGTGATTTTAAACTCATCCCAGGTCAACATTTACATTTTAGTGTATCTTCTCAAGGGATAATACGAATTGAAACTTGGACATTTGTCAGAGTAGTCAATGTGCTGCTTTCGTAGCACTTTATATTTACTGTCCACTGAAAATACCTCAACACACAGCCATTATTGTCAAAAAAAGCTGGCAACATAAGTGAATACACCCTAAGTGATGATTGCTGTATGTAAAGCCACATGTCCTATTCATCATGTTCATGTTTTTGTCTGCTTGACAGGCCCATACAAATGTGTGTATCTTGTATTAGAGCCGTTAAAATGTGTGCTTTGAGTACAATTCTCTCATACTGACCACTGGATGTTCAACATGGCACCTCATGGCAAAGAACTCTCTAAGGATTTGAGGCACGGGCTGTTTTCCCAGACGGGTTCCACTCGTAACAGGCCTTGCAAGGGTCAATCAAAGAGTCGAGTCTTCATGCTGTGCGTCAGGTGCAGACTCTGGCTTCAAAAAACAGATGCAAGATCATTGCTTTAGAGGTCGCAGAAGCAGAAGGTCAGCTTGTCAGTGCTCAGACTATATGCTACACACTGCAAAAAGTCGGTTTGCATGGCCGTCGTCCCAGAAGAAAGCCGGCTCACAAGAAAGCCCTGAAAGCAACTTGTCCAAGAGCATGAATTAGTGGAACCAAGTCCTGTGGTCTGAATCTAATGAGACTGAGATAAACTTGCATCATGGTCTGGGGGTCCATGACGGCAGCTGGTACTGGGGAGCTGTGCTTCATTGAGGGAAACATGTACTGTGACATTCTGAAGCCGAACATGATGTGCCCCCTTCAGAAAATGGGCCGAACGGCATGATAATGACCCCACAACTGCCTTGCTGAGGAAGAGTGGCCAAGTATCTCCAGACCTGAACCCTATTGAGCACCTTTGGTGATCCTCAAGCGGAAAGTGAAGTGCCATGTGTCTAACATCCAGCAGTTTGAGGGTGTCATTATGGAGGAGTGGAAGAGGATCGCAGCTTTGGTGAACTCCGTGTCCAGGAAGATTAAGACAGGGCTTTCAATGGTGCTCACACAAAACACTTTGGACACAGTTTTGTCATGTTCAGCTAGGGTGAATTCACTTTTGTTGCCAGTCCTCTGAATGTTGAGATATTTTCAGAGGACAGTAAATTTAAACTGCTATACAAGCAGCACATTGACTACTTTTACATATATCCAAGTTTAATTTCTATAGTATTGTCCGTTGAAAAGATATACTAAAATGTTTGCTGAAATGTGAGGGGTGTACTTACTTTTGTGAGATACTGTGTGTGTGTTATATATAAAATAGTAGGTTATATATATATATATATATTTACATATATATATATAAAAGGTTTAAGTTGGTACAGGCTGGTTTAAGTTTGTACAGGGTGGTTTTGTTTGGTTCAGGTTGGGTTAAATTGGTCCAGGTTGGTTTAGTTTGGTTCAGGCTGGGTTAAGTTGGGGTGGGTTGTTTTGTTCAGGCTGGGTTAAGTTGTTCAGGGTGGTTTAGTTTGGTTCAGGCTGGGTTAAGTTTGTCCAGGGTGGTTTAGTTTTGTTCAGGCTGGGTTAAGTTGGTCCAGGGTGGTTTTGTTTGGTTCAGGCTGGGTTACGTTGGTAAAAGGTGGGTTAAGTTTGTACAGGGTGGTTTAGTTTGGTTCAGGTTGGGTTAAGTTGGTCCAGGGTGGTTAAGTTTGGTTCAGGCTTGGTTAAGTTGGTACAGGGTGGTTTAGTTTGGCACAGGATGGGTTAAGTTTGTCCAGGGTGGTTTAGTTTGGTTCAGGCTGGGTTAAGTTGGTCAAGGGTGGTTAAGTTTGGTTCAGGCTGGGTTAAGTTGGTCCAGGGTGGTTTAGTTTGGTACAGGATGGATTAAGTTTGTCCAAGGTGGTTTAGTTTGGTTCAGGCTGGGTTAAATTGGTACAGGTTGGTTGAGTTTGGTAAGGGTTTGGTTAAGTTGGTCCAGGCTTGGTTAGTTGGTACAGTGTGGGTTAAGTTTGTCCAGGGTGGTTTAGTTTGGTTCAGGCTGGGTTAAATTGGTACAGGCTTGGTTAAGTTGGTACAGGTTTGGTTAAATTGGTCCAGGCTTGGTTAAGTTGGTACAGGTTTGGTTAAGTTGTTACAGTGTGGGTTAAGTTTGTCCAGGGTGGTTTAGTTTGGTTCAGGCTGGGTTAAGTTGGTACAGGCTGAGGTGTCATAGAGTGACATGGGAAGCAATTACTGAGGACGACTCTGGCGAGGCCTCGGGCTGGAAGCTGTGAACCTGTCGACTGCCTCGCTCACTGACGAACACTGGCTGTACCCTGAAGCTAAAGTCTGTCTGCCTCACACTCACACACAGAGACACAGGATTCTCGTGCTTCTTGACTTAAGGAGCTCCTCACCCAAAACTACACTTGCAAATTCACTCGTCACGTCATCTCAAGCGATTATTTGTGTCTGGATATATACACACTGCAAAAAGAGATGTGTTAAAAATGACACATCATGTGTCGTATTTTAAGACATGTGATGAGTGCTCAGGTAAAAAAATAAGCAAAAGCGTCAAATGTAAAAATTTTAAACATTTAATCAATTGTCGAGTACAGAATGTGCACACAAAAAACAAGACAATGTTTTAAGCTCACTCAATCCAATGATGTTCAATAGAGTTTGTTTGAACATTTGGATGTTTTAGACACCATGAATCAACATAAACAAGCTCTTATTGAGAATTAACAGAGGTTTGATGTTTTATTGAATGTTTTATTTGAAGTCACCAGAATCGTGATTAATAGCTCCTTTATTTGGGCTCTTGACCCTTTACTCTTCTTTTACTTTTTCTCTGGTTGCTGTAACTGTATTTTAATCAAATACATCTGTTCTGGCGAGAGAAAATATGATCAGATGGTTCTTGATGATGTCATAATCAGTAAGTTATGATCAAGTTTTTGAGTATATGGATGGTGTGCATTTTTTTAATTATGTTTTGTTGTGAAACTACATCAAGCTATCCAAACGTGCAGAATAACTTTTTAAAAAAAGTTCAGAAAGTTAAAAGTTGCAGTAGAAACCAGTCAAACACAGCTATCAAGAATCAACGTATGAATCTCAACAATGGTGACAAACGAAACGTTTCATTCCGCAATGCATGCTGGGACTTATGGATGGGCGACATGAAGCTTTGCCACCATTGTTGAGATTCATATGCTGGTTCTTAATGTCTGTATGTCACTAAAGAGGAGGATTGACATGTGCCGTGTGAGTTTTTCCCCACGAGCACTTTGAGTAAAGCAATAAACTCCTGCAGACACTTTCTGGAAACACTTTCGCCACCCTCATTTACTCTTTTCCCATCCTGAGCTCATTCTGCACTGGTGTTCTTGGCTTTCAGCTGGCGGTGAGAGCTGTAAAAGCCTGCGTCCAGGGGTCCATCAGGGCAGATTTGCCCTCTTCAGATGTCTATTTCAGGCATTAATGTCTGAATGTGAGCGGAGAGATTTGGAGCCGCTGCTGGTGATGGTTTAGATTCACCTGTCAGGTTTTAGGACTATCCGTCTGAATGTTTACAACATTTGCTGCCAGTCTGTGCTGCAGCTTACATCCATCTGTGAATGTTTAATACGGGTCTACACATACTTAAATGTTCTAATTGAACTAAGGCCTAAATCCTGGCTTAATCTAAACCCTGTCTGTGAAACCAGGCCTCGGTGTGTATTTACGCTCAATGAATGTGTGAGACACTGACAACTGATCACAGACACTAATTACTGAAGCCTTTCATTAGGAAACAGACTCAAATGACTGATCCGTCAGATCTACAGCCAGACAGCTTTCGCTCGCTCTGTTCTCTGTGTAATGACACCTCGGCTGGCTCTTGTCTTTCATCTCACTGATGGAGTGATAGAAACAGGGCCAGATGCTGGTAAAGACCCTGACAGCTGACATTAATCACACTTACGGTCAGTCCAGTCCTCAGCATAAAGTCCAGTCCAAGGCATTATTCTGGCCAAGAACTGCCCTGCTTGACATCTTTAGAGAACAGAAGCCAATCTGAAATCAGACTAAATTGATGAGAGTGAAGCGAAAAAAATACAAGCGTGCTTAAGGCAAGGATCTTAATTATTAATAATAATACGTTTCTCCAAAAAAAAAAACAAAAAAAAAAAAACATGAACTGTTCGTTAGCATTCTCATTCATCTCAAAGACAGTTTTTCCTGAAATGCATGAACTGTGACTCAGCATATTTTAATGGGCGCCACAAGATGGCTTAAAATGATGTAGGATAAAACAAGAAGAAGAAACAGCTAAAAATATAGATGTAAACTGTCTTATTTCTTATTATTACGTTTCTAATTATTATTATTAAAGAACAGCCCGTTCTCATCCCAAGGCGTGATCTAACTGACCATGCGTCAACATCCGGCGCACATAGCGTTAACATGAAACGCAGATATATATGGGCCAGAAGGCGCCCCCTAGTGGTCTAACCCTAACCCTACCCCAGACCTAAACCTACCCATAACCGAAGCATCATCTAACTGACGCTACAGGGTGCCATGTGCATCGGATTTAGACGGATGGTCAAAAGCGTAATTTAGATGACGCCCTAGGATGAGAATGTGTTGCAAAGAAGCAGCACTGGTCTTAGAAAACTTTTTTTTTTTTTATTTAATGCAATTTTACAAAGTTATGGACATTTATGTAGCAAATATAAATTGTTGAAATTTTAAATAAGAGAAAAAAAAACATAAATCAGAAAAGTCTCAAAAAGAGTGAGGAAAAACATTAAGTTAACAAAACATCTAGAATTATGGAATTTAATTTATTTATTTATTTTCCTTTTTCTTATTTCGTTTATGGTATATATTGCCATAACAAAAGTAAGCCAGCAAGTTTGTCATTAGAGTAACACTTTACATTATTTCTACATCAAAATTTCATGTTCACTTCAATCCAATGTCCTACTTTATTTACGTTTCTTTATCATTGTTTTGTGGAATTTACTAGCAATGTTTAAGTGGAAACCGTTTCAAAGCAAATCTTACTGTTTTTTTTTTTGTTTTTTTTTTTAGTGTGGAAGAACCAGAAATATTTTTGTCTATAGACCATTTCACAAGATGTAAACAACACTGGTCCAGAAACACTTCCTGTTTCAGTTTGTAACTGTTTTCTTTATTTCACATGTAAACATCTTAAAGATGTTTGTTTAACTTTTCGATTCAGTTTTAAATGTTCTGTTGGTTGTATTTTATTATATTTATGTAGTGTTAAAAAACCGAAACAGGAAGTGCTTCTGGACCAGTGTTTTTTACATCTTGTGAAATGGTCTATATGTGGGAAACTTCTATTGTTGGACAATGGCGAACCTTGGAGTCAAAAAGGCTGAAAAACTACATCATGGCAACACAAAAACAATCACAAACCTACAAATATCCTCACACATTAGAAGCATACAAAAACAGAATTAACAAAATCTATAATCTGTGTTAGTTGTATGTTTGGGTTTTCACTGGTTTAGTTCTGTTTCCTGTGTTTTCTGTTAGTTTCCGTGGTTACTCATTGTTTGATTACCGTTGACAACTGCTAGTCATTTCTTCTATAGATTTGTTTGTGTTTAAGCTGTGCGTTTACTTTCCGTTGGACTCACACAAATTACCGATTGTTCTGTTCTTGTTACATGTGATTTCTGAACATACACCCTGAGTACTTTTGTTATCTTTGATTTTTCATGAAACACCAACGGCTGCATCTAGATCAGCTCTTTTTCATTCATTGCTGCAACCAGTGACAGTATCCTCCTCTTCTCGCATGGGAACCAGTCCCTAGAGACACACACTGGCACTCTTGGGTCTCTACGATGACACTACGTCCACTACGATGACAACTGCCAGCCTTCTGGACAAGCATGAATACTGAGACGAGAGTGTACGTGCTTGTCCAAAGTCGAGACTCTATTCAAAAACTTGTGATTCGTACATTGCTTTGTCTTTATTTTTGGATAACAGAAAACATAGCTACGTCTGAATGATCATAATGGTAGTTATTGATGATGTGAACGAGTTCAAAGAAAAAATAGCCTATTTACTGCAGTCCAACTCTAAATGAAAACTACGTCAAGACATTGAAATAACGACCAACCAAATTCCAATAGCAGTTTGATTCAGAAAACAAAGAGGCTCACAAACAAATGTGTCTGAACACCTGCGGACAACAGCGCATGGATCTCGAGGATTACTTTTCTATAATGCACTTTCAGTAAAGCTGCTTTGAAACAATATGTATTGTGAAAAGCGCTATACACTCTTAGAAGAAAAGTTTCTATATAGAACCTTAAAAGGTTCTATCAGCGCTACGTATTTGGAACCCCTAAAAGGTTCTCTTAAAAAAAGGGTTCCTCTGGGTTCTATATAGAACCCTGGGGTTCCATACTTGGCTTTTTCCAACCTTTTACCAAAAAAAAAAAAAGGTTCTATATAGAACCATTTTGGAGTTCCATATATGAAGCGGGGGATGGAACCATTTCTGGTTCTAAATAGAACCATTTCTTCTAAGAGTGTACAACTAAACTTGAATTGAATTGAATGGATCACAGGAAGAAGTGTTAATAAACTCAAAAACCACACAGAAACAATAGCTCGTTCTCTACCGTTAATCAGTCCCACCAGGATTTCACGATTTTTTTGTGTGACTTTTGCGATCAAAATGACTGATTTTGTGGTGGTAATTTCCAAAAATTTGTGAAAAAATTTGCGATTTATATATAACATTTACCATAATAGTATTCAGTCCTTCCAGAAAAAATCATTTTTTTGTGATTGTTGCTGGCAAAAATTTATTGATTACGCCGCCCGTTTTCTTTAAAAATGCGATGGAATATGCGGGATATTTATGCAATTTTATGCGATGAAATTGCAGGAATTTGCAAAAATTGAGGGAACTTGCAAAAATTGCGGGTTTGATGAAAAAGAGAAAAAAAGTGATTCCCCCAACATCCTGTTCTCACTAGGCTAATGTAAGAGTCATTTCTTATTACTTCATTTGATAAGCAAGCATACTACATCATAGAAAGTGCTGGGAATGTTTAATTTCTCATCTTGTTTTATTTCAGACTGTAACGAGTGTAAATAAGGTGTGGCCCCTTTAAGAGCTGCGCGCTCCTGTTGAACTCTCTGCAGTGTTATATGTGCGCCTCGAACACCCCATGTGTGCGGGTAATTTCTGTTTGATGCTACTTCTTTTATATTATGTTGTTTATTAAGTAACGATGTGACGGTAGAACGTGTGACAGACAGTTATACGAGTTCGATTTGTGAGATGTCAATCGCCTCCGTGAGTCTGTCTGGCGTCGCGTAATTGCGTCACTTCATAACGTTCCCATGGAAACAGGGGGAAATGGCTGCTCTTGTGTGAAGCAAACGCGACATTTTTCAACTTTCTGCTAAGATACATGTGACTTTTTTTGCAACGAAAATGCGAGGATTATGAAATTATGCAAACCCCGCATATTTTGCACGGAAATCGGCAATTCATGCGGCGAAAGTGCGGCGTATTTGAAAAAATGCGGCCCCCGCATAAATATGCGGACTTTGGCTGATTTTGCATTGAATTCAGCGATCGCATAATCGCGTTTTTGGAGGGACTGGTTAATTCAAACAAGAGAGGAGCCGCAACAATGGAGAATATGTGAAAAATACAATTTTTGAACATTCAATCAAGCATGAAAACCTGTTCTAGTAGAGCCAAAAAAATTGAAATCAAGGATAACAGGCCTTAAAGAATGATCAGGCTGAATTTAATTACGAAGCAAATTAAGATGAAATTCTGCCAAAATTAAGACAACGCAAAATAATGCAAGCAGAGATTTGACAGAGGCAGAGGGAAGGACAGGGGAAAGGACGTGAAACTCGTGAAACCGCAGAGAGCGAGAGACTATCAGACAGAGATGAGGATGGAGCAGCGTGATCTCCGATAAAGACAGATCTGAGGTCAGACGTGTCGGAGCGTGCAGGTTCAGGCAGGAGCGAACAAGGTGAACAAGAGATAACAGATATCAGACGACAGCAGATGAATGATCGCAGTCTCGGTGTGTGTGTGGCAGCATTTCAGCACGTGTCTATTCTTCACCACTGCAATATAAGCAATATTATACAGGCAATAACAGTAAATGCACAGCATTCTCTTCTGATCATTTCCTCACCCCCATGTCATCCAAGATGTCCACGTCTTTCTTTCTTCAGTCGAAAAGAAATTAAGGTTTTTGATGAAAACATTCCAGGATTTTCTCCATATAATGGACTTCAATGGGAACCAAACGGTCCAAGGTCCAAAAGACAGGTTCAGTGCAAACTGTTCAAAGGGCTTTAAACGATTCCAGGCGATGAATAAGGGTCTTATCAAGTGAAACGATCGCTCATTTAAAAAAAAAAAAAAAAAGTTGAAGTTTTATAAGCTCAAATGCTCGCCTTGCTCTGTTCTGTGATGCGCGTTTGTGACTCTTCTGTTCGAACTCGCTCATAGAAATGAACAAATCTTTTTCCGTGTCAATTCGTTCGTTTCGTTCGATGAATGAACCAAATGACTCGGAAAAAGATTTGTTCATTTTGATGAACGAGTTCGAACAGGAGAGTCACGAACGCGCATCACAAAACAGAGCAAGGCGAGTATGAGCTTATAAAACAAAAAATTTGTTATTTAATTTTTTTAATGAGCGATCGTTTCGCTTGATAAGCCATGGATATCTTGCATGGGTTAGTAAATTTTATTAAAAGTGAACTACTCTTTTAAAGTAAATTGAGCTGAATAACGACACTATTGTCGTCCGATTTGAGCTGGAAAACTATTTTAAGAGCTGCTTTACTTTTCATATTTGATGAAGTTTGAAGTTTGTATCATGGAATCTGTTATTTCCCTGTTTATTAAAGTGAATAATATGCTTTGAATCTGTATATAAAGTGCTAAAAAAGCCACTGAAAAAAATCTGAACATATTTGTGAGTACATACATGACGCATTACATTTTTAAATGAATCAATCAGATTCTTCATGCTAAATTCTAAACTGAATCAGTCAGATAAATCACAGTATCAGTTCAGAAATCATAATCGCAATCATACACTCTTGGATAAAATTAGCGTGAAGAACCTTTGGATAGTAGTTATGCATGCCATTTTGCACGGTTAGAGGAATTTAAATCTGATTAGTTGTATGTCAAATGTGTAGTTACAAAGATACAAAGCACATTATGTTGATAAAAAAATAGTTTGGCAAGGTTTAACGACGAGGAAACAAATCCTGTAGGAAACATTATAGTGTGTGACCTCACTAAAACTGATTTGATCCATAAACCAAGAGAATCTAGACACGCACATACACACGTCCAAATCCCCTCTGCCCTTCACCGGATTGAGGTGAGGAATAGTCTCGGTGTTTTATGAATTTTCATGACCAGTGAGCGGCGTGGCTCATTTGGGGCGTCTGTGATTGACAGACGCAGGACTCGAGCATATTGAGCTTGATTACGGACGGGAAAACCTTCCAGACCATGAATATTCAACGGCACCTGTCGGAACGCAGCTGAAACAATACCTGAGCTTCCCCAACAGAACCTGTTCAGGACTGATTTTGAGAACTAATATGAGGGAGTGATCGCAATAATCGCGATTTTAACGGTAAAAATGCTACAGTGCAAAACTGTTAATTGGTTAACAGAAAGTTTCCGTACACTAGAAAAAAAGGTACAAAAGCTGTCACTGGGGCTGTATCTTTTCAAATGGTACACTTTTGTACCCAAAGGCTGCATATTGGTACCTTGGTGGTACATAATAGCACCTAAAATGGACAAATTACCACCTAAAAAGGATATATTAGCTCATGAAATGTACATATTACCACCTAAAATGTACATATTAGCACCTAAAATATACATATTAACACTTAAAATGTACATATTAGTACCTCAAATGTACATAATAACACATAAAATGGACATATTAGCTCATGAAATTTACAAATTAGCTCCTGAAATGTACATATTACCACCTAAAATGTACATATTGGCACCTAAAATATACATATTAACACTAAAAATGTACATATTAGTACCTCGAATGTACATAATAACACATAAAATGGACATATTAGCTCATGAAATTTACACATTAGCTCCTGAAATGGACATATTACCACCCAAAATGTACATATTAACACCTTAAATGTACATATTAACACTTAAAATGTACATATTAGCACCCAAAATGTACATATTAACATCTAAAATGTACTTATTAGCTCATGAAATGGACACAAGTTTACCTTTTCAAAAGGTACAGCCCCAGTGACAACTTTTGTACCTTTTTTTCTGAGAGTGTATATACGGTAAATAGCTTTGATATCATTTTACTGTAAAATACCATTAAATTTACAGTTTTTGAAAGTGAAAAAGATCAACTCATTGTATAATTTACAGTGAAAAACCGTAACTTGACATTCCCACAATTCCCTGTGTGACACTTCACATTTTATGTATTTTTGTTGAAATAACTATGTTTCCGCATATGTTTTTTTTCTAATCAGTTAGGGTTTTATGTTACATTTAATGTTATTAAATTAATATTTATTGCATTTTTTTTATTTGTTTACTGTTTGTATTAATCAAATGCTTTATAAAAGTATTAATTTTCTTATGGAAGACTATTTGTGATGAGCTTTGATTGATCATGTGACTCATCACTGCTGTGATGATTGTTGGTTGTCAGTGTATTACTAGAGTACAAAACAGATATCAATTTATCAACAGGTTGGTAAATCAACATTTTATCAGAAAATCAAATACGGTTTATTACTGTAAATTTTAAGTTAAGCTTTAAAACCATTAATGTTGCTACTGTATTTTTAACGGTAAAGTTTTGGCAACCACAGCTACCGTTTTTTTTTACCGTAAAAATGACGGTTTTATTTTTTACAGTGGAGAGAAAGAGAGATTACGGTAACAAACCGTATAAGGCCATATGATTTACATGATGCAGAAAACAAGGACGGAGTCATAAAAATGGAATTTGCATGACATTTTGCAACATTTGGAGGCCTGTACACTTAATCAAATGGCGATATGGACTAGTGTTTGTGAAAATTAAACCGCAAAACGATAACAAAACTGCTGATGCACATGCTTCACAAAAACCCAGCCTATAAACAAAACTGGTTTAACTTGACACTTTGACAAAGTATTTTCTTAAAGTCATAAAAAAATATAGTTACAATACGGTTTATTAAAACAGATTTTAACGAATGTCGCACAATTGCTTTACAGTAAACAAACCTCTGTTGTTCTACTTTTATATTACAACGTTTCATTTTATTGCATTTTAAAAGATTAAATAAACTGAGAAACCTTCATGCAATCATTTTATCAGGAGTAAAAGAAAGAAATATTTAAATTAAATATTTAAATATTTAAAAAGTTAAATATTTAAAGAAATATTTTATGCTTTTTGAAAATAGTATTTTGAATTAAATCACAAAACACAGAATCCAGAATAATAAACAAACAACTGAGAAAAAAAACCCGCGTTTAGTGATAAAATCGCATCTATTAAACTGTTGAATACAATTCGTCATATATGTACTTATTGATAATTACCATTAAAAAAGAATCCAGATCAAATAAAACAAAAAAACACAGAATTTGGGAAAAACAATTAAACAGATTTCATATAAGGTCCAATGAAACCTTGTGAAATCGTGTTAATTTTCCAGAATAATAAACAAACAACATAGAATTACTGGGAAAAAAAAGAGAAAAAGAAACAAAAACAACATTTTAGGGCACTTTTAGAGATAAAATTTGTCAAAATTTAAAATACAATTTGTCATATACGTACTTATTGATAATTACAATTTAATTAAAACATTAAAATACAATCCAGATCAAATAAAACGGAAAACACAGAATTTGGGAAAAAAATTAAAAATGATTTCATATGAGGTCCTATGAAACCCTGTGAAATCGTGTTCATTTGCATCAGTGTCTATGACAAAAAGGAGCTGAAAGATCAAATGTTGTTATTGAAAGTCACGTGTCCAAACGTCACACCGTTCTGAATATGTAAATGGAGCCACGAAAAGCTTTTTATTTTAATAGACCTACGTGACAAACAGAAGCAGAAAATCAGTCAAGTACAAAATATGCACGACGTTTCACGCAAACAACAAAAATGGCAGAAATCACCAGATCCCTGCAACAAAAGTGAAACGGTGCACTTCTAAGTATTTTTCCCATTCATTAAAAAGGCATTATAAGCCATTAACCGAAGCACTCAGCTACGGGGTTAATCATAACATTACAAAATTTGATTTTAATGCAAAATGCCTTTTTTAAGACTTTGCAGAAGACTAGATGGATGCTGATAGACTGCCAATGCTTTCTCTGAAAGCACATGCACAACTTCATTTTCCGGTGGACCGTGAGTCATGTAATAGAATCTGTCAGGCATAATAGTGTGTTTTCAGAGCTGAGTTACAGTGATCTTTCCTCTCTTCAGGAGTCTTTCTGAGCGATTCGGCAGACTCGTACCTGTTTCACATGCACGTTACACTGATCACAGCCGCCTCAACACTGTGTGAAATGAATTTCATGGCCATGCATTATAGTGTACGGCTATTGAGCTGCCGGCACAGAGAGTCTCGACCAGCAGGAATGACTGACGGACCGAATTACATTCCACATCACTGACTCTCACCAAACCTGTCAAGAAGTCATATATAATACACCCCAAAACCGCATGAAAGATGGTATGGTCTTTTTTTTTTAGTGTCAGGTTTTTCTTTTAGGGAGTAATATTTTAATGAGAAATAAAGACATTTTACCTTCACACTTAAAAAACTAAAGTTCAGATGCTGCATTAAAACTCGTCTATGATCAACAAAATTACATATTTAAAGGAGTAGTTCACTTTTTAAGATGTCCATGTCTTTCTTTCTTCAGTCGAAAAGAAATTAAGGTTTTTGATGATTGTTCTCCATATAATGGACTTCAATGGGAACCAAACAGTTCAAGGTCCAAATGAGAGTTTCAGTGCAAACTACAAACTATTCAAAGGGCTTTAAACGATTCCAGACGATGAATAAGGGTCGTATAAAACAAAACGATCGCTCATTTAATACATAAATAACAAAGTTTAAGTTTTATAAGCGCAAATGCTCGCCTTGCTCGAAAATGTGAGCGACGTGAAAACGTGATCAAAATTAACTAATCATTTCGTAGTCAATTCGTTCATTTCATTCGTTGAATGAACCAAATGACATGAAAAAAGATTCGTTCATTTTGATGAACGAGTTCGAACAGGAGAGTCACGAACGCGCATCGCAGAACAGAGCAAGGCGAGCATTTGAGCTTATAAAACTTAAACTTTGTTATTTATTTATTAAATGAGCGATCGTTTCGCTTGATCAGACCCTTATTCATCGTCTGGAATCGTTTAAAGTCCGTTGAACAGTTTGTAGTTTGCACTGAAAGTGTCTTTTGGACCTTGAACCGTTTGGTTCCCATTGAAGTCCATTATATGGAGAAAATCCAGGAATGTTTTCATCAAAAACCTTAATTTCTTTTCGACTGAAGAAAGAAAGACATGGACATCTTGGATGACATGGGGGTGAGTAAATTATCAGCAAAAGTTTTTTTAAAAGTGGGCCTTAAAAAAAACCTTAACCTTAAACTTTTCCTGAAGAAAGGCGAAAATTATCAGCAAAAGGTTTTTTTTTTAAAAGTGAACTTTTCTTGAAAAACGTTTTCTTCATACCTTAAAATAGCTTGAATGTAACCTTTTTGCAATGTAACCCTTGCCTCATTTAGTATGTGAAGTTCTATGAATATGCAAATGAGCCCCGCCTCCACTCACTCACTCAGCTCAGAGATCCACTGGTTGACGATCACACTTTGATCTAATTGGTTACAAAGTCGTTTGTGACGTCAGAAACGCCAGCGATTTCAAACCGTGTGTTTGAGTCTGTCTTTGGTTCACTGCAGTTTTAAGGAGGAAATACTGTCGACTGATGAATTTGTCATAAAGCATATTAAAAACACCACAAAGACATAAAAACAACATTAAAAACTGGATTTAACAGAGAACACAGGGTTTGGGTTTGTTTAAATCAATGTGTGTAAAGCGTAATCGCAGGATACATCGACAGGACGTTCCTCCAGCTAATGTCTCGGTAACGAAGACCGCGTGTTTAATGAAAGATGCCCTCGGCGGGCGTTCGAGCCCTTGATCTGTTTCTGCTCCCAGCGGGCGTCATGGCAACCTGCCGATGAATAAAGGTGCCCTCTCTGATCGAGAGAAGAGAGACAGAGGTGATGCGGTTATTGTTTCCAGTGTGAGACCATCATTTGAAATCATTAGTGACGGGGGCAGCGCTGACGGACCCCGTGTTCGGTTCACCTTGAGTGGGAGGGAGTGAGAGGGACCCTGGTGACCAGGAAAGGGCGAACGGTGGCGGGAAATGGATTTTTTTTACCATCCTCGTTCCCCATCTCTCTTTCCGTATTCCACTCAGTGGGCGCCCGGGGGGCTGTAACCCTGAGAATCCGCGTTAGGAGCGCCAAAGTCACCATTAATATAAAGCACCGGGGCGTATCCTAACCCCGACACCCCGCCGGCCTCTGGGGTTTCCTGCGGGCCTCTCAGAAAAACTTTTAGAAAGTGACCTCTGCTCAAAGTCAGGCTGTGTATCTCAAGTATGGCGACGATGATGTGCCCGAGCTTGAAAAGACAAGTCTCCTTCTTTGTTTTTTAATGTTTAATGACTGCTATAAACGCATTGGCGTCCATTTCCCTGCAAATAAATAAATAAATCATCCAATAAATGATAAAATAAAAAAAATAAATACTTGGATACTTGCATTTGCGTCATTGAAAAAGTGACGAAGACGTCGAGTCAGGTGGACACCGACCGTGATCACGTGACTCTTTTCAATGGCGCAATGAAGGACGAAGGCTCTACCGATGTTTTGCGAACCCTCGGGTTTTTCGAAACGTTAAAAATCGCAGCTTTGTTGGAATGTTACGAATCTTGGTGACTTTTAAAAAAAATTGAGATCATGATCCGAGCAGGCTAAGTGGCCGTAAAAAAAAATAGTCACACTTGTGCTCTTCGGTCAAAAATGGCCGACCGTAGGAAATGAATGGGAAATTGACAATAACACCAAAAGTCTGAGAATTTTTGTGTGTACAATTTACAAATCGGCCACGACGCAGAAAAAAAGCGTTCAACAATGAAGGGTGACACTCTAAAACACCAAGAGTGCAAAACAGACACACTAACCCACCCACACACACACAAACACACGTTTTATACACATACACACCGATGAGTTTGGACTGACCATAGGAAATGAATGGGAAATTGACAAACACAAACTCTCTACAAATCGGCCACAATGAAGAAAAAAAACATCAATAGTGAATAACGCTTCATATCAAATTTATTTAAAAAAAAAAAAAAATTATAAATCATGGCAAAAAGTATTATTTGAAAAAAAAAATCAAATCCACATCTTAAATGTAAGTAATTTTGTCCAAAAACAACAAGAATTCACAAGCCTCTCCATAGAGAGTTATGCAGGCATCTCAATTGCGACTTTATATCACGCAATTCTGACTTTATATCTCGCAATTCTGACTTTATATCTCGCAATTCTGACTTTATAACTCGCAATTCTGACTTTATATCTCGCAATTCTGACTATATCTTGCAATTCTGACTTTATATCTCGCAATTCTGACTATATCTTGCAATTCTGACTTTATATCACGCAATTCTGACTTTATAACTCGCAATTCTGACTTTATATCTCGCAATTCTGACTTTATATCTCGCAATTCTGACTTTATATCTCGCAATTCTGACTATATCTTGCAATTCTGACTTTATATCTCGCAATTCTGACTATATCTTGCAATTCTGACTTTATATCACGCAATTCTGACTTTATAACTCGCAATTCTGACTTTATATCTCGCAATTCTGACTTTATATCTCGCAATTCTGACTTTATATCTCGCAATTCTGACTTTATATCTCGCAATTCTGACTATATCTTGCAATTCTGACTTTATATCTCGCAATTCTGACTTTATATCTAGCAATTCTGACTTTATATCTCGCAATTCTGACTTTTTATCTCGCAATTCTGACTTTATATCTCGCAATTCTGACTATATCTTGCAATTTTGACTTTATATCTTGCAATTTTGACTTTATATCTTGCAATTTTGACTTTACAACAATCAATTCTGACTTTATATCTCGCAATTTTGACTTTATAGCTTGCAATTTTGACTTTACAACAATCAATTCTGACTTTATATCTCGCAATTTTGACTTTACATCTCGCAATTCTGACTTTATATCTTTCAATTTTGACTTTACAACAATCAATTCTGACTTTATATCTCGCAATTCTGACTTTATATCTCGCAATTCTGACTTTATATCTCGCAATTCTGACTTTATATCTTGGAATTCTGACTTTATATCTCACAATTCTGACTTTATATCTTGCAATTTTGACTTTACAACAATCAATTCTGACTTTATATCTCGCAATTCTGACTTTATATCTTGCAATTCTGACTTTATATCTTGGAATTCTGACTTTATATCTCACAATTCTGACTTTATATCTTGCAATTTTGACTTTACAACAATCAATTCTGACTTTATATCTCGCAATTCTGACTTTATATCTTGCAATTCTGACTTTATATCTTGCAATTCTGACTTTATATCTTGCAATTCTGACTTTATATCTCGTAATTCTGACTTTATATGTTGCAATTTTGACTTTATAACAAGCAATTCTGACTTTATATCTCGCAATTCTGACTTTATATCTCGCAATTCTGACTTTATATCTCGTAATTCTGACTTTATATGTTGCAATTTTGACTTTATAACAAGCAATTCTGACTTTATATCTCGCAATTCTGACTTTATATCTCGCAATTCTGATTTTATATCTCGCAATTTTGACTTTACAACAATCAATTCTGACTTTATATCTCGCAATTGTGACTTTATATCTCGCAATTGTGACTTTATATCTTGCAATTCTGACTTTATATCTCGCAATTTTGACTTTAAACACACAATTCTGACTTTATATCTCGCAATTCTGACTTTACATCTCGCAATTCTGACTTTTTATCTTGCAAATCTGACTTTATATCTCACAATTCTGACTTTATCTCGCAATTCTGACTTTATATCTCGCAATTTTGACTTTATATCTCGCAATTTTGACTTTACAACAATCAATTCTGTCTTTATATCTCGCAATTGTGACTTTATATCTTGCAATTCTGACTTTATATCTCGCAATTTTGACTTTATATCTCGCAATTTTTACTTTACAACAATCAATTCTGACTTTATATCTCGCAATTCTGACTTTATATCTCACAATTCTGACTTTATATCTCGCAATTCTGACTTTATATCAATCAATTCTGACTTTATATCGCGCAATTCTGACTTTATAGCTCACAATTGTGAGAAAAAAAAGTCAGAATTGCGAGATAAAAAGTCGCAATTACCTTTTTTATTTTTCATTCTGTGGTGGAAACAAGCTTCTATAATATCTAATCCAATTGAACTGGCAAAATAATGTGGAAAAAGCAGCAAATACTTCACAAGTGTTCTTCTGAAAACCTCTACACGTCCTTCAGCTCGTTGTGAAAATGCTTTCTGTCTGACCCAGAGATGTTTGGTCAGCTCCTGTCTGCGGTCTCCTGAACCCAGAGCACATCTCGTGTTTGATGACCTCGAGAGACAGCCGCAGGAGGACGTCTTTACGGCGGAAAAGCACACAAAAATGAGGAGAAAACGAATAAAGAGGGCGACATCTCTGAACTCATACGGGACCTTATTACACACACAAATCTTGCTGCAATTTTCACACAAGCTCCCAAAGCGCAAGACCTGGAAGTTGGAGAAACAGAGCTGATGTAAAGAGGAGAAAGGTTTTAGCAGGGTGAAACTTGCTCAGATCTTTCTTGAACAGCAACAAAAAAACTTAATTCTGAAAGGCACAAAAAAAAAACTGTCAAATTTGACAGTGATTTACAAACAGATGTTAATTTTCAACTTGTGACTTTTTTGTTAAATTTTGACCAAGAATTTTGTCACATTACCAACATAAAATGGGTTTAAAACTCTCTCTCATGCAATTGACACTTTTATGACACTCTAACGCCACATATTCTCTCAGCTTTCGAATTTTGTATTACGAACTTCAGACAATAAAGAGCGGTTTGGCGCTCTTGATGTAACATGACTGCAACTCCTCAGTTCCAGTGGCACGTGAACTGATCATCTCTTCCTCTTTACTAGATAAAACGGCTTTTAAACAATACGTGATGTTAAATGATTTACCTTAGAAAAGCCGTTCCATAAACTGTATAGTTTTTTGAGAGCATTTTGACAAAAAAGCACTCCATTATATATTTTTTTACTCCAATACTATGTATAACATTAGAATAGTTAGTAATTTGTATTATTATAAAAACTGCAATTGTGTACAAATCAATAGAGTTCCCTATAGAGTTTACAACATTAGTTGAGAAATACATTTTTCATTTACATATTTTTATTTATATATATATTTATAATATATTTTCATATATTTCCTGGGCTCATTTGCATATTCATAGAACTGCACATACTAAATGAGGCAAGGGTGTCGAGTTACATTTATCAGAATTGCGAGATATAAAGTCAGAATTGCGAGATAAAAAGTCAGAATTGCGAGATATAAAGTCAGAATTCCGCGATATAAAGTCAGAATTGCACGATATAAAGTCAGAATTGCGAGATATAAAGCCAGAACTGTGAGATATAAAGTCAGAATTGCGAGATATAAAGCCAGAATTGCGAGATAAAAAGTCAGAATTGTGAGATATAAAGACAGAATTGCAAGATAAAAAGTCAGAATGGCGAGATATAAAGTCAGAATTGCGAGATAAAGTCAGAATTGTGAGATATAAAGACAGAATTGCAAGATAAAAAGTCAGAATGGCGAGATATAAAGTCAGAATTGCGAGATAAAGTCAGAATTGTGAGATATAAAGTCAGAATTGCGAGATATAAAATCAGAATTGCGAGATATAAAATCAGAATTGCGAGATAAAAAGTCAGAATTGTGAGATATAAAGTCAGAATTGCGAGATAAAGTCAGAATTGTGTGATATAAAGTCAGAATTGCGAGATAAAAAGTCAGAATTGTGAGATATAAAGTCAGAATTGCGAGATAAAGTCAGAATTGTGAGATATAAAGTCAGAATTGCGAGATAAAGTCAGAATTGTGTGATATAAAGTCAGAATTGCGAGATAAAAAGTCAGAATTGTGAGATATAAAGCCAGAATTGCGAGATAAAAGTCAGAATTGCGAGATATAAAGTCAGAATTGCGAGATAAAGTCAGAATTGTGTGATATAAAGTCAGAATTGCGAGATATAAAGTCAGAATTGCGAGAAATAAAATCAGAATTGCGAGATATAAAGTCAGAATTGCGAGATATAAAGTCAGAATTGCGAGATATAAAGTCAGAATTGCGAGATATAAAGTCAGAATTGCGAGATAAAAAGTCAGAATTGTGAGATATAAAGTCAGAATTGCGAGATAAAGTCAGAATTGTGAGATATAAAGTCAGAATTGTGAGATAAAGTCAGAATTGTGTGATATAAAGTCAGAATTGCGAGATAAAAAGTCAGAATTGTGAGATATAAAGCCAGAATTGCGAGATAAAAAGTCAGAATTGCGAGATATAAAGTCAGAATTGCGAGATAAAGTCAGAATTGTGTGATATAAAGTCAGAATTGCGAGATATAAAGTCAGAATTGCATGATATAAAGTCAGAATTGCGAGATATAAAGTCAGAATTGCATGATATAAAGTCAGAATTGCGAGAAATAAAATCAGAATTGCGAGATATAAAGTCAGAATTGCGAGATATAAAGTCAGAATTGCGAGATAAAGTCGCAATTGCTTGTTGTAAAGTCAGAATTTTGAGATATAAACTATTCTGAGGGGAAAAAGTCAGTCTTTTTTTTCCTTCGAGTCAAAAAAAAGCCATTTGAAGACATTACAAAATGCACTATGTTTGATTTAATTATCTGTAGCTTATTAAAGGTGTGAATGACGAAAGGGTAAATCAAGAGCTTCCATCTTCACTCCCACCCTAATGGAGACTGTCCCCAAAACAAGAGTGTTTTTCAGTCAGATAAAGAAGCTTTTCAAAGCGCAGCAGGACTGAAGGTCGCCGGCAAAGGCAAAGCAGGGAGAAATGACTGCGACGATGCGCCCATGGGGAAAACTCATCTGAGCGCGTGTTGTTCTTCATTGTAGATCCCGAAGGGAAAAGCCAACAGAAAACACACTCTCTCTCTCTCTGGGTTGAACATGTGCTCTTTATACTGACACAGTGACTTTATTGAAAGCCTTTTGAAAATGCTTTCTTCTGCAAATAAAGGAACACAATACAGAGACATGGAGGTGGGTTTGTGTTCATCTGCAGAGAGCAACGTGAAAATAAAAAAGTTAGCGGGATATTGCAAAACACACACACAGGGATAGGACCTCATAGAGATTATTCAAGAGATTGAATTGATTGATTTCATGTTAAAGAAAGCCGGACGCTGCTTAATTACACACCGGAGGAAACATGAACGCGAGTGTTTTGTTCCTATCCTAACAAAAAAACAAAACTAAGACACATACTGTATGCAAATGCTTGGCCAACTAATTGCTAGCATGCATTTGCATTGTACGTGTGCATTTTCACACATTTCCCCCCTAGAATGTTCATTCTTATTTATGCTAATGAACAACTGACCTAATAAATAACTGATAATTAATGCAAGCTATTGGGAAACTGTAATGCTGTCAGTGCATTCAATGCATATGTTAAAAACACTCATATATATATATATATATATGAAGAGTTCAGATGCAAAAGCCTCTAAATGCCATTTGAAATTTTCTTCTAAAATGAGCATTTTTATCAAGCTTGTATATTTAAGTTCAGTAATTTCACTTAAATGACAATTAATAGGTAATCTTCATTGCCATTTAAAGGACAACTCCGGCGCAAAATGAACCTTTAGTCTAATAACACATTGTTACCTAGTCAACCGTTATCTGAGATTTGTTTTCATGATTGCCTAATGTAAATAGTTTTATCTCTAAAAACAGTTTAGCCTATAACGCTAGTATATAGGGCATAGAGTAATGACAAATAAAAATCGCTTGTTATTACCACTAAAAAGGCTCAAAATAGCCCCACACCAAAACGACAGCATAAAAAGAGTCCCTACATTCAAACCGAAGCATTGAGAACTTTGTCAGTGTCCATACAGTTTAATAAGAAGATGTTTTATACACACAGTAAATTTCGCGAATTCAGGAAGAAGCCATCTTGGAAAAATAGTCTCTACCAGTCGATCTACGAACGCCGATCCAAGTGCGCTGGTGAGATGTGAATAAGGTGATAAGGTGAGCGTGAACAGTAGGCTACGTGTACATATTGAAGAGAAGAAAACGGTTTGTGTTTGTGTTTCTTCTGGAAACAGCGGATCATATGAGATTCTGCACAGTTAAGCGCACTTGGATCGGCGTTCGTAGATCGACTGGTAGAGACTATTTTTCAAAGATGGCTTCTTCCTGTATTCGCGAAATTTACTGTGTGTATAAAATATCTTCTTATTAAACTGTATGGACACTGACAAAGTTCTCAACGCTTCGGTTTGAATGTAGGGACCCTTGTTATGCTGTCGTTTTGGTGTGGGGCTATTTTGAGCCTTGTTAGTGGTAATAACAAGCGATTTTTATTTGTCATTACTCTATGCCCTATATACTAGCATTGAACTAGCGTTATAGGCTAAACTGTTTTTAGAGATAAAACTATTTACATTCGGCAATCATGAAAAAAAATCTCAGATAACGGTTGACTAGGTAGCAATGTGTAATTAGACCAAAGGTTCATTTTGCGCCGGAGTTCTCCTTTAAGTGAAATTACTGAACTTAAATATACAAGCTTGATAAAAATTGTCATTTTAGAAGAAAATTTCAAATGGCACTTAGAGGCTTTTGCATCTGAACTCTTCATATATATATATATATATGTGTGTGTGTGTGTGTGTGTGTGTGTGTCTATTAAACTTTAGGCTACAGTTTGTGCATGCTTGACTTTTGGTTTGCATTTATGAATTGTCAAAGTTCCCTTTCTTTGATTATCCAAAAAATAGCCATTACAGCAATATTTATTAATATATAAACAATTTTCCAGCTAAACTGACTATATTGTGATATACTCTGCAGACACCTGATGTTAACAAGCAAAATCACTGAAGGAAAAAAAAAGATTTTTTAAGTCACCATTATGGTGATCAGTGTTTGCTTTAGTTGGGCTCTTGACCCTTAAACCATTAACTTTAGATTTTGTTTGACTGCAGTACATGAGTTATAACAGCCAGATAAAGAAATTGAAAAGGTGATCTGATGGTGATGGTTGTGTTTTAACATAATCAGTATTTCACATTCATTTGACCTGAATCACTGAATTCATATAGGGCCTAATTTCTGCATTAGGTTTACTTTATTAATTACATCAGCAGTGACCTTGTACAGCATAGTACTCTTAACGTTGACAATGTATTCAAAATAATTTCTTAAAAGTTTCTCCTATACAATTATTTTTTAAGACACACTGGCATCATTAATTAGCCTGTGAATCTCAACAATGGTAACAATTATAAAGCATGTTGCATTGCATTCTGGGTGCCACCAATTAAAACCCATTCATGGCTCCCATCATGCATTGCTGAATGAATAAATAATGAGTTTATGTTCAGAGGTGATCTGTTTGTCACCATTGCTGAGATTCATTCGTTAATTCTTGATGCCTGTGTGTGCCTACATAAATATTTTTTTGATTTTTTTTTTGATCGTTTGGATTTCATTGAAAAGGCTAATTTATCTCCGAATTTATGCTCTTGGTGAGTTCAGCGATTCAGGTCAATTAACGATTATGTTAAAACACAACACCATCAGATCCCCTTTTCTATTTGTTCATCTGACTGTTATTAATCACATACCCAGATAAACCAAACACAGATCACCATAATGGTGACTTTACGGTTTTCTCCTTCAGATATTTTGCTTGTTAATATCAGTCTTCAATAATGCATCATCACTCAATTATTCACTTAATTATCTCATTAACTTTAACACTGCTTCAGTGTTCATTTAACACTCTGCTCAGAGTTTATATAATTCACACTTTGCGATGTTAGTTTAACACTGGGGATTTTGCTGTATACAGAAAGAAGTTTGATATTGCAAAAAAATATATAAAATAACTGTTTTCTATGTGAATATACTGTAAAATGTATTTTTTCCCCTGTGATCAAAGCTGACTTTTCAGCATCTAGTCTTAAGTGTCACATGATCCTTCAGAAATCACTCTAATATGATGATCTGATGATCAAGTTATTGTCAGTTATTACTGGAGCTCTTAATAATGGTTCTTATTATTATCAATGTTGAAAGCTTGTAAAATGCTAATAATCATAATTATAAATGTTTCTTGAGCTTTAAATCATCATATTAGATTGATTTCTGAAGGATCATGTGACACTGAAGATTGATTTTACTGTATTTTTGATCAAATAAACGCAGCCTTGTTGAGCAGAGGAGACGTCTTTCGCAAACGTTAAGCAATTTAAATCATTCCAAACATTATTTCGAAGTAAAAGTACTCCTACCGTTACACGGGACAAGTTTCGGGGTCGAGGAACGGCGGCGCTCTCATCAGGCCTGTACGATCCTCTGAAGACTCGTTCACTGAAAGCTGCGTCGTCCTTGTCCTGGAAAGAGCCATAAACTTAATGTCACCAGACACTCTTGAAACCAGAGCAAAGAATCATGGGACTCTTTTTACTTTCTTTTATGTCTGTGTGTGTCCTTCATGTCCATCTGTAGCTCAGACTCATCACACACACCTTTTGAGTCCTCCGTTCAGCTTTTTGCCTTTAAGCGTCTCTTGAGATCCGAGTCCTTGGTACTGAAACAAAAAAGCTGCCCGAGTCTCTGTGGATGTAATAGACTGTCTCATAAAGAGCGTTTCTCTTTACGGAAAAAGCATTTCCTGACTTGAATTGAGTCCCTTTGTAACTCTATCTGAAGTCTTTCAGAAACATCCATCATGCTGAAATAGAGTAAGCTTTTCACACACAGAAGGACACAAAGTGCTTCACAAGAGAAAATGTACATCTAAATATTCACATAATATAAAAGGCCAAGACAATACACGATCATATCAATCCAAAAGTTGCTCATTTGAAACCTAAACAAATAGATGAGTCTTTAGTTGAAATCATTCTGTCATGCATCACCTTCTCCTGTTGTTTATTACTGAGAGTCTTAGGCTATATTATATCATAATGGAGTTTATAATACAACATAAAGTGCATTATCTTAATGTTATATGTATTCTTCTACAGTCCGACTGAATAATCATAGTTTTATTCAGCATTGATCAGTGTCAGCAATTACATTTATAATGTTACAATACATTTCTATTTCAAATGAATTCTGCTGAAATAAAACGTATAACAGTTTCCGCAGAAATATTAATCAGCACAAGTGTTTTCAACACTGATAATAATCATAAATGTTTCTTGAGCGTCAGATCATCATATTATAATGATTTCTGAAGGATCATGTGAAACTGAACTGAAGACTGGAGTAATGATGCTGGAAATTCACATTTTAACACATAGAAAAAAGCTATTTTAAATGGTAATAATATTTCACAATATTTTTGATCAAATGAACGCAGCGATGGAGACTTCTTTCAAAAACATAAAAAATATATATTTGCGAAGTAATCTTAAGCAAGGTTTTTATCGTAATGTCTTTACTAAAATAAAACACGATATTAAAAAAACATATTTTATTTCATCTAGTTGCTATAGCAACATTTCTAATTTCCATTTAGTTTAAGTTGAACTACTAACTAGAATTTAATAAAAAACTATATGGAAAAATAAAAAAAAGAGAAAAAATTAGCCCCAGCCCTTACGGTTTGGGCTGCACGATGCGTTTTATGGGAGAATAATAATAATTAAAGCTGCAAGCAGCATTTAGCGGGGTTCAAGCATTTAAGGCCTTTAAGCACATAAGCATAAAAAGAGATTAAGTTTGATTTGATCATAGATGGAATAGAACATTTACAGCCAACACTGGCAATTTACCATAATACATGGTTTTTAAGATTTTTTACAGTTATAGCGCCACCTATTGTCTGATCTCCATAAAACTTTTCCATGCTTGTTCATGATGATATGTCACATATGCTCATCAAAGTTCTGAGTTTTTAATTATGATTTATAGGCTTTTGAGTGTATTTTGCCACGCCCCTTTTCTAAATTACCCTGTTATAGTGAACCAAAGGGCAAAATGCAACTTAAAAATTAGGAAAAAATTAGTTTGCCTCCTTTCCTCAGCTCACTTGATTGTTGCTATTGTGATTAACACTAGAAGTGCCAGAATTCCAAAACTACTAGAACGGCCACAAACGGTCATTTTGACCGTTAGATTCAAAACAGTGTTGATGAATAATTTTCGTAATTATTTTTGTCAACCATATTTTTTCAAAGACGAAAACGAGACGATAACTAAATAAAAACTAGGTTTGAATGACAAAAACTATGACGGAAATGTTAGATAGTGACGATTTGCGACGCGGTCAAGGCTATAATAATAGGACTCGCAGAACTGAACAGCCAATGCAGCAAAACAAACAGCGCAGGACAGGGTAGCAGAGCTCACCATCATCCGACATGAATGGAACATCTGGATCGGCCGTGTCTGATGATAGCAGCCCTCTCTTTTTCCTTGATGTGACTCTGAATCACTCTCTGATGAGGAGGAAATGTTAACTTGCACCCAGGAAACGTCGCTGTCACTTTCCACCTCCGATTGTTCCCCTGCATCCGAATTATAGATAACTGTAGTCCGGTTTTATTTGCTTATTTCTGATCAACAACTAATGTAGAAATTATTATATAGCAAACACCGCTACAGAGGTGACCGGACGGACCATTCTGTTGACAGAACACGATCAACCGCGGGATATTTAACAAAAAAATACCGCAAAATTCAGTGCGGTCAATATGACCGTCTATGGCCGAAATAGGTAAATATGTTCATTTTTTTTGTTTTGCCTTACGTTTACGTAACTTAATTTATATGAAAAGCATTTTAAATGAAAATACAGACAATTTTAGGAAAAGTCAGGTACCAGCAGGATTTTATTATTTTTTTCAACAAAGTTATTATAGATATAAAATTCAAAACGGTCAAAATGACCGTTGTGGCCGTTCTAGTGTTAATTACCCGCACCTGTTCCTCATTATGCCTCTGTTATCCTGTGTACATCTTCCCCTGTGTTTCAGTAGTTTGCTGTCGGCCATGTCTTTGAACGTTTGTTAAGCTGTTGCTTATAAATTATCTTAGTTGGTGTTTGAATGAATTTTTGCAGAACTGATACAGATCCTCGACTCTCCTCTCTCCTGCCGCTGCGTAATAACACCACTGGTGTTATAAATAATGCAAATGCCAGTTAAATATACTTATGGCTGGTAAATGTTGTCATTCACTGGCAGGTGCAAAAATGTAATGTACTGTAGTCTTACCGTAGCGTGTCTTCTCTCTCTGAGGTCGTTCTTCACTCGTGACCCCCGTGTAAACAGATCGATTCGTACCTGTTTTCCTCCCTGTCCAAAAATAAAGCTCTCCTTCACCTTTCTCTCACATGGGCATACATGTATACATGACTGCCACAGGTGACCTCTGACCCCTGCAGTGATGACTGGAGAGAGAGGGAGGGGGAGAGAGAGAGAGAGAGAGAGAGAGAGAGAGAGAGAGAGAGAGAGAGAGAGAGAGAATCTGCTGTGCTTGTGGTGGTAATGGACTCTGATTGGCTGATTTCACTGCTATTGATTTCCAATAGTTCAGATCAGAGAGGAACAGATTCATCCAGCCCAACACAGACACACACATGGGTCAGCTACGGAAAATATCATTATCACAGGATTAGAAACATGTTCTGAAGGAGAGCGGAGGTCAAGGTTTGGCTGGTTAGCAAGGATGCTTACAACCAAACAAAATAAATAATTTTTTCATTGACGACCATGCAAAATGAACCAGGTCAACATTAGCTGTTTAATTTATGTATAACTGACAAATATCCATCACGTTAAGGTTATTAGTTTATGTTAAAACTGTGTAATCTAAATGGATTGAAATGTTATAGTCAATTCAGATGCATAAATAGTAATTTTAGGGCTTTTTTTTTTTTACAGAGAGGAAGAAACCAAAGTCATATTTAGAGTACACAGCAAAATCAAAAACTTATATGAGTGTGGACTCATATGAACATTGAAGCAGTGTTAAAGTTAATGAGATAATTAAGTGAATAATTGAGTAATGATTGAGCATTATTGAAGAGACCTGATGATAACAAGCAAGATCATTTTAAGCCACCATTATGGTGGTCTGTGTTTGCTTTAGTTGGGCTCTTGACCCTTCATTCATTAACTTTAGATTTTTTTGGCTGCTGTACATGAGTTATAACAGCCAGATGAACAAATAGAAAAGGTGATCTGATGGTGTTGGATGTGTTTTACCGTAATCAATATTTAACAATCATTAGACCTGAATTACTGAACTCATATAGAGCCCAAATTAGGTTTACTTTATCAATTATAGCAGCACTATTCTTGCACAGCATAGTGTTTTAAACTTTTACAAAGTAATCCAAATACATTTTTATACACGTCTCATACAAAAAACATTTTTTATGATACAGTTTTTACACAAAAAGACATCAAGAATCAGCCTATGAATCTCAACAATGGTGACAATTAGAAAGCATGTTGCAGTGCGTTCTGGGTGCTACCAATAAAAAAATCATTCATGGCTCCAATCATACATTGTGGTATGAATAAATAATGAGCTTATGTTCAGAGGTGATCTGTTTGTCACCATTGCTGAGATTCATACGTAATTCTTGATGTCTGTGTGTGCCAACATAAATATATATATATTTTTTGTTTCATTGAAAAGGCTAAAAATTTGATGCCATACAAGAACAGTGCTGCTATAATTAATAATATTTTCAGAAAAACATTAAAAATAATGTTTTTCTCCTTCAGTGATTCTGCTTGTTATCAACATCAGGTGTCTCCATTGATACTCAATCATCACTCAATTATTCACTTAATTATCTCATTAACATTAATACTGCTTCAGTGTGTATATGAGTCCACAATCAGAGTGTTAATTTAACACTGGAGGTTTTGTTGTGTAAAAGAGAGTAGATGCTTTTGACTACTAAGTAAAAAAATATATATATAAAATAAATATAGTTTGTGTTTTATATGAAACTTCAAATTCAAACATAAGTAAAGCCTAAAAATAAAACGAATAGACAAATGCAAACATGAAGTATTTGCCTCCATGAATCCTGGCAGCACATAAAGGAATTATTTTTAAATGTCATGTTGAACGTGTCTCTCACGTACAGGTACTAAAGAGCAGAGATGGGTAATCCAGGGGCCAAAGAGTAAAAGTCCTGCCATATGTTCATTCCACCCATGAACTCAGTCATCTGATTTCACTTGTTAGTTCTGTCTCCTGTCTGGCTTAGCAAATCCAGGTGATTGGAACAAAATACTGAGGAGGACTTTTACTTTATGAACCTGGACTTTACACCTCTGCATTGCAATGCCAAGAGCAAAGAGCCTTAGATGAAATCCAATGAAGAGAAAAGAAGACATTGTGAAGATCTCAGCAGAGGAGAAATAAACAACTCTAAGACCAGCATTACCAGCTTCACTTATTACTAACCAGACTGACTTTATTTCTGTCAGACGTCTACAACGATTTGTTGAGAATTAACCGAGGTTTAACTATTGTGTTCATTTGAAGTCACCATAACAGTGATGAGTGTTTCCATTACTTGGCCTCTTAACTATTAATAAATATTTAGTCCTTTTTGGCTCCTGCGACAGAGACATTCACTCATTGGCTGACTGAACAATTCTGTTGTTTCACTAATATATTCACATCACAAACCCTGTGTTACTGCAGCATGAGATCCAGCATTATAACAATCGGTTTACATTTTTTTTTTAAACTTTTGAAATTAACGAACATGAAATTAAAAAATGGAGTATGTTGACACACAGATATCAAAAATCAGCGTATGAATCTCAACAATGGTGACAATCACAAATATTTAGATAAACAGATTAATTCAAACATCACTGAAAAGAAAGAACTGCAAAAAATAAAAGCAAATATTTAGAATCAAAGAAAATTCTTGGATAATTCAGCAGCATAATTTATTCATGTTGCAATGCATGCTGGGAGTTGTGCACTATGCTGGTACCCAGCATGCATTGCAGCAAAGTACTTTTGATAGTCACCATTGTTGAGATTCATATGCTGATTGTTGATGTCTGTGTGTGTCGTCGTAAACTGATTTTTTCGTGGTCATGTTCGTCAAAGTCTTCGAACTTATTGTTCTAATATTGCAGTAACAGGGTTTGTGTTGAAAAAAATATTAATGCGACATGATTGTTATATTAAAATGCCTCAGTGAATGAGTCTAATTCATGATGATGATTATAAAACTATCAACAGGTCACCATCATCACCTGATCTCATTTCACTTTAGCTTTCTTTGCTGCTGCAATGTGTTTGACAAACACACTGTCACAGGAGCCAAAATAGACATTAGATGTAATAAGAGTTAAGACTTCAAATGAAACAGAGTTAAACCTCTGTTAATTCTCAATAAAACTTTTGTAGACGTCTGACAGAAATAAAGTCAGTCTGGTTATATGAAGATGGTAATGCTGTTTGTGGAGTTGTTTAATCCTCCACTGCTGAGATCTTCAGAGATTTAATGTCTTCTTTTCACTTCTACATCTAAGACTGTGTCTGAAATTACTCGATATTTAATATACATATATTTTTTGGCTTCTATAAGGTCCAGTTCTGTTTTTTTTTCTTTGCTCTTAGCTGAGTATCATATAAAATATTAGTCAGATTTGAAAAATCGCTCACTAATAAACACAGAGATGTGTTTCAGGAGATATTTGTGACTATAATACACACTAATATTATCTTCTGTTCATAATCACATTCAGTGAGAGAAAAGCTTTTTTAAATGTCGCTTATGTTTGTTCATGATAGACATTGAAGGGAAATATCTAATCTGTGTGAAGATAAAGAGTTATGGTAACACTTTATAATACTGTTCCTTCATTAATGAATAACTACAGGAACAATTGAGTAATGCACTACTACCATCAGTACCAAACTATCATCAGAAACTATAATTTTTTCACTAACTACTAAGGACAAGTTCAAAATTAACATGAATAATGCATAATTTATGGCATAAGTTGATAGTAACCTTTAATGAATGAAGTGTAAAGACTAATTGTTTGGATCCATATTCTCGAGTGAAAAACATGATCATTCCTAATATATTGACTGACATCATTGTAAGCTTTGATTTGGTAACACTTTAATCATTAATGTTTCCATGATCTTCACTTTAGAAAACTGATACAGATAATTAGCAGTTCCTTTAGTAACACTTGAGTCATTACTATGGTTACCATTACCTTAAATTATACATAATGCATTATTAATATTAAATATGAATCTGTGTATAGTAGTTTAGTCTTCAGTGAGGTATGAAAAATAGTAGTCACTGATAAGCTAGTAGTAAATCTCATTCAACTGAGTGGATTATTTGTGTGTTAATATGATGAAAGGTTAGTCTGTAGTTGTTATAACCAGCTTTGTGTAAAAACCACCAGAAGACTGTAGTCACTGTGTGCAGTTCGTGTGCGCCCCCTTCTGCTCAGACTGTGAACTACACTTAAAACAGTGGCACTGAAAACATCAGTGGTCCAGGAACAGTGTTGGGTTAAGTAATTAGTTACTGTAATTTAATTACTTTTCCCTTGAAAAATGTAAAGTAAGGGATTACTCTTCATTTATCTGTAATTTAATTACAGTTACTTCTGATGTAATTAAGGTAAACTTTGTGTATCAATCCGATCTCACAGCGATTCGTATGCATTTTATGAGGTGTATAAAATTTACGACTGCACTCGTACAAATTCGTATGAATTATTGTAAAATATGTATGGAAAAAGTGTGAAATGTCATGAGATCAGACATAAACAATAGTGGGTTTAACATCAAAATGTATTGTCTGATGCTAAAAAGTATGTTTTTATAATGTAACCTTCTCCACCTTGGTCAGTTTAAGGATAATTCATGCAATTTTATAGGATTTATTTGAAAGAATTAAAACAGATTCATATCTATCCTTGTATTATTCAGCTGGTTGAGATTGATATGGGAACCAAAAACACACACAGCCTAAAATCAGTGCTCGCAGCTATGAGCGACTTCTCCTGCTCGTGGATGCGTCTGTCATGTTTCAAAACACTTTTTTAAGCAAGTTAAGTTGATTTAAACGCATACATTTTCAAATGGCTGTTCATTTTGTGAATGTTAAACTTTAAAAATATGTGAAGTGTCGTCCTGGTGAAGGTGAGGAAAATCAGAACACTTCTGTATCAGGTCGTCATGGTGATGTTGTCAGGAGTAACGTGTCGTTATGGTGATGGAGTCAAAAAGTGAGAGCTGAGGTAAAAGGTGGCCAAGGGGATGGGGTCAATAGTGAGGGGTCCTTAAAGGGATACTTCACCTCTAGAAAGATGAATGTGTGGTCATCAGTGTTGGGAGTAACGCATTACAAAAGTAATACATTACAGTAACATATTACTTTTTGCTGTAACGCAGTAGTGTAAGGCATTACTAATCAATTTTCAGTAATATTTTACTCGTTACATGTTCAGTGAGGCTTGTATTACAGTTGTATTACAGTGTATTGTCTGCTTTTACTTCTTAAAGGCAACAGACTGTGTGAAAGTTTTAAAGCAGTCTTTTAGTGCCAGTTCAGAGCGGTCGCGTCTGTAACATTGTTTTTCCCCTCATAAATGCGAACACGAAAACTAAAATAAAATGAATATTTTAAGTTCTATGGAGACTGGAGAGCCAATCCTTCCTCATCCAATTTGCGCAGTGTAATTAACAGAATTACAAAAAATATATTTTACCTCCTATTTTTTTGTCACGCATGAATGTGTGTCTTTTCCCTAATATTAAAAATAAAACATAGACTGATATTTGTCTAATGTCTGGAGTCCTTTAAAGGGTTAGTTCACCCAAAAATGAAAATTCTGTCAGTATTTACTCACCCTCATGTTGTTCCAACCCCGTAAGACCTTCGTTCATCTTCGGAAAACGAATTAAGATATTTAAGATATTAAAATCGCTCCTGCATACAGTCCATAGGCTTCTTGAGGGACTGGCTCTTGCCGTCCCCGAAAAGTCATAAAAGACATCGTTAAAATAGTCCAAGTGACTACAGGGGCTCAATCTTAAGTTTATCAAACGACGAGAACACTTTTGTGCGCAAAAAAACAACAAAAATAACGACTTTATTTCAACTATTCGTTTATTTCTCCCTCTGCGCGAGTCAAGTTACTAGTTTAATAGCGTAAGCTTCTGTTATTGTACGTCACACGCATCACACACACATGACCAGCGTCGACCAATAGTGAGCCTACGTGTGACGTAGCTCTACGCAATCACACTACGTTAACGGACTATAGGCTTATGGAGAAGGAAGTGAATAGTTGAAATAAAGTCGTTATTTTTGTTGTTTTTTTGCGCACAAAAGTGTTCTCGTCGTTTGATAAACTTAAGATTGAGCCCCTGTAGTCACTTGGACTATTTTAACGATGTCTTCAATTACTTTTCGAGGACAGCAAGAGCCAGTCCCTCAAGAAGCCTATGGACTAGTATGCAGGAGCGATTTTAATATCCTAAATATCTTAATTTGTGTTCCGAAGATGAACGAAGGTCTTACGGGGTTGGAACAACATGAGGGTGAGTAAATACTGACAGAATTTTCATTTTTGGGTGAACTAACCCTTTAAGGAAGTAGCCTATATACGTTTCAATACATGAATTTTCTGAGAATTTTTATTTCACGTTTTGACTGCAAATGTAATGTCCATAATGCTGGACTTCCCCAATTTTAAATAATTTATCCTCAACTAGTTTTGTGGTGTAGGTCTACGTATTTTATAATGTTAACTTCAAATAATACTAACAGCCTAATTTAAAGATAAGGTAGCATTGGAGATGGACGGTAAGGAGAATAACGCTGGAGTTGGAAGAGGTGTGTCGCGATTCTGTAGGTTCGTGGATGTGGCGAATCGCGATTTCGGTTTCATATTGCATATCGTTACAGCCCAAAAGTTCAGTTCTACTTAGTTATTTTGGTGAAAGTAACTCAAAAGTAATACGTGAGTAATGTAACGCATTACAATTCTGAGACAGTAATATTGTAAGGTAATGAATTACTTTTAAATAACAGTAACAAGTAATACCTAATGTATTACAGTTTGGAAGTAACTTGCACAACACTGGTGGTCATTTATGTAGAAGAAATGTGAAATTATTTTTGAATTTGGAAGTTTCTAGACTGAGAAATGCCAGAAAATGTATTTTTGGCTTATGTGGATGAAGGACAACAACTCCCAGAATGCATTCGCTTCGCTGCCCTAGGAGGCCACGCCTACTGGTAACAGAGTGCAGTCGTTAAACAACAAGTCTAGGCTACTAGTGAGTCACCGTGACGAGTCTGCCCGAAAATGTGTTTCCAGATCGCCCAAAATGTCAGAGATTCGGCTTTTGCGTTCTACAGTCGGCATTCATCATGTTTACTGTGGAGAGCTGAACGAGTGAGGGCCGCGGGAGAACGGCGCGAGGCCGGTGGCGTGATTACCGATGAGCGACACCTGTGAGACGTTGTAAGGAGTGAGGGGTCGTCATGGTGACGCTGTCAATAGTGAGGGGTCATCTTGGTGATGCTGTCAGGAGTGAGGGGTCGTCATGGTGACGCTGTCAATAGTGAAGGGTCATCTCGGTGATGCTGTCAGGCGTGAGGGGTTATCATGGTGACACTATCAAGAGTGAGGGGTCGTCATGGTGATGCTGTCAGGAGTGAGGAGTTATCATGGTGACGCTGCCAGGAGTGAGGGGTCATCATGTGACACTATCAAGAGTGAGGGGTCGTCATGGTGACACTGTCAGGAGTGAGTGGTCGTCATGGTGACGCTGTCAATAGTGAGGGGTCATCTTGGTGATGCTGTCAGGCGTGAGGGGTTATCATGGTGTCACTATCAGGAGTGAGGGGTCGTCATGGTGACACTGTCAGGAGTGAGGGGTCGTCATGGTGACACTGTCAGGAGTGAGGAGTCGTCATGGTAATGCTCTCAGGAGCGAGGGATAGTCATAGTGACACTGTCAATAGTGAGGGGTCATCTTGGTGATGCTGTCAGGCGTGAGGGGTTATCATGATGACGCTGTCAGGAGTGAGGGGTCGTCATGGTGACACTATCAAGAGTGAGGGGTCGTCATGGTGACACTGTCAGGAGTGAGTGGTCGTCTTGGTGATGCTTTTAGGAGTGAGCGGTCGTCATGGTGATGCTGTCAGGCGTGAGGGGTTATCATGATGACGCTGTCAGGAGTGAGGGGTCGTCATGGTGACACTATCAAGAGTGAGGGGTCGTCATGGTGACACTGTCAGGAGTGAGCGGTCGTCTTGGTGATGCTTTTAGGAGTGAGCGGTCGTCATGGCAATGCTGTCAGGAGTGAGCGGTCGTCATGGTGACGCTGTCAGGAGTGAGCGGTCATCATGGTGACACTGTCAGGAGTGAGGGGTCGTCATGGTGACACTATCAAGAGTGAGGGGTCGTCATGGTGACACTATCAGGAGTGAGCGGTCGTCTTGGTGATGCTTTTAGGAGTGAGCGGTCGTCATGGTAATGCTGTCAGGAGTGAGCGGTCGTCATGGTGATGCTGTCAGGAGTGAGTGGTCGTCATGGTGACGCTGTCAGGAGTGAGCGGTCATCATGGTGACACTGTCAGGAGTGAGGGGTCGTCTTGGTGATGCTTTTAGGAGTGAGCGGTCGTCATGGCAATGCTGTCAGGAGTGAGCGGTCGTCATGGTGACGCTGTCAGGAGTGAGCGGTCATCAAGTGACACTGTCAGGAGTGAGGGGTCGTCATGGTGACACTATCAGGAGTGAGCGGTCGTCTTGGTGATGCTTTTAGGAGTGAGTGGTCGTCATGGTAATGCTGTCAGGAGTGAGCGGTCGTCATGGTGATGCTGTCAGGAGTGAGTGGTCGTCATGGTGAGGCTGACAGAAGTGAGGGGTCGTCATAGTGACGGCGTCAGGATGAGAGCGGAAATCTTAAAGGTGAAAAGGTTAAGCTTCAAATTCAATAATACACAATACAAATAATAATGAGAAAATACATTATTATTTAAACAAATCAGACTCAAATAAAGAATCATATTAGAACACGTATAGACACAAACATTTAAATGACACCTGTCTTCATTAACTAATAATTTAGCAGTTTGTAAGTATGCAGAGGTAATATTTTATCTTCACACAGATTAGATATTTCCCCTGAACAACTGTCAAGGACAAAGGCAAGAGAAAAAGCTCTTTCAGAAGGACGTTGATAACTTATTAACAAGGAGAGTAACGATAGTGAAATTAGAGAATTACAGTAAGATCTGCTCTCTGGTCATGCATTGATAAGTGCAATGATAACACATTTCATTAAGTTCATAGGACACCTGTGTGAACTTGAGGAGAGCTCTATACATCACCAATACACCAGCCGACTAAAAAACAATGATTTAGAAAAAAAAGCAAAGTAGTGACAGGAAATGATCCTGCAGCATTTAAGCAAATGACATGCACTACCAATCAAAGGTTTGTGGTTGATAAGATTTTTGAAAATATGTTTTCAAATATGTAAAAATATAGCAAAAAACTGCAAACCGGCAAATCAAAAGAGATAAGATAACCAGATGAAACTTTGGCCGGCATAGACGTGCAGCGAGAGTGAGTAAACGAGGTCGAGCCGGAGAACCGAACGCAGTCTGATTGTGTCACAGAGACGGTGAACACCTGAACACAACCGGCTCTGATCATGCTGTGGACGCCGGTTCTCTGTCTGTGTCTGTGTGTTCAGTCTCTGGCGGTCCCCGTTCCAGCGCACCGAGAGCACAGAAAACTGCTGCTGGTCTCCTTCGATGGCTTCAGGTGGGACTACGACAGGGACGTGGACACTCCGCACCTGGACGCCATGGCGAAGGATGGGGTCAAAGCCACATACGTGACCCCTTCGTTCCTCACTATCACCAGCCCGACACACTTCACCATCCTCACAGGTACAATACAACACATATTAAGCAATGCCCAGATTAGGGCAGAAACAACAAGCTCATTTAAGTAATTGCATTAATCTATATTTTTGTTTAAAATTTTTATAAATTGAGCATTCTAGTCTGTGAAGTGTTTCATAACTTTGATATTGAATATTCAATTTTGATATTTGTTATTCAATGTCTGTATATATCGTACATTGTTATATCAAATGTTTAAAATAACTATCTTATGTTGTTTCTACATTAATTTGGAGATTTACTGTGAAATTATTACAATATAAAATATAGTATAAAAACTATAATGTTGGATGCAATTAATCGTGATCAATTACAGAAAAATGTTTGATTAATTCGTTATTTTTTTTAATCAACAGCGCTAAGTATATATACTGTCAGTTTATATATATATATATATATATATATATAATTCTAATCATTAAATTAATTCTTCTAAATTAATTATCACTATATATGCATTTAATATTTATGTCCATCCATCCGTCCAGATGAAACGAGGCAATAATGAATACTTATATCCATAAATATGTATACATTTAGTATGTATATATATATATATACATACTATAATTATACACACTATAATTATATATGAATATACACTTTTTACATATAAAACAGATGTTTTTTTAAGAGTGGCAATTATTTGAAAGTAAATCCTACACACTATATCTTCTTGTAACGTGTCTAAGTATGATTGATGAGAAAGTATCTTTCTGCAGGGAAATATATCGAGAATCACGGTGTAATTCACAACATGTGGTTTAACACCAGCACCTGGGAGAAGAAGTCCTACTACAAGTCCCAGTTTGTGAACGAGTGGTGGGACAGTGGAAGTGTGCCCATATGGATCACGGCTCAGAGACAGGTACTCGCACACCGACCAAAGTCGCCACACTGGTTAGGGTTAAACAATGTGTACTAAGCAGTGTGCATGTACTGCATGCTGAACATAGCCTTTGTCTTAACAGTCTGTCATATTTATTATATGTCTGTAATTTTAGATAATATAATATAATTTAATATAGTAAAATATATTTTAATATAATATAATATAATTTAATATAGTAAAATATATTTTAATATAATATAATATAATTTAATATAGTAAAATATATTTTAATATAATTTAATATAGTAAAATATATTTTAATATAATTTAATATAGTAAAATATATTTAATATAATATAATATAATTTAATATAGTAAAATATATTTTAATATAATATAATATAATTTAATATAGTAAAATATATTTTAATATAATATAATATAATTTAATATAGTAAAATATATTTTAATATAATATAATATAATATAATTTAATATAGTAAAATATATTTTAATATAATATAATATAATATAATTTAATATAGTAAAATATATTTTAATATAATTTAATATAGTAAAATATATTTTAATATAATTTAATATAGTAAAATATATTTTAATATAATATAATATAATATAATATAATATAATATAATATAATATAATTTAATATAGTAAAATATATTTTAATATAATTTAATATAATTTAATATAGTAAAATATATTTTAATATAATTTAATATAGTAAAATATATTTTAATATAATTTAATATAGTAAAATATATTTAATATAATATAATATAATATAATATAATATAATATAATATAATATAATATAATATAATTTAATATAGTAAAATATATTTTAATATAATTTAATATAGTAAAATATATTTTAATATAATATATATATAAATATAATATAATATAATATAATATAATATAATATAATATAATATAATATAATATAGAAGTCTTAAATGTATACTACACATGTTAAATGTAGTCAAATGGTACTTGTTAATACTTCTTGACTTTAGAATGAATTAAACTGATTTCGACCGGATTCTGAATAAATATTGTGCTGTTTTTCTGGGGTTGGTTAGAGAGGACCATTTCAAATTGACTCGCTCTCCTGCAAGACACGTATTTCCCACAAGCAGCCCGTCAGCTAATGATCCGCAACACTTCACTTTGAATCATCCCGAACACATCATTTCATTTTCTCCACTAACCTGTACATATAAAGCCAGACACACAGGAGATTCGACCAAATTAATTCCAGAAAATGAGTCAAAACAATTATTTCCAGCTCAGAAACTCGAAATCTCAGATGATGATTTGCTCACAGTAATAGATAATATTACAAGTAAAAAAAAAGTTGGTTAAAATACAAACTATTCAAACCCTTAGAAAGGGTGATGCAACATTTCTATCATCATTCACTACCTCTAATGTCCTGCTAAACCAATAAATTTTTCTTTTTTGTGTAACAAAAAATTGAGTTTTAAAGCATCTCAGATCTTGTCTTGTCCATGCAATGCATGCATACCCAGGTGAAAAGGAAATGTATTTAAAATGTACTTATTTTGATATACTTAATGTATTTTAAGTGCACCGTATTAAATATGTATTAAATGTGCTAAATTGAAACAACTTCAAGTATATTAAGTGTACTTTAATATGTATTTAAGTTCAATTTTAAGGTAATAGTAATATATTTTATTATATTAAATTGTGCTAAAATGGAACCATTTTAAGTACATTTAATGTAATATAATAGCACTTATTTAAAGTGTATTTTAATACACTTTAAATCGATTTTAGAAATACAGCATTAGTATATTTTAGCTTCACATTAATGCGTTCTAAGTATATTTTAAATATAATTTCAGCTTATTAATAATGTATTTGTAGAACAATATAGGACCCACTATTAACATATTAAAAATATATTTTTTCCAAAAACCATTTAATATAAAAATAATATATTTTAATGTATTAAAAATACAGTTAAACATTTTAATTCAACAAAACCCAGTAAAAAAATATTTCTACAAAACACACAAACACTCTTTGAAAGATAAACTTTAATGCACTACATCAGTAAAGCATTATGAAAACTAAACAAAATACATTAACATAAAATGCATTGATTTGCAGAGGTATTAAACAGAACAATAAATAAATAAATAAATAAATAAACTAACTGAAAGGAGTAGTTCACTTTTAAAAAAAAACTTTTGCTGATAATTTACTCACCCCCATGTCTTCCAAGATGTCCATGTCTTTCTTTCTTCAGTCGAAAAGGAATTAAGGTTTGATGAAAACATTCCAGGATTTTTCTCCATATAATGGACTTCACTGGGAACAAAACGGTTCAAGGTCCAATGGCTAACAGTCAATTTGTCGTGAAAGCATGAGAATTGCTCAATTGCGAGAGTCTCGTGCTGAATGCTTGAGAGTTGGCAGCCCTGACAAATCTTTTTTCAAGTCAATTCATTCATTTCGTTCGTTGAATGAACCTAATGACTCAGAAAAAGATTTGTTAATTTTGATGAACGAGTTTGAATAGGAGAGTTATGAACATGCATAACAGAACAGAGCATGGCGACCATTTGAGCTTATAAAACTTAAACGTTTTTTTTTTTTTTTTTTTTTAAATGACCGATCGTTTCGCTTGATAAGACCCTTATTCATCGTCTGGAATCGTTTAAAGCCCTTTGAACAGTTTGCACAGAAACTGCCTTTTGGACCTTGAACCGTTTGGTTCCCAATGAAGTCCATATGGAGAAAATCCTGAAATGTTTTCATCAAAAACCTTAATTTCTTTTCAACTGAAGAAAGAATGACATGGATATCTTGGCATGGGGGTGGGTAAGTTATCAGCAAAAGTTTTTTTTTTTTTAAGTGAACTAATCCTTTAAGTCAAACAAAGTGAAATACAATAGCAAAAAGTAAAGTGGCCAAGTCGTGAGTAAAAAGAGAAGTTCGTGACTTGTTCAGTCTGCCATAGACTCTTTTGGGGACATCAGAACCACCGAGGGAAATCTGGAAAGAATAAAAAAAACAAGCATTAGTATAAACTTGTTCATTTATAATTCTAATAAAAAGCTGTCACTTTGTTACTTAATTCAGAACACTTACTGAAGTATTAATGCACAAAAGTCAGATATAATTATTATAACAAATAGGATTTTTCTTTATCATAAAGAATTTTCTTACCATGTCTGAGGTTTCAGGAAGACAGCTCAGATGATCTTGGGCTTGAGCTGAATGAACCTCGTTTCATGGACTCCAGGGCCTCTTTGAGAGATGATAGTATCCCTGGAAGCTCTACAAAAAAAAAATAAAGTTGCATGTTATACAAAGTTAGGGCAGAACAAACACTAGTTTGTGTTCTTCATATATAATTTGTATTTTGTTTAAATGGTAAAACATATTTAATGAACCATTACTGTAACTTCCACGCTATTATTGAAGTAATTATTCATTATTAATAAAGACAGAACATTCTATTGAAAGTTACAAGTTGGTGACAGCTGATAACTTAGTAACTAATAATTAATTAGATTTTACTATGAATTAAATATCACAAATGTGTAAGTTTTATTAGAGCTTAAAATATATTATAATATTTAAAACACAAGAAGTTACTTAGGGACAATCAAGCCTGTCGTGTAATCACCATTAATAACCTTTTTTCTGAAAACACAGTGTGCAATGTTTTTATAGTTGCATTATGTCACTGTCTAGATCTATAACAATTAAGTTGATAGACGTCAATGGATAGACGTTAACTCGCTTTAGTGTCAAATCAACAGAAACGCCAGTAATCCACAGAACATCGTCATCAACTTCTGAAAATATTTTCTAAACCCAAAGTGAGAATAAAGCCAATTACACTAATCACTTAAACTAATAAACTTACCACCAAGAAGTAAGATCTTTTCTGGCAGTATCTTGCTCTGTCCATGTCGTGGCGGCGCAGCTCTGCGTTGTCCTCTTCACTGCTAAATTGTTCGCGGGAGCTGACGACCTGGTAATCTGCTCGTGTGTTCTCTTAATATTAGATCGGTGCTATCCACATTCACTAGGTCCGAGTCAGTGAAATAACAAAGCAAAATTTGGAAAATACATGATTTCTGTTGAGATATCCGTCCGAAGCTAATGGAATACCACAGACAGTCAGTATCCGTTGTCCGCGCCCCGCCCAACATGTAAGTTCAAATGGCAGTGTGTGATTGGACGATTGCCGGCAAGCTTGTTTTGAAAAGATTGGCTCTGATTGGTCCAAATGAATGCAACTGGAAATATTAACTAACATCCACAAAAAAGAAACAACTCTGTTAATATAAACCTAACATGCTTTATAACAAGTTTTTTTATTCATTTTGACTAAACAAATGTAAGAGTCAAGCTTTAAGAAATTTATTTTGTTTTTCTAGTATGTACACCTGATCTTTTATGTTGATGTGTGCACGTACTGGTATTCACTTGTTTTGTGGAAAAGACTATTTGATTAATTAATGCAGAAGTATAGAAGTGCATTACTTGTTAGTCAAATTTTAGTGCTTTTCATAATTATAACAAATTAATTTAAAAAAGTTAAACCTAAAACACATAATATAAAGTGTGAAATACATATGCATTGAGTTAAGTGTTGGTAGTATTACAAAAAGTGTGGTAGTTTTTGGTATATTTCTTAAAAGCTTAACTGAGCACATATTTATAATTAAAGTGCTACTTCTAGTCTTTGTAGAAATATACAATTAATTTCGATACATGTTTAATTGCCTTCATGTTAGGAAGGGAATTAAAGGGACTTGACTTGAATTTTTAAACTTGAAGTGAACACAAAAATACTTTAATTTAGCAACAAGTATGCTTTCTGTAAATACACTAAAACTTCACTAAAACTGTGTTTGTTTTTAGCATATTTCTAAAAGTGTAATTAAGTGTATATTTATTATCATTGCGTTTCTAGTAAACATTTTTAAATATAATTAAAATATGTTTGTATTTAGCATATTTCTTAAAAATGTAATTAAATACCAATGTACTTCTAGTACACTTTTTAGAAACATATTTAAAGCATGATTGTCATTAGCATATTTATTAAAAATATAATTAAGCACACATTTATTACCAATGTACTAATAATATACTTTTTTAGAAATACATTAAAAGTATGCTTTTCTATAGTGTATTTCTTAAAAGTGTATTTAAACATATATTTATTACCAATGTACTTCTAATATACTTTTTAGAAATACATTTAAAGTATAATTATCATTAGCATATTTATTAAAAATATAATAAAGCATACATTTATTACCAATATATTACTAATATACTTTTTATAAATACATTAAAAGTATGCTTTTCTATAGTATATTTCTTAAAAGTGTAATTAAATATATATTTATTACCAATGTACTTCTAGTATACTTTTTAGAAATATACTAAAATGCAATAAAATACATTTTTAGTACACTTTAAATAAGCATGTTGTAAATACAAATGTATTATAAACACACTATTTGTATTTCAAATATATTTTTAATACATTTAATACAACGTCTTTTTCACCTGGGTATAGTGACCAAGGTCTGTCGAGCTCCAAACAATGACCAATAACCATTAGAAAGATACAAGTGACTTGTCAAGGATGCATGAATGAGGTTTTTAGAGCTTCTGCTTTTACTGTATGAAAAAAAATAACTGTAAAAAATAAAACGGTAATTTTTACGGTAAAAAAAAAAAAAAACGGTAGCAGTGGTTGCCAGAACATTACCGTCAAAAATACGGTAGCAACGTTAATAGTTTTACAGACTTAACTTAAAATTTACAGCAATAAACCATATTTCAATATCTAATATAATGTTAATTTATCAACCTATTGTAGTATGAAGTGTCACGCAGGGAATTGAGGGAATGTCAATTTACGGTATTTCACTGTAAATTATACAATGAGTTGTTCTTTTTCACTTTCAAAAACTGTAAATTGAATGTTTTTTTACATTAAATGTACCAAGAGATCTATCATAGTTATTTACCGTATATACAGTACGGAAACTTTCTGTTAACCAATTAACAGTTTTGCGGTCTTTTACCATTAAAATCACGATTATTTTATACAGCAGTTTTGTGTAGACGTATGAAGTGTTGTAGTACTCGAGACTTGGACTCGTCTCGGACTCGGTCTCGAGACCATATTTTAATGGTCTTGGTCTTGTCATGGACTCGTGTCCATTTGGACTCGGAATTGACTCGTACTTGAACATTTTTTTTTAGGACTCTGAATTATTTCCGAGTCCATTTGAGTTCAATTAAAAATCTTTTTCATGATTATTAATGTATGTTAATAAAATATTTCTTTAAATTGATTGACACGCCCAGTGATTGGTGATTTTCTAGTGCGCAACTGCGCATGACAAATTGTAATAAAATTACTTTTAACACCACCTACTATGTGGCCTTTTTACCCTAAACTGATCATATTTTTTAAACTCTAAGTAAATTCAGTAAAAAAAAAAAGGATTTCTCTAAGTAAATAAAAGTAAATTAGGTAATCAACCCTCACTGGTCTCGGTCTTGACTCGGACTCGACCATCTCTGGTCTCGGACTCGACTCGGACTCGACTCTCTATGGACTCGGTCTTGACTCGGACTCGACTCTCTCTGGTCTCGGTGTCGACTCGGACTCGAGTGAGGTGGTCTCGACTACAACACTGGTCGTATGTAACCCCTCCACCCGGGTCCAACTCGACCTGCTCCGAGCGGGCCTTGAACTCGGGTCTCCGGCATGAGAGTCAGGCACTCTAACAAGGAGGCTAAAGACAGCAGCCTCTAGCATCTGTCGCTAGAGCGCCTACTGAGATCAGGGGAGTGAGGTTTACTCACACAGCAACTACTAGCTGGCCTCCGTTACACGTACACAAGAATTAAAATTCGACATGAGAGTAAATAAAGCTTTTCTGCTTTGCATTGGTGAAATATAATTGATTTTCCCGCCCTCCCAAATAAAGGGTCTGAAAGCCGGTTCCCTCCACTTTCCCGGAACAGCATCCACTTATCAGGGAGAAAGTGCTGTAGTGAGAGAAGTGGAGCCGGCAAACTACAACTACAGCAACGAAACGGCCTGGCGAGAAAACATAGATAAAGTGATGGAGTCCTGGTTCAGAGGGCAGGACCTGGACTTTGTGTCCATGTACTTCGGAGAGCCCGACGCCACGGGACACAGGTACGGGCCGGATTCTCCCGAGCGCAGGGCGATGGTCCGGCAGGTGGACCGGACTGTGGGATACCTGAGGAGCTCGGCGGAGAGACACGGCCTGAGCGAGAGCCTCAACATCATCATTACGGCCGATCATGGCATGAGCACCGTCTACAGGAACGGCCTGGTGGAGGAGATCGTGCTCTCCAAGATCCCCGGCTTCTCTTTCGGGGATCTGTCCTTCCATATTGTGGACTTCGGACCGGTGGGACTTCTGCTTCCCAAAGAAGGGAGACTCGAGAAAGTGTACAACGCACTGAAAGGCGCTCATCCGCATCTCCACGTGTATAAGAAAGAGGAGATGCCCGCTCGCCTGCACTTCTCCCAGAACGAGCGCATACTACCCATCATCCTCTGGGCCGATGTAGGATACGTCATCAATGGGGTGAGAGACTTTCATTTTTAAAAAGACGTGAAAGCGTAATGCGACTTTGAGTTTAAAAAGACTGTTCTTAAGCACACTTGGGTAAAATTTCGACTAGAACAAGAAAAAAAGTTATATCGCAGATAAAGCATGTTTTAGGTATCGGTTGTGATTTTGGCATTGTGACAATATATCCATGAATTTGAAGCCAGCAACATCAAGATCACGGGTTCGATTCCCGGTGAATGCATGATCTGATAAAAACATGGATGGATGGATGGATGGATGGATGCATGGATGGATGGATGGATGGATAAATGGATGAATATATGGATGGATGGACATATGGATGGATGGATGGATGGATGGATGGATGGATGGATGGAGGGATATATGTATGTATGGATGGATGGATGTATGGATATATGGATGGATGAATATATGGATGGATGGATGGATGGATGGATATACGTATGGATGGACATATGGATGGATGGATGGATGGATTGATGGATGCATCGATGGATATATGGATGGATGGATGGATGGATGGATGCATGGATGGATGGATGGATGGATGGATATATCGATAGATGAATGGATATATGGATATATGGATGGATGGATGGATGGATATATGGATGAATGAATAAATGGATGAATATATGGATGGATGGATGGATGGATATACGTATGGATGGACATATGGATGGATGGATGGATGGATATATGGATGGATGGATAGATGGATGGAGGGAGGGATATATGTATGGATGGATGTATGGATCTATGGATATATGGATGGATGAATATATGGATGGATGGATGGATGGATGGATATATGGATGGATGGATGGATATACGTATGGATGGACATATGGATGGATGGATGGATGCATCGATGGATATATGGATGGATGGATGCATGGATGGATGGATGGATGGATGGATATATGGATGGATGGATGGATATATCGATAGATGAATGGATATATGGATATATGGATGGATGTATGGATGGATATATGGATGAATGAATAAATGGATGAATATATGGATGGATGGATGGATGGATGGATATACGTATGGATGGACATATGGATGGATGGATGGATGGATGGATGGATGGATATATGAATGGATAGATGGATGGATATATGGATGGATGGATATATGGATGTATGGATGTATGGATATATGGATGGATGAATGAATAAATGGATGGATATATGGATGGATATATATATATATATGGATGGATGCATGGATACATGGATGGATGGATGAATGGATGAATGAATGAATGAATGAATGAAACTGCCCTCCTGTTTACTTGATTGACATAATCTATGATATTTGAGTNGTCCTCATAAACCGAATAATGTCCTCATAAACCATGAGTAAACACACACAAGTGTTTTGTAAAACAATAGTCTACTGCTGAGTCACATTATAGCTCCTTTCTCCTTGTTTCTGTCTTCCAGTTTGTCCATGAGCCTGTCACTCCAGCCTTGACAAGAAGTGAAGTCACATCTCCTGAAGAGGTTTGTTAATACTTTTCACAATTAACGTTTCACACGCCTTATAACATGATCTGAATTGAAATTAATGTCATTGCTACGAAATGTGATTTAGTGGTACACTATTGTTAAAAACACTTGTGTGTGTTAACTCTACCATGAGTAATGCTGCGTTCACGTGCTATGGAAATAGGATATTTTCCACGTGTGAACTGGTATTTACCAGTGTGTTGCGTTCAAGTACTTTTGTTGTCGTAATGTGGTAAAAAGATGGAGATCCAGACCTGATATTTAGCTAAAACTATATTAGATTGCTTAAATCATCTGCAACAGCAAGAAAATGATTTATCAAAACTCAAAAGGTAAATAATATGCTGTATATTTTCTAGATCATGAATAGTATATATTTTTTTTTACCATTCACGACTCTCGCGGTGTTCTCCGCCATTTTGAAAATGGTCAAAGGTTATTTTCATCTCGGCAACTTGTCCATTAAAATATTCTACGAGTTGCCCAGTGGTAAATACCACATGAGGGGGTGTTCATGTGCATTTTCCACGTCGGCTTTTGGTATTTACCATAATTACCATAGCACATGAACGCAGCATAAATAGACACAAGTCTTGTAAAACAATAGTCTACTGCTAAGTCACATACAATAGTGAAATGAGTCCTCAAACCGAATAATGTCCTCATAAACCATGAATAAACACACACAAGTGTTGTAAAACAATAGTCTACTGCTGAGTCACATACAATAGTCATATGAGTCCTCAAACCGAATAATGTCCTCATAAACCATGAATAAACACACACAAGTGTTGTAAAACAATAGTCTACTGCTGAGTCACATACAATAGTCATATGAGTCCTCAAACCGAATAATGTCCTCATAAACCATGAATAAACACACACAAGTGTTGTAAAACAATAGTCTACTGCTGAGTCACATACAATAGTCATATGAGTCCTCAAACCGAATAATGTCCTCATAAACCATGAATAAACACACACAAGTGTTGTAAAACAATAGTCTACTGCTGAGTCACATACAATAGTCAAATGAGTCCTCATAAACTGAATAATGTCCTCATAAACCATGAATAAACACACACAAGTGTTGTAAAACAATAGTCTACTGCTGAGTCACATACAATAGTGAAATGAGTCCTCATAAACTGAATAATGTCCTCATAAACCATGAGTAAACACACACAAGTGTTGTAAAACAATAGTCTACTGCTGAGTCACATACAATAGTCATATGAGTCCTCATTAAACTGAATAATGTCCTCATAAACCATGAGTAAACACACACAAGTGTTGTAAAACAATAGTCTACTGCTGAGTCACATACAATAGTCAAATGAGTCCTCATAAACTGAATAATGTCCTCATAAACCATGAGTAAACACACACAAGTGTTGTAAAACAATAGTCTACTGCTGAGTCACATACAATAGTCATATGAGTCCTCATAAACTGAATAATGTCCTCATAAACCATGAATAAACACACACAAGTGTTGTAAAACAATAGTCTACTGCTGAGTCACATACAATAGTCATATGAGTCCTCATTAAACCGAATAATGTCCTCATAAACCATGAGTAAACACACACAAGTGTTGTAAAACAATAGTCTACTGCTGAGTCACACACAATAGTGAAATGAGTCCTCATAAACTGAATAATGTCCTCATAAACCATGAATAAACACACACAAGTGTTGTAAAACAATAGTCTACTGCTGAGTCACATACAATAGTCATATGAGTCCTCATAAACTGAATAATGTCCTCATAAACCATGAGTTAACACACACAAGTGTTGTAAAACAATAGTCTACTGCTGAGTCACATACAATAGTCAAATGAGTCCTCATAAACTGAATAATGTCCTCATAAACCATGAGTAAACACACACAAGTGTTATAAAACAATAGTCTACTGCTGAGTCACATACAATAGTCAAATGAGTCCTCATAAACTGAATAATGTCCTCATAAACCATGAGTAAACACACACAAGTGTTGTAAAACAATAGTCTACTGCTGAGTCACATACAATAGTCAAATGAGTCCTCATAAACTGAATAATGTCCTCATAAACCATGAATAAACACACACAAGTGTTGTAAAACAATAGTCTACTGCTGAGTCACATACAATAGTCAAATGAGTCCTCATTAAACCGAATAATGTCCTCATAAACCATGATTAAACACACACAAGTGTTGTAAAACAATAGTCTACTGCTGAGTCACATACAATAGTCAAATGAGTCCTCATAAACCAAATAATGTCCTCATAAACCATGAGTAAACACACACAAGTGTTATAAAACAATAGTCTACTGCTGAGTCTCATACAATAGTCAAATGAGTCCTCATTAAACCGAATAATGTCCTCATAAACCATGATTAAACACACACAAGTGTTGTAAAACAATAGTCAACTGCTGAGTCACATACAATAGTCAAATGAGTCCTCATAAACCGAATAATGTCCTCATAAACCATGAGTAAACACACACAAGTGTTGTAAAACAATAGTCTACTGCTGAGTCACATACAATAGTCATATGAGTCCTCATAAACCGAATAATGTCCTCATAAACCATGATTAAACACACACAAGTGTTATAAAACAATAGTCTACTGCTGAGTCACATACAATAGTCAAATGAGTCCTCATAAACCGAATAATGTCCTCATAAACCATGAGTAAACACACACAAGTGTTGTAAAACAATAGTCTACTGCTGAGTCACATACAATAGTCATATGAGTCCTCATAAACCAAATAATGTCCTCATAAACCATGAGTAAACAGACACAAGTGTTGTAAAACAATAGTCTACTGCTGAGTCACATACAATAGTCAAATGAGTCCTCATAAACCGAATAATGTCCTCATAAACCATGAGTAAACACACACAAGTGTTGTAAAACAATAGTCTACTGCTGAGTCACATACAATAGTCATTTGAGTCCTCAAACCGAATAATGTCCTCATAAACCATGAATAAACACACACAAGTGTTGTAAAACAATAGTCTACTGCTAAGTCACATACAATAGTCATATGAGTCCTCATAAACCTAATAATGTCCTCATAAACCATGATTAAACACACACAAGTGTTATAAAACAATAGTCTACTGCTGAGTCACATTATAGCTCCTTTCTCCTTGTTTCTGTCTTCCAGTTTGTCCATGAGCCTGTCACTCCAGCCTTGACAAGAAGTGAAGTCACATCTCCTGAAGAGGTTTGTTAATACTTTTCACAATTAAGTTTCACACGCCTTATAACATGATCTGAATTGAAATTATGTCATTGCTACGAAATGTGATTTAGTGGTACACTATTGTTAAAAACACTTGTGTGTGTTAACTCTACCATGAGTAATGCTGCGTTCACGTGCTATGGAAAATAGGTATTTTCCACTTGTGAACTGGTATTTACCAGTGTGTTGCGTTCAAGTACTTTTGTTGTCGTAATGTGGTAAAAAGATGGAGATCCAGACCTGATATTTAGCTAAAACTATATTAGATTGCTTAAATCATCTGCAACAGCAAGAAAATGATTTATCAAAACTCAAAAGGTAAATAATATGCTGTATATTTTCTAGATCATGAATAGTATATATTTTTTTACCATTCACGACTCTCGCGGTGTTCTCCGCCATTTTGAAATGGTCAAAGGTTATTTTCATCTCGGCAACTTGTCCATTAAAATATTCTACGAGTTGCCCAGTGGTAAATACCACATGAGGGGGTGTTCATGTGCATTTTCCACGTCGGCTTTTGGTATTTACCATAATTACCATAGCACATGAACGCACCATAAATAGACACAAGTCTTGTAAAACAAAAGTCTACTGCTGAGTCACATACAATAGTCATTTGAGTCCTCAAACCGAATAATGTCCTCATAAACCATGAATAAACACACACAAGTGTTGTAAAACAATAGTCTACTGCTAAGTCACATACAATAGTCAAATGAGTCCTCATAAACTGAATAATGTCCTCATGAACCATGAGTAAACACACACAAGTGTTGTAAAACAATAGTCTACTGCTGAGTCACATACAATAGTCATATGAGTCCTCATAAACTGAATAATGTCCTCATAAACCATGAGTAAACACACACAAGTGTTGTAAAACAATAGTCTACTGCTGAGTCACATACAATAGTCATATGAGTCCTCATAAACCGAATAATGTCCTCATAAACCATGATTAAACACACACAAGTGTTGTAAAACAATAGTCTACTGCTGAGTCACATTATAGCTCCTTTCTCCTTGTTTCTGTCTTACAGTTTGTTCAAGAGCCTGTCACTCCAGCCTTGACAAGAAGTGAAGTCACATCTCCTGAAGAGGTTTGTTAATACTTTTCACAATTAAGTTTCACACGCCTTATAACATGATCTGAATTGAAATTAAGTCATTGCTACGAAATGTGATTTAGTGGTACACTATTGTTAAAAACACTTGTGTGTGTTAACTCTACCATGAGTAATGCTGCGTTCACGTGCTATGGAAAATAGGTATTTTCCACTTGTGAACTGGTATTTACCAGTGTGTTGCGTTCAAGTACTTTTGTTGTCGTAATGTGGTAAAAAGATGGAGATCCAGACCTGATATTTAGCTAAAACTATATTAGATTGCTTAAATCATCTGCAACAGCAAGAAAATGATTTATCAAAACTCAAAAGGTAAATAATATGCTGCATATTTTCTAGATCATGAATAGTATATATTTTTTTACCATTCACGACTCTCGCGGTGTTCTCCGCCATTTTGAAATGGTCAAAGGTTATTTTCATCTCGGCAACTTGTCCATTAAAATATTCTACGAGTTGCCCAGTGGTAAATACCACATGAGGGGGTGTTCATGTGCATTTTCCACGTCGGCTTTTGGTATTTACCATAATTACCATAGCACATGAACGCACCATAAATAGACACAAGTGTTGTAAAACAAAAGTCTACTGCTGAGTCACATACAATAGTCATTTGAGTCCTCAAACCGAATAATGTCCTCATAAACCATGAATAAACACACACAAGTGTTGTAAAACAATAGTCTACTGCTGAGTCACATACAATAGTCATATGAGTCCTCATAAACCGAATAATGTCCTCATAAACCATGAATAAACACACACAAGTGTTGTAAAACAATAGTCTACTGCTGAGTCACATACAATAGTCATATGAGTCCTCATTAAACCGAATAATGTCCTCATAAACCATGAGTAAACACACACAAGTGTTGTAAAACAATAGTCTACTGCTGAGTCACATACAATAGTGAAATGAGTCCTCATAAACTGAATAATGTCCTCATAAACCATGAGTTAACACACACAAGTGTTATAAAACAATAGTCTACTGCTGAGTCACATACAATAGTCATATGAGTCCTCATAAACCTAATAATGTCCTCATAAACCATGAGTAAACACACACAAGTGTTGTAAAACAATAGTCTACTGCTGAGTCACATACAATAGTCATATGAGTCCTCATAAACCTAATAATGTCCTCATAAACCATGATTAAACACACACAAGTGTTGTAAAACAATAGTCTACTGCTAAGTCACATACAATAGTGAAATGAGTCCTCATAAACTGAATAATGTCCTCATAAACCATGAGTTAACACACACACAAGTGTTATAAAACAATAGTCTACTGCTGAGTCACATACAATAGTCATATGAGTCCTCATAAACTGAATAATGTCCTCATAAACCATGAGTAAACACACACAAGTGTTGTAAAACAATAGTCTACTGCTGAGTCACATACATTAGTCATATGAGTCCTCATTAAACCGAATAATGTCCTCATAAACCATGAGTAAACACACACAAGTGTTGTAAAACAATAGTCTACTGCTGAGTCACATATAATAGTGAAATGAGTCCTCATAAACTGAATAATGTCCTCATAAACCATGAGTAAACACACACAAGTGTTGTAAAACAATAGTCTACTGCTGAGTCACATACAATAGTCATATGAGTCCTCATTAAACTGAATAATGTCCTCATAAACCATAAGTAAACACACACAAGTGTTGTAAAACAATAGTCTACTGCTGAGTCACATACAATAGTCAAATGAGTCCTCATAAACCGAATAATGTCCTCATAAACCATGAGTAAACACACACAAGTGTTGTAAAACAATAGTCTACTGCTGAGTCACATTATAGCTCCTTTCTCCTTGTTTCTGTCTTCCAGTTTGTCCATGAGCCTGTCACTACAGCCTTGACAAGAAGTGAAGTCACATCTCCTGAAGAGGTTTGTTAATACTTTTCACAATTAAGTTTCACACGCCTTATAACATGATCTGAATTGAAATTATGTCATTGCTACGAAATCTGATTTAGTGGTACACTATTGTTAAAAACACTTGTGTGTGTTAACTCTACCATGAGTAATGCTGCGTTCACGTGCTATGGAAAATAGGATATTTTCCACTTGTGAACTGGTATTTACCAGTGTGTTGCGTTCAAGTACTTTTGTTGTCGTAATGTGGTAAAAAGATGGAGATCCAGACCTGATATTTAGCTAAAAGATTGCTTAAATCATCTGCAACAGCAAGAAAATGATTTATCAAAACTCAAAAGGTAAATAATATGCTGTATATTTTCTAGATCATGAATAGTATATATTTTTTTACCATTCACGACTCTCGCGGTGTTCTCCGCCATTTTGAAATGGTCAAAGGTTATTTTCATCTCGGCAACTTGTCCATTAAAATATTCTACGAGTTGCCCAGTGGTAAATACCACATGAGGGGGTGTTCATGTGCATTTTCCACGTCGGCTTTTGGTATTTACCATAATTACCATAGCACATGAACGCAGCATAAATAGACACAAGTCTTGTAAAACAATAGTCTACTGCTAAGTCACATACAATAGTGAAATGAGTCCTCATAAACTGAATAATGTCCTCATAAACCATGAGTAAACACACACAAGTGTTGTAAAACAATAGTCAACTATGAGTCTCATAAAATAGTCATATGAGTCCTCATAAACCGAATAATGTCCTCATAAACCATGAGTAAACACACACAAGTGTTGTAAAACAATAGTCTACTGCTGAGTCACATACAATAGTCAAATGAGTCCTCATAAACTGAATAATGTCCTCATAAACCATGATTAAACACACACAAGTGTTGTAAAACAATAGTCTACTGCTGAGTCACATTATAGCTCCTTTCTCCTTGTTTCTGTCTTCCAGTTTGTCCATGAGCCTGTCACTCCAGCCTTGACAGGAAGTGAAGTCACATCTCCTGAAGAGGTTTGTTAATACTTTTCACAATTAAGTTTCACACGCCTTATAACATGATCTGAATTGAAATTATGTCATTGCTACGAAATGTGATTTAGTGGTACACTATTGTTAAAAACACTTGTGTGTGTTAACTCTACCATGAGTAATGCTGCGTTCACGTGCTATGGAAAATAGGATATTTTCCACTTGTGAACTGGTATTTACCAGTGTGTTGCGTTCAAGTACTTTTGTTGTCGTAATGTGGTAAAAAGATGGAGATCCAGACCTGATATTTAGCTAAAACTATATTAGATTGCTTAAATCATCTGCAACAGCAAGAAAATGATTTATCAAAACTCAAAAGGTAAATAATATGCTGCATATTTTCTAGATCATGAATAGTATATATTTTTTTACCATTCACGACTCTCGCGGTGTTCTCCGCCATTTTGAAATGGTCAAAGGTTATTTTCATCTCGGCAACTTGTCCATTAAAATATTCTACGAGTTGCCCAGTGGTAAATACCACATGAGGGGGTGTTCATGTGCATTTTCCACGTCGGCTTTTGGTATTTACCATAATTACCATAGCACATGAACGCAGCATAAATAAACACAAGTCTTGTAAAACAATAGTCTACTGCTGAGTCACATACAATAGTCATTTGAGTCCTCAAACCGAATAATGTCCTCATAAACCATGAGTAAACACACACAAGTGTTGTAAAACAATAGTCTACTGCTGAGTCACATACAATAGTCATATGAGTCCTCATAAACCGAATAATGTCCTCATAAACCATGAGTAAACACACACAAGTGTTATAAAACAATAGTCTACTGCTGAGTCACATACAATAGTCATATGAGTCCTCATAAACTGAATAATGTCCTCATAAACCATGATTAAACACACAGAAGTGTTGTAAAACAATAGTCTACTGCTGAGTCACATACAATAGTCATATGAGTCCTCATAAACTGAATAATGTCCTCATAAACCATGAGTAAACACACACAAGTGTTGTAAAACAATAGTCTACTGCTGAGTCACATACAATAGTCATATGAGTCCTCATTAAACTGAATAATGTCCTCATAAACCATGAATAAACACACACAAGTGTTGTAAAACAATAGTCTACTGCTGAGTCATATACAATAGTCAAATGCGTCCTCATAAACCGAATAATGTCCTCATAAACCATGATTAAACACACACAAGTGTTGTAAAACAATAGTCTACTGCTGAGTCACATACAATAGTCATATGAGTCCTCATAAACCTAATAATGTCCTCATAAACCATGATTAAACACACACAAGTGTTGTAAAACAATAGTCTACTGCTGAGTCATATACAATAGTCATATGAGTCCTCATAAACTGAATAATGTCCTCATAAACCATGAGTAAACACACACAAGTGTTGTAAAACAATAGTCTACTGCTGAGTCACATTATAGCTCCTTTCTCCTTGTTTCTGTCTTCCAGTTTGTCCATGAGCCTGTCACTACAGCCTTGACAGGAAGTGAAGTCACATCACCTGAAGAGGTTTGTTAATACTTTTCACAATTAAGTTTCACACGCCTTATAACATGATCTGAATTGAAATTATGTCATTGCTACGAAATGTGATTTAGTGGTACACTATTGTTAAAAACACTTGTGTGTGTTAACTCTACCATGAGTAATGCTGCGTTCACGTGCTATGGAAAATAGGTATTTTCCACTTGTGAACTGGTATTTACCAGTGTGTTGCGTTCAAGTACTTTTGTTGTCGTAATGTGGTAAAAAGATGGAGATCCAGACCTGATATTTAGCTAAAACTATATTAGATTGCTTAAATCATCTGCAACAGCAAGAAAATGATTTATCAAAACTCAAAAGGTAAATAATATGCTGCATATTTTCTAGATCATGAATAGTATATATTTTTTTACCATTCACGACTCTCGCGGTGTTCTCCGCCATTTTGAAATGGTCAAAGGTTATTTTCATCTCGGCAACTTGTCCATTAAAATATTCTACGAGTTGCCCAGTGGTAAATACCACATGAGGGGGTGTTCATGTGCATTTTCCACGTCGGCTTTTGGTATTTACCATAATTACCATAGCACATGAACGCACCATAAATAGACACAAGTGTTGTAAAACAAAAGTCTACTGCTGAGTCACATACAATAGTCATTTGAGTCCTCAAACCGAATAATGTCCTCATAAACCATGAATAAACACACACAAGTGTTGTAAAACGTCTCGGGTTATGACTATAACCCTTGTTCCCTGAGAAGGGAACGAGACACTGCGTCGATAAAATCGACTCTTTGGGGACGCTCCCTAAGCGTGCGCCTCTGAAGTATGAATGAAACTAATCCAATCCTGATTGGTGTTGCGTCGTGACGTAACATGTGACGGCATACCCGGAAGTATAAAAGTGACGCTGTCACAACACACACTAGCCTCGCGATGAAGCAAGACGCTCAAGGGTCTGAAAAGGGGGCGTGGCAACACGACGCAGTGTCTCGTTCCCTTCTCAGGGAACAAGGGTTATAGTCATAACCCGAGACGTTCCCTATCGAGGGAACTCAACACTGCGTCGATAAAATCGACTCTTTGGGGAACGAGTACCCACTAGGCCACGCACCGAACAGACCCGCCCCAGAGTGAAACTGATTAGGCACTCAGCAAGGGCCGAGTACGTGTGCACCGGGCGTACTGGGAAGGCTGAGACTGTAAAACCTGATGAAAGTATGCGGGGTAGCCCAGCCGGCTGCCTCACAAATCTCCTGCAGAGGTACTCCCGACAGAAGGGCCCTAGAGGAAGCCATGCCTCTAGTTGAGTGAGCCCTTAAGGCCAAAGGTGAAGGAACCCCACGCACCTTGTAAGCCTCAGTAATAGCCTGGACAATCCAGTTACTTATAGTTTGTTTGGTCGCCGGGAGCCCCCTCTTAGGTGACCCAAAGCATACTAACAACTGGTCAGATCTTCTCCAAGAAGCAGACTTTTCCAAGTATACACTCAAAGCTCTGACGGGGCAGAGCAAGTGAAGCCTCTCTTCTCCCGCCGACACATGAGGTGGAGGATGGAATGCCTGAAGGACTACAGAGCGAGCCGTACTCGAAGGAACTTTAGGCACGTAGCCCGGACTCGGGTGCAAAAAGGCCTTTACTTTGCCAGGGGCAAACTCCAAGCAAGCTGGCGTTACCGCCAGGGCCTGGAGATCTCCCACCCTCTTAAGAGAGGTAATCGCTAAGAGAAAGACCATTTTCAACGTTAAGTCCTTAGGCGAAGCCGACTCTAAAGGTTCGAAGGGAGCGAGGGACAACCCTTCCAGAACTATTGCCAGATCCCAGGCAGGCACCCTGGACCTGATCGCCGGCCTCATCCTCCAAGCACCACGGAGAAACCTAATGACCAACTGGTGCCTCCCCAGAGGTCCACCATCTACTGGCGCGTGGAAAGCCGAAACGGCAGCCACGTACACCTTAAGAGTGGACGGGGAGAGACCCGCAGAGAAACGATCCTGAAGGAATTCCAGAACTGAAGCCACTGGGCAGTTTACTGGATCCAACCTTCGTTCTCCACACCAAGTGTGAAACACCTTCCACTTGAGGCCATATAATCTCCTGGTAGATGGGGCCTAGAGCTAAGTATGGTTTCAACCACCTCAGCTGATAAGCCAGCATTTAGGTACTGAACCCCCTCAGAGGCCAGACCCACAGCTTCCACAACTCTGGGCGAGGGTGGAAGATTGTGCCCTCCGCCTGAGACAATAGATCCCTCCTCAGAGGAATCGGCCATGGCGGAGCTATGAGGAGTGATATTATATCCGAGAACCATACTCGTGTCGGCCATCTCGGGGCAACCAGAAGTAGACTGATGCCCTCTTGACGGACCCTCTCCAGGACCCCTGGGAGCAGAGCGATCGGGGGGAAAGCATACAGGCGAAGCCTCGGCCAAGCCTGTACCATGGCATCCAACCCCAGTGGGGCTGGATGTGAGAGGGAGAACCAAAGTGGACAGTGGGACGTCTCTCGAGACGCAAACAGATCCACTTCCATCGGTCCGAACCTCTCCCATATCGACTTCACCACATCCGGATGAAGTCTCCATTCCCCGGGCCTCAGCCCCTGCCTCGACAGGATGTCTGCTCCCCGATTCTGAACCCCTGGGATATACATTGCCCTTATTGACAATATCTTTCCCTGGGACCAAAGGATAATCTGATGCGCCAGTTTGCACAGAGGGCGCGATCTGAGTCCCCCCTGTCGGTTCAGATAGGCCACCACTGACGTATTGTCTGTCCGTATAAGGACGTGGCGACCCTCGATGTCTGGGAGGAAGCTCCTCAAAGCCTTGAATACCGCCATCATCTCCAGGCAATTTATATGCCAAGTGCGATGATGGTCCTGCCACAGACCCCTGGTAAAGCGGCCGTCCATGACCGCGCCCCAGCCCGTAAGGGAGGCGTCTGTCGAAACGGTTTCCCGGCGACATGACACCCCCAACACTGGCCCTTGGGATAGGAACCAAGGCTTCTTCCATATTTGCAGAGACTGAAGGCACTTGCGCGTTACTCTGATCATACGGAACGGATTTCCTTTGGGTGAGAACCCCTTGGTCTTCAACCACCACTGGAGGGGCCTCATGTGAAGGAGGCCCAGAGGAATAATGTTGGATGCCGCTGCCATGAGGCCCAGCATCCTTTGAAAGTGTTTCACAGTGACGGCCTGACCTAGCCTCACCCTGGACACCATCGCCAGAATTGACTCGATACGTGCGGGAGACATACGTGCCTGCATTGTAATCGAGTTCCACACGACTCCCAAAAAGGTCGTGCCCTGGGACGGTTCTAGCACACTCTTCTTCAAATTGAGTCTTAACCCCAATTTTTGAATATGGCCAAGAACGACATCTCGATGCCGAACTGCCATCTCCCGAGACTGGGCCAAAATAAGCCAGTCGTCGAGATAATTCAATACGCGAATCCCCTGAAGTCTCAGTGGAGCAAGGGCCACGTCCATACACTTGGTAAATGTGCGGGGAGAGAGTGCTAGGCCGAACGGAAGAACCCGATATTGGTATGCTTCGCCCCCGAAAGCGAACCTCAGGTACCTCCTGTGACAAGGAAGGATGGAGATGTGAAAATAGGCGTCTTTCAGATCTATCGTGACAAACCAGTCCTCGGATCTGATTTGACTCACGATTGTTGGAATGGTCAACATTCTGAATTTGAACCTTCTCAGAGACCGGTTCAACACCCTGAGATCCAAAATTGGCCTTAACCCCCCATCCTTCTTTGGAACTATAAAGTACCGGCTGTAAAACCCGGACTCCCTGTCTACCGGAAGAACACGTTCTATGGCTCCTTTCGACAGCAGAGTCTGTACTTCTTGTTCCAACACCTGAGCCTGCTCTGGGACCACCGCAGTGAGCACCACCCAGAGAACTTGGGGGGCGGTGCGCGAACTGCAGTCTGTACCCAACTCGTATTATCTGCAGGACCCATGGAGATATGTTGGGAAGATGATACCATCCCTCTACAAAATCTGCTAAGGGTACCAGCCTCTCGAGGCTGGCCTCTGGTGTCTTTTCGCTGGAAATTGATGCGGCCCGAAGCGCTGTTAACGGCGGACCTGCATCTTTTCCTAGAGGGCCCCGTTGTGAGAACAACCTCGGTTGTCTCACTGCGGAGGGGGCAGCCCTCTGAAGTCCTGCCTTGGCTAGGACCTCTTTTCCGAAGTCCTCTTAGCCTGAATGACGTCCCTCAGGTCGCCCCTCTGGCTGGAGGACTTCGGTTTTTGGGAGCGTTTCCTCTGTTGCCAAGACCCCGGAGGGGGGGCTCTAGAGGAAACGCTCTCCTTCTGCTCTGCCCTGTGGGAGGAGCTGGCTGATGGCTGGGGCTGATTGCTTTGCCCCCCCTACTAGATTTGGCCTTCGCTTTCCGGGGGAGGTACTGCTGGAACGCCGCAGATTGTTTTCTCGACTCCTGAAACCTGTCGACAACCGAATTAACGGCGTCGCCGAACAGGCCAGAAGCCGAAAGCGGCGCATCCAGCAGGAAGGACCTATCCTTTTCTTTAATACCGGATAAGTTCAGCCACAGATGCCTCTCCGTGGCCACCATGGCCGCCATAGAGCGGCCAATAGCGCTGGCCGCTTCCCTAGTGGCCCGGAGAGACAAATCTGCGGCCTTCCTTAACTCCGCGACATCTTCAGGAGTAGGCCCCTCCCCCTCATCCAAATCTTTCAGGAGGTCGGCCTGGTATGCCTGCAAAATCGCCATTGAGTGCAGACACGAACCAGCCCGACCCGCCGCCATGTAAGCCCTGCCCACCAATGCAGATGTCTCTCTGCAGGGCTTACTAGGCAACACCGGGTCTTTAGGGAAGACGCCGATTCGGGAGAGAGATAGCTCGCTAAAGCCTCCTCCACCTTCGGCATCTTCCCATATCCCATATCTCGAGCCCCCATAACATTGCTGTAATCTATTACATTGGGACTCGAAATACGGGACGAATGCGGTCTTTCCCACGTTCTCGAGATCTCTTTATGGAGATCAGGGAAAAACGGCAGACCCCGGCGGTGAGGCTGTGACCTGCGCTGCAGGTAACGCTCGTCCATTTTACTGGTGACTTGCGTTTCCTGCTCATGTTGTGGCCAGCTGATGTTTAGTCTGGCCACAGCGCGTGTCACAACCTCCACCAGCTCCTCATAACCCAGGCCGCGTGATGGCGTGCTGAGATCACGGTCGTCCGCATCGATGCTGAGCACGTCCCCTTCCTCAGAAGTAGACAGCTCAAGCACCGGGACCTGATCGCGGGTAGGAGAAACCGCAGCGCGGGCTCCCACACCACTCTCAGAGGCTGCGGGACCAGCCGATGGCGAGCGAGAAAATGCCTCAGCATTCTCACTCTCCTCCGCCAGATCCCGCTGCGAACCCCAGGATCTCAGTCGCCGCATCGCCTCGACATATGCGGGACCGGAACCCTGGGGAACGCGAGCCTGACCGTGCTCGTCAAAGCACGCCAGCCGGGAGCGCAGCACTCTAATAGGCAAAGCCTCACACATTTCACAAGCAGCCCCCTCGAGAGCTGCCCGTGCGTGCTGCACTCCCAAACAATACACACATAGAGAGTGTGCGTCCCCACCCGTGATGAAACGAGGGCAGGGATGCACACACCTCTTGAATTGTTCACTGGCCATACTTTCTTTCAATAATAAGACAAACAACACCAAATAAGACAGACAGTTTCAACATAAAGCGCTTGCTGAAGAGCGAAAGCTAGTGTGTGTTGTGACAGCGTCACTTTTATACTTCCGGGTATGCCGTCACATGTTACGTCACGACGCAACACCAATCAGGATTGGATTAGTTTCATTCATACTTCAGAGGCGCACGCTTAGGGAGCGTCCCCAAAGAGTCGATTTTATCGACGCAGTGTTGAGTTCCCTCGATAGGGAACAATAGTCTACTGCTAAGTCACATACAATAGTGAAATGAGTCCTCATAAACTGAATAATGTCCTCATAAACCATGAGTTAACACACACAAGTGTTATAAAACAATAGTCTACTGCTGAGTCACATACAATAGTCATATGAGTCCTCATAAACCGAATAATGTCCTCATAAACCATGAATAAACACACACAAGTGTTGTAAAACAATAGTCTACTGCTGAGTCACATACAATAGTCATATGAGTCCTCATTAAACCGAATAATGTCCTCATAAACCATGAGTAAACACACACAAGTGTTGTAAAACAATAGTCTACTGCTGAGTCACATACAATAGTGAAATGAGTCCTCATAAACTGAATAATGTCCTCATAAACCATGAGTTAACACACACAAGTGTTATAAAACAATAGTCTACTGCTGAGTCACATACAATAGTCATATGAGTCCTCATAAACCTAATAATGTCCTCATAAACCATGAGTAAACACACACAAGTGTTGTAAAACAATAGTCTACTGCTGAGTCACATACAATAGTCATTTGAGTCCTCAAACCGAATAATGTCCTCATAAACCATGAATAAACACACACAAGTGTTGTAAAACAATAGTCTACTGCTAAGTCACATACAATAGTGAAATGAGTCCTCATAAACTGAATAATGTCCTCATAAACCATGAGTTAACACACACAAGTGTTATAAAACAATAGTCTACTGCTGAGTCACATACAATAGTCATATGAGTCCTCATAAACTGAATAATGTCCTCATAAACCATGAGTAAACACACACAAGTGTTGTAAAACAATAGTCTACTGCTGAGTCACATACATTAGTCATATGAGTCCTCATTAAACCGAATAATGTCCTCATAAACCATGAGTAAACACACACAAGTGTTGTAAAACAATAGTCTACTGCTGAGTCACATATAATAGTGAAATGAGTCCTCATAAACTGAATAATGTCCTCATAAACCATGAGTAAACACACACAAGTGTTGTAAAACAATAGTCTACTGCTGAGTCACATACAATAGTCATATGAGTCCTCATTAAACTGAATAATGTCCTCATAAACCATAAGTAAACACACACAAGTGTTGTAAAACAATAGTCTACTGCTGAGTCACATACAATAGTCAAATGAGTCCTCATAAACCGAATAATGTCCTCATAAACCATGAGTAAACACACACAAGTGTTGTAAAACAATAGTCTACTGCTGAGTCACATTATAGCTCCTTTCTCCTTGTTTCTGTCTTCCAGTTTGTCCATGAGCCTGTCACTACAGCCTTGACAAGAAGTGAAGTCACATCTCCTGAAGAGGTTTGTTAATACTTTTCACAATTAAGTTTCACACGCCTTATAACATGATCTGAATTGAAATTATGTCATTGCTACGAAATGTGATTTAGTGGTACACTATTGTTAAAAACACTTGTGTGTGTTAACTCTACCATGAGTAATGCTGCGTTCACGTGCTATGGAAAATAGGATATTTTCCACTTGTGAACTGGTATTTACCAGTGTGTTGCGTTCAAGTACTTTTGTTGTCGTAATGTGGTAAAAAGATGGAGATCCAGACCTGATATTTAGCTAAAACTATATTAGATTGCTTAAATCATCTGCAACAGCAAGAAAATGATTTATCAAAACTCAAAAGGTAAATAATATGCTGTATATTTTCTAGATCATGAATAGTATATATTTTTTTACCATTCACGACTCTCGCGGTGTTCTCCGCCATTTTGAAATGGTCAAAGGTTATTTTCATCTCGGCAACTTGTCCATTAAAATATTCTACGAGTTGCCCAGTGGTAAATACCACATGAGGGGGTGTTCATGTGCATTTTCCACGTCGGCTTTTGGTATTTACCATAATTACCATAGCACATGAACGCACCATAAATAGACACAAGTCTTGTAAAACAATAGTCTACTGCTGAGTCACATACAATAGTCATTTGAGTCCTCAAACCGAATAATGTCCTCATAAACCATGAATAAACACACACAAGTGTTGTAAAACAATAGTCTACTGCTGAGTCACATACAATAGTCAAATGAGTCCTCATAAACCGAATAATGTCCTCATAAACCATGAATAAACACACACAAGTGTTGTAAAACAATAGTCTACTGCTAAGTCACATACAATAGTGAAATGAGTCCTCATAAACTGAATAATGTCCTCATAAACCATGAGTAAACACACAAAAGTGTTATAAAACAATAGTCTACTGCTGAGTCACATACAATAGTCAAATGAGTCCTCATAAACCGAATAATGTCCTCATAAACCATGAGTAAACACACACAAGTGTTATAAAACAATAGTCTACTGCTGAGTCACATACAATAGTCAAATGAGTCCTCATAAACCGAATAATGTCCTCGTAAACCATGAGTAAACACACACAAGTGTTGTAAAACAATAGTCTACTGCTGAGTCACATACAATAGTCAAATGAGTCCTCATAAACCGAATAATGTCCTCGTAAACCATGAGTAAACACACACAAGTGTTGTAAAACAATAGTCTACTGCTGAGTCACATACAATAGTCAAATGAGTCCTCATAAACCTAATAATGTCCTCATAAACCATGAATAAACGCACACAAGTGTTGTAAAACAATAGTCTACTGCTGAGTCACATACAATAGTCAAATGAGTCCTCATAAACTGAATAATGTCCTCATAAACCATGAGTAAACACACACAAGTGTTGTAAAACAATAGTCTACTGCTGAGTCACATACAATAGTCAAATGAGTCCTCATAAACGAATAATGTCCTCATAAACCATGATTAAACACACACAAGTGTTGTAAAACAAGTCTACTGCTGAGTCACATACAATAGTCATATGAGTCCTCATTAAACCGAATAATGTCCTCATAAACCATGAGTAAACACACACAAGTGTTGTAAAACAAAAGTCTACTGCTGAGTCACATACAATAGTCATATGAGTCCTCATTAAACCGAATAATGTCCTCATAAACCATGAGTAAACACACACAAGTGTTGTAAAACAATAGTCTACTGCTAAGTCACATACAATAGTCAAATGAGTCCTCATAAACTGAATAATGTCCTCATAAACCATGAGTTAACACACACAAGTGTTGTAAAACAATAGTTTACTGCTGAGTCTCATACAATAGTCAAATGAGTCCTCATAAACCGAATAATGTCCTCATAAACCATGAGTAAACACACACAAGTGTTGTAAAACAATAGTCTACTGCTGAGTCACATACAATAGTCAAATGAGTCCTCATAAACCGAATAATGTCCTCATAAACCATGAGTAAACACACACAAGTGTTGTAAAACAATAGTCTACTGCTGAGTCACATACAATAGTCAAATGAGTCCTCATTAAACCGAATAATGTCCTCATAAACCATGATTAAACACACACAAGTGTTGTAAAACAATAGTCTTACTGCTAAGTCACATACAATAGTCAAATGAGTCCTCATAAACTGAATAATGTCCTCATAAACCATGAGTTAACACACACAAGTGTTGTAAAACAATAGTTTACTGCTGAGTCTCATACAATAGTCAAATGAGTCCTCATAAACCGAATAATGTCCTCATAAACCATGAGTAAACACACACAAGTGTTGTAAAACAATAGTCTACTGCTGAGTCACATACAATAGTCATATGAGTCCTCATTAAACTGAATAATGTCCTCATAAACCATGAGTAAACACACACAAGTGTTGTAAAACAATAGTCTACTGCTGAGTCACATTACAGTTCCTTTCTCCTTGTTTCTGTCTTATTTCCTACTGAGACACTTCAACAAAATATATAAATAACTGGCTTAAAACCATTTATTTGAGTTGAAAATACTAGTGTGCCAAAGACTTCTGCACAGTACTGTAAATTCTTACTTTTATATCCTAAACGTTTTTATTTTCCTTTTTGTTTTGTTTTTAATCTTATTTTTCATGAATATATTTTACAACAGTACAAAGAGAAATGTGCAACTCTTTTCCAGATTTAGTACACTTACTGGCCCTCATTTATCAAAAGTGCGTACACCACATTTCCAGCGTACACCTTGCGTACACTCAAAACCACGGTGAGTTTGAGATTTATCAATATGGACGTTGGCGTACGGCACGCTCGAATCCTACACCAGCTCAGGAGGTGGTGTACGCACGTTTTGAGTTAGTGAGGAAATGCGCAGAAAAATTCCTAACACCACAAAACGCACTGACAAACTAAAAGATATGATATATTATGACCCACTGTAAAACAAACAAACAAAACAAACTTCAGTATTTATTTTTGTGTAACGTGGACTTCAATGTTTAATTTGTGTGACTTTACCAAAGCATTTGATTTGTAAGCATATATTCCTTCAGTTGCGAGCCCACTTTACCCTGACGTTTCAGGATTATCCCCGGCAGGTGCGCACGGACTGGGTTCGGTAGCCTAATGAAAGGCTTTCAATGACCAAAAAATAATTCAGACTGACAAAATAATAAAAAATACATTCTTCTTCTTTTAAATGATGATAATAATAGAAATAATAATAACGACATCCTTCTTCTAAATAACAATAAGCATCATTAATGCAAATCATAATAATAATAAGAATACTATTACAAATTGTCATGCAATTATTAATGTGAATGAATGGTACTTCACATCACATCATCATCACTATTATACATGTGACGTGATTCGAAATTGAATGCTAATTTCAAAAGACGTGCTGTAAAATAATGCATTGTGATAGGTCATTTCGTCTCCACGTCGGAGAAGTTTCTCTTCTTTGCCGTCTTCCGTGTGTCCATGGCGTAAAATAAGGGCGTGGGGGGATCGGAGACTTGCATATTTAGGGGCGTGTTATTCTAATGACGATCGTTTTCGGCCGCAGGATTTATCAAGGACAGGCATTGCGTACACCTGGATTTCAAAGGTTCGCACATCTTCATAAATCAGGCGGTGAGAGGAGTGTAAGCATAATCTTACACCAAAATATCCACCCGTTTCTACGCAAGATTGATAAATGAGGGCCACTGTCTCTTATTTGCTCCCCACTAAATATTTTTTGACTAAATGTTCAGATTTTATAAAAATGATTGTGCACTCGTGATTTTTCTAGAGTAAATTTTACTGCTGAATTATCCACTAATCTAGTTTATAAAGCATTTTTTTGCTATAGAGTATGATCATATTTTTTTTTTATTTGTTAAAGTTGTCTGTATTAAATAGATTGTGTGTTGAACTGATAATCACTCTTTTGTGTGTTAAACACAGGGTAAAAGAAATACTTATTTCTTACAGTTTTTTTCAGTCGCTAACAAGCATTTGTCCAAACAGTTGTCACATTTTCAAAACTCTAAACACAATTAGCACAACATCGATCTTTTGTGGCCATACCATTCACACATTTCATGTTGTTTTCACACAATATGCAGTCAGTGAACACATTTCCACAATGCTTACATTTTTTTAACAGACAAGCTATACCTCCCAATAAAATTATGGATTGTTTTTGTAGTATTTACAAATGTTAACACACACCATCCCAAAATAGCAAAAATAATATTCCAAACCTTAGATACATTCTAAAAACCTCTGCTTCTGCAATGATATCAGTTCAAAAACAATATATCTCAGCTGATAATAAACAAACAATTGAATAATTGACCCACAGCTTATTTATGTTGGGTAAATTGGGCCAACCACCGCTGTTTTCAGTCTGGCTTAGATTCAGTGGCGGGGGTTATTTTTTTTCTATTACATTGATTCTTATACAGTAAAAGAAGGCCTTTACAGTAAAGAGTAATGTTTTTGGAAACAGAAAAAGACAAACACTGTAACGTCTGGACAAAGAAGAGTAAGAGCAAGGGGCCCAGGGAGAAGAGCAGGCCCAGTGAGAGGTGCAGTGAGAGATGCAGTGAGAGATCCAGTGAGAGGTGCAGTGAGAGATGCAGTGAAAGATCCAGTGAGAGATAGAGTGAGAGATGCAGTGAGAGGTGAAGTGAGAGATGCAGTGAGAGATCCAGTGAGAGATCCAGTGAGAGATGCAGTGAGAGATGCTGTGAGAGGTGCAGTGAGAGATGCAGTGAAAGATCCAGTGAGAGATAGAGTGAGAGATGCAGTGAGAGGTGCAGTGAGAGATCCAGTCAGAGATGCAGTGAGAGATGCAGTGAAAGATCCAGTGAGAGATGCAGTGAGAGATAGAGTGAGAGATGCAGTGAAAGATCCAGTGAGAGATGCAGTGAGAGATAGAGTGAGAGGTGCAGTGAGAGATGCAGTGAGAGATGCAGTGAGAGATAGAGTGAGAGGTGCAGTGAGAGATCCAGTGAGAGATGCAGTGAGAGATAGAGTGAGAGATGCAGTGAGAGGTGCAGTGAGAGATGCAGTGAGAGATCCAGTGAGAGATCCAGTGAGAGATGCAGTGAGAGATGCTGTGAGAGGTGCAGTGAGAGATGCAGTGAAAGATCCAGTGAGAGATAGAGTGAGAGATGCAGTGAGAGGTGCAGTGAGAGATCCAGTCAGAGATGCAGTGAGAGATGCAGTGAAAGATCCAGTGAGAGATAGAGTGAGAGATGCAGTGAAAGATCCAGTGAGAGATGCAGTGAGAGATAGAGTGAGAGGTGCAGTGAGAGATGCAGTGAGAGATGCAGTGAGAGATAGAGTGAGAGGTGCAGTGAGAGATCCAGTGAGAGATGCAGTGAGAGATAGAGTGAGAGATGCAGTGAGAGGTGCAGTGAGAGGTGAAAAAAAACTTGAAAAATATTTGTTTTTTACTGGAATGCTTTTGAATGTGAACATTACTGTACATGTGGACAGTTCCCAACCAACAAATGTAGTGTAAAAAAGGTCGATTACATATTTTTCATGCAAATACTTGTAAAACTGAAACATCAAAGTCTATGCAGTTTTTGTAATGTCAACAATAGCCAGTATTTTGAAACCTGGTGTACTTTAATTGTCTGCATGTACCTTGTGAAGTGAAAACAAGTGTTTTTCTTTGACAGAATAATTTCATTTTGAGTAATATTTCCAGTTAGTCTAGTAGCCAACTAGGTGAACCTGGAAATGTTGAGTACACCAAAGTTTTATTGCAGAAATGTGAAGTATGGGTCCCCAGCATACAGAAACTGCAAGATGCTATGTTGAGCAATTTGCATAATTAGCATAATTAGCATTATTAGCTTAATTGTCCATTTTGACCAGATATTTTGCTCTGTATGGCCAATTTCTACAATATTTGAGTGGTTTTAAAAGGTTTTAGAGGATGCTGATTTCATTTCTGACATTTTCAGATTTCAAAGAGCTAATTTTATTGCATATTTTGATTTTTTTAGGCAAATTTTTATTACTTTCATAATTTTAATATTTTAATAATTGTAGGTTATTTTTATCGTAAACAAAATCTTACATTTCAGAATCATGAGTGATCTTGTGAATGTTTATGCATTGTTTTCAGGGTGTAGTGAGGCTGTATCCCCTCCTGACACTTTTAAAGATTCAAAATTGCTTTTTATAAACGATGAATCTTTGTTAGGCTAAATGTTATGCATTTCTGGAGGAAAAAGCAATGCGGGAATTTGACATAACTTGGATAATGCAACTGTACGATACATATTAATGGGGTAGCTTTTTCAGAAACCCAAATGAGATGTGTGGTGGCAAACAATTGTCTAGTGCTGAATAAGAGACAAATATGTAACAATTGTTTTTAACAATTATTTATTTTCTAGCAAGGAAAGGTCAACAGTCATACAGTCAATACAACAAGTGCCTGCAGAGTGTGACAACGAATTGGGGGGCATCCTTCCTTCTTTAAAGTTGTTCCTCCCCTTAGGTTGTTTCACCTAATCACCTAAGCCCATCACCATGTGTGATCAACGAACTATGTACAAATATACAGTATATACATGCCATACAAGACAGCAAGTCGCTGGGGCAATGCCCAAATAGCAGAAGGGCTGCCCAGGTTGGTCCACAAGTCGCAAGATCCAACGAGGACCTAGTTAAAACTCCGCCAGACGCAAGAGTTAATACTGAGTCTGGGCAACCCGGGTCAGCCCGCTAGTCGCAAGGCTAACCAAGAGGGCCTCACCTCCGCACCACACAAAGCGCACAATGGCTACCACCTTCAGGCAAGCTGCTATGCCTCACAATTAATTAACAAAAGGCAGCCACATCATCTTCACTATCCTTGTCTGTTCTGTCATCATCTTCTTCAGACCCTTCATCCCTCTGTTTGTGTTCTTGGTGTTGTGTAAGTATGTTGCTGCATATACCATCATTGCCTTTGCAGGAACAATAGCTGGTACAGGCCAGACCTGCAGCTGCACAGCTGCACTTTGCTAATGTGCAAGGTTTCAACCCAGCTTTGCAACCACAGCTGACAACATCTAACAAAGCAGGAGGAGAAACTGGACTTGAATCCTGGGTGGGCATAATCAGTTCCTCTCCTTCTTTTAGACCCATTTTCTTGTCCCATCCAAACAAGGTGATATCCACAGCCGGTGGATCAGGCTGGTATGCTGCTTTCCATAGCAGCACCTGTAGGTGGGCACGTCTTCCATGAAGGCACATATTGCGCTCTGTGGGAGGTAGTGTATTCAGTGCTGGGGGTCTTTTGCGCTTTCGGTAAATTTCATACCAGGCTGCATCCAAGGTAACAGAGTTCCTCTGATTGTACAGAGCCAGAAAGAAAGCCCTTGTTGCTTTTGTGATCTGTAAATCTGTGGCTTCTGCCTCTCCAATAAAGTGGAGAAGCTTACCAGGTACGACTCTCATGGCCTTGAGTGCAGACACCTTCCCCTTTCCGACAGGATATGAGGAGGTATCACATCCCGAAAGAGCATGCATGGCCAGAATGGAACCAAATTGGTCACCCAGATTCTCTGCAGTTGCATTTATGCTGAGAACAGTACCATTCCATTTTTCCATCTGTAGGTTAGTAGTGACACCAGCCTTCCAACACCAATAAACCATGAGCACAAAGACATCTGTGTCATCACTGAGAATGCGAACAGTTGAAGCCCCATGTCTAACAGCATCTAACATGTAAGATATAAGTGATATATCGGCCTCATCATGAGTGTCAATGCTGTCAGCTTTACTGACCATCATGATCTTACTTCCTACATTGAAAGTACACAGGAGTTTGCTCAGCCTTTGTTTGTTGTGCTTGTTTTTTAAGACTTTGTCTCGACTAGGTAGAGGTGTAGTCAATGAGAGCTTGTACTCTGTGGAGCTCTCTCCTGCTCTTCTATGTCTCTCATGGTCCTTGGCAGACACCTGCAAATATCTGTCAAAGATGACAAATGTTTGAGTGTTGTAACAATTAAGCCGACATCCCATGCTGGCTGCAAGATCTGCCACTGTCCCAGTTGATGGCCAAACTATGTGATAAATGAGCTGGGATGCATCCACAATGACAAAATCTGGTGGCTGGGGATTGCAGACTGGAATTCCGAGCTGCTGGACAAGTACTGACTTATTGCCCTTTCGGATGCATCCATTGTCATCAATGATAGACAAGGGGACTGGGCTAAGCTCATATCTGAAGAGAGAAGAGAGCTCCATTTTTCTCTGGCCTCCCACCACCAACAGTCGAGCAAATAATGACTCAAGGTCACAAACAACCTTCCCACTAACCTTTATTCCCTTTTTCTGGAACTTCATAGTCACTACCTTGTTAGAGATTGGTGCATGAAATACCTCCGGAATTGATGAAGAAAACTTTTCACACATAGCCTGACCAATCTTCGGCACATCTTGCACTTTCATTTTTTCATCAGCCACCTGTCCATTTATGATGTGGTAGAGCACTGTGCTCTCTGTCGTGAGTGGATTTGTGTTTTCCCACAGCATCCTCACAATTTTAGAGCGATCCTCAGCATCCAACTTCCGTCATGCTTCACCCTCCTCTTTGTGTCTGTTGGAGACAGTCTTCTCTGATGCTACTGTATCACTGTACATGTCATCCAATGACTGAGAAAGATGTGAACATATTCCAAATGATTGGATCTAAACTGCAACCTGCTCAGGGTTGGTTGAAATACCCTTCATGCCCCCTGCTCCCTTCCCTTGCCTGATGTATGTCTGCTCTCCAAACATATCGGCACTCACTGCAGGTTCACCATCTGTATGGCGGCACACATGACTTCCGCCAAGAAGGTCATCTTTTGCAACGGAAGGAAGGTGCTGCATTTCACGTAAATGCCAAGTGATCCATCTAGCATAGTGGTGATGACCAGCAGCAAAAAAATAGGGTAGCATCTTTTCAAGGCACACTCTAAAAAATGCTGGGTTGTTTTAACCCAATTTTGGGTAAAATATGGACAAACCCAGCCATTGGGTTACATTTTTAAATTACATTTTTAACCCAATGGCTGGGTTTGTCCATATTTTACCCAAAATTGGGTTAAAACAACCCAGCATTTTTTAGAGTGCAGTGTTGTTGCAGCAGCCAGTCACCCTCCTTCTCTGCTCGCCAGAATCTATGTGCTATTAAGGTTGGTGTGATAAAGCAATCCACCCATAATCGGCCGGTTGGGTGCCGTCTTGCCTTTTCCAGGAATTCCTGTATCTGCTGATGACTCTTTTCTCCCTCCTGTAAGAATTCATGAAGAAGAGCATACATAACCATACGGAAGGCTCGCATGGCCTTAGGCCAGGCCTTTCCATTGAATATAGATGCCAGGCCGCCAAATGACGTACCTATCAGCTCCTCAAGGCCTGTTGAATTCATCAGCTCCCCAATTGAGCCAATGAATGACATCAGGGTGTGCATCATTCCAGGGCTGAGCAACACAGATGCCCATCGCTGTGGGTCACTCCATTTGATCTGGCAAGCAATCTTGTATAGCTGCATGTCAAATGTTATATGACTGTAAGCTCTTGCCAAGCTGCTTGAGTGATGTGTCCAGGTATGCAATGGTACGGCGGACTGTATCAGGATGAGCAGGAGGTGAGTCGAACAATGGTCCAAAGACACTTATAATCTTCATTCTAGACACACCTTCATCACTGTGACGATCTTGCACAACATTGTAGGCCGACCAGTCCAAGGGAAGAGGATTAGAATGGAGCTGACAGAGCCAAGCAGCATCCCTCCTCTGTGCTCCAGAAACCCTCTCTTGAATGCTCTCTTGGACAGTAGCTGTTCTTGGCACTTCTTTCAGAGCGGGTGGAGTCAGCTTCTTAGGGCCTGTATAATGTTCAATGATAAGACTGCTGTTAGCTACCTGACAGAATTTCTCAGCTTGGAGCTTTGTCAGACGGGGTACTTTTAGCGATGTAATCCCACCGTCTGGAGTCGCCACTCCAGGGAACAGGATCCCTGCAGGATTTTGCACAAACTGAGTGGCCATGGCATGTGTTGTGCTGCAACCATTTGGTGTGAAGACTACAAGATCAAAATTATCACCCCAAGTGTGAATAGGGCCAATGCACCTCTCCAGTCCTAATACCTGCAGGTACTTATCTGCAATCTGAGGCATATTTGGCAGCTGACTTCCGGAACCGGAGGACCTCATCATTTGTTACAACAAGACCATGTTCTTTTAGGTTCCGAACCAGTTCTGAACTACCATGCTTATGATGAAGTTTTGTGTGAGTGCTGGTTTGGTCACCGTTTCTTCCCTGGACACAAGACTGGATACAAGCCTTAGGAGAGTTGGACTTGTATTTTGAATGACCCTTTCATGCCTAAAGCTGCCAAGGTCGTATTCACAAGCCAATGGAATATTCTGGACCTCTGTCCGCACTTTTCTGATCAACCTTGTTGACATCATCATCGTTGTCATTGGAGAGGCCAGTTTGTCCTACCAATCTGAGTGTTTTACCAATGTACTGCCTAAAGCCAACAATCGTCTGGCATCCTTCAACTCTCAGTACAATAACAGCATCACCATAATAATCACACAGGTTGGCTAGCATTTGCTTCCGGCACAAAAGCTACAAAAACATCATGTAATTCAGAGACAGTCCAAGTCACTGTCTTGTTTGCACTCATGTGGTCTATGACCGAAGCTAGGCAGCTGTCAATTGGTTTACTAGCAGTTGCACTTGCGTCAATAGGTACCTTCCTGAAAGCATTGTAACACTTGGAGTGATACTGAGCATCAGCTGCAGGTAGGTCCATGATGCCATTCACCCGTAACACATTTAGACAAAATCACATCTTTGAAGGATGGAAGGCCTGGTCTATCTAAAGTCTGACATTTTTTAACTGGATTCAGCCTGTTAAGATTTTTAGAGTCTTTTTCTTCTCAAATAAGACCACAGAACAAGCACTGTTTTGAATACTCAAAGGCAGAGAGTTGAGAGCAAATGATTCGCTTTCCGGGCTGACTCTGACATGAGTCTGACTTGCAATTGCAAGATTTGTGACATAACATAGAAGCTGATGAAGCACCATCTGTAGCAATAATGTTTGACAAAGTCTAATGTATGGCTGTGTCTCCTCGCTCCTCGCTCTTAATTAGCAGAGTAGCGATTCCTTTGGACCCAGATATTTTAAAGTCGCCATCTTTGCCACTGCATGGTGCAAACAGACACTTCTTTCCCGACATTTTGACCTGATCAAACCAATCTCTCTTTGTTTTGAAACTCTGAGAATGTTCCTCCACAACAACTTGGGAAAGCTGCAATAACACAAATATCAACTTTAATCCTTCCTTATCAAACCTCATGTCAAAGTCTGAATTTTAAAAAAAGAAGAATATTTTAATATAATGGTAACAAATTTTAGAACACCAGATTTACCCACAAAATGGATCTGACTAGAAATTCACAATATATTTAACAATACTCTCATTATAACTCTTTCCACCTTGTATCTTAATGTGAAAACATTAATGTCAACATTAAAATGTCAACGTTAAATACCTTTACTGACTTTGTAATTTACGAAGGCGATAGAAGAAAAATAATAAAATAAAAATAAAAAATATATTTAAATGAAATTATAAAAAATATATTTCCAAGGTGAATTTCGACTTTAAAACTAGACTATGCTCCCTTGCTTTACAACATACTTATTACAAATACAACAGCTAGCTGCAACAGTTTATTTCATAAAAAAATAATCAGACCTCAAGAAATGTAAACAAAATTTGGTTACATTCACATTAAAGAGCAAGAGCTCTTGTGATTTCTGAAATGTGAAATTATTGTGTTTACCAGGAAAATAACCTAAAATTTTGTCTGAAATTAATAAAAAATGTGTCTAAATGTATCCAAATTTGTCTTAGAATTACCATTTTTGAGTCTGATACTGCCAGAAATTAAATCAGCATTCTCTAAAACCTTTAAAACCACTCACATATTGTAGAAATTGGCCATAGAGTGCAAAATATCTGGTCAAAATGGACGATTAAGCTAATAATGCTAATTATGAAAATTGCTCAACATATGCAAAGTAGCATCCAGCAGTTTCTGTATGCTGGGGACCCATACTTCACATTTCTGCAATAAAACTTTGGTGTACTCAACATTTCCGGGTTCACAATGGGGCTCAATGGGCTGGCTACTAGACTAAGTGTTTTGGTAAAGTTAGTGTGTGCAGAAAAAGATGTGTTCTATTTTGAAATGAAGAGTTAGTGTATATTTAACAAAATGTGTTTTTGAGAAGAAAATTATCCATTTGGCCAATTGTGTTTTGTAGGTGTGAGTCTGTGTTAAGAGTTTAGAAAAAGTATCTGAAGTATTGGTAAGCGTTTGTTAGCGATTGAAAAAACTGTAATACTTTTACTTAATAAAATAACGAATCACACTGGTATTGGACCGGTATCAGTCGATACTCAGAAATTTTTGTATCAGATCGGATCGGTTCCCAAAAAATTTGCAGCAGTGCATCCCAACCGTTTACCATGCTTAACAGTGCCTGAAATTGTGTAAATTATATACTGATTGCAAGCTAGAGAATTGGGTGTGTCGAAAAAAATAATTCTGGTTCATCTAGTTGTATCCCAATACAATTTGTTGCAAGTTTATTTACCAGTGTGAAAAGTAGCTTATCCCTAATATCCATATCCACTGTCTTTCATGGAATCAATTTATTTATTTTTCACTCTAGGAAATCATGGTTGGATCCCAGCAGGAAGCTAGAGGGCCAGGCAGTGGCAGTGATGGTAAGAAAATTCCTATAAACAAATAACCGAATTGTTACCTTGTTATTGAGGTGCTATGTGTGGTTTTAAAGGGGTCATGAACTGGCTTTTTAAATTTTATTATTTTGTTGTCTGAGGTCAATTTATGACGTTTGCTTGGTTTTTGCATTCAGTAATGCTAACAATTTATCATCTTGTTTGTTTTAGTCTCAAGCAGAGGGAAACCCAAGAGAGCATGGACAAAAGTTGAAGTGAACGCAGTAATGCGACACTTCAGATCTCACATCAGTAAACGTCACTTGGCGTCAATGAGAGAAGTTGAGGTCTGCAAAAGGTGTGAACACCAAGTGCTGCAAAACAGGACAGTTCAAAATATCAGACTTTGTTAGAAATTGAGGGCTTACCTTTAAGTGCATGGAGTTAAATTAAGTGACAACGAGTCAAAATGTTCTGAATGTAATGTTATTGTTTTTTGGAGTAATAGTTTTTTTTAAAAGGGGTGATGAACTGAGAAATCAAATTTTCCTTGAGCTTTTGACATCTAAGAGGTCATCATATTATAAGAATATCCTGTAAGTTTCAGAACTGAAAACGTCCTTGTTAGTCCAATAAAAGCTTTTATTGACACAGCCTCTGAAAACGACTCGTTTTTAAAAGTGGGGAACTATGACGACAAAGGGGTTAAAACACCACCTCCACAGAAGATGATCAACGCCTGCTTCACCACGGCAGGTTTAGCCCCGCCCACCGATTCGCGCATTACACATAGCTAAGTAACATACATGTGCTTACCTCGTGATGACAAATCGGATCGTTCTACCGAGCAATACAGAATATTGTGCAGCGCCTGGTTGTGCAAGACAGTCGCTGCATAAGCTTCCTCTGGATTCCAATAGGACTGCATGGATAAACTTTATTTTTAATGACGTTCCAGCTGATGAGGGTAAAACATCGTCGTCTGTTCGCTACATTTCACTGAGGATTGTTTTATCAACAAGACTGGATTTGCAGAGCGATAAGAGTAAAGAACGGTGCTGTGCCGTCTATATTGGATCTGACAGGAATATTGTGCAACACACGGACTCTGGGTTGAACATGTATGGGCGAATCCGGTTGCCATTTGACAACATTGGACGTTTTCCCCCACGTGCACCGAACGGGTGAGTTAAACTCATTATAATATGCAAAACTGTTTTCCACTCGCAGCAGTGGGTGTTTACTTCCAAGTCTTCAGTGCGACACGCCCATTAAAACCGACTGTTTTTCAGGTAGGCTCACAACCAGGGTACAAAATAGCCTATTACTTGTTCATTTTGATGTTTTTGAATGCAAAAACCAAGCGAATGTTATAAGTTGATCTCAGACAACAATATAGGGGCGGTAAAACTCCTAAGCGGTGAACAGCCGGTAACAAGAAGTAGTTGAAGGAGAACGTCCTCGTCTCAGTTCTCGCGCATGCGCCCATAAGGAAGTAATGGAATAGTCGAATAAAGTCGTTATTTATGTTTTTTTTCGCACAAAAAGTAGTCTCGTCGCTTGATAAACTTATAATTGAGCCGCTGTAGGCACATGGAATATTTTAACCTTTTCTTTATTGACTTTATGGGCCGTCAAGAGCCAGTCCCTTAGGTAGTCTATGTAGGACTGATCCAGCTCTCAGATTCAATCAAAAATATCTTTATTTGTGTTCCGAAGATGAACGAAGGTCTTACGGGGTTGGAACAGCATGGGGGTGAGTAATTAATGACTTAATTTTCATTTTTGGGTGAACTAACCCTTTAACTTGTCACCGACTGACTATCTTTTTTTTACCCAATTAAAAAAATGAATTTTCCATTGCAAGTTTTTACTCCTGCTGATGCTGTTGATTTTTTCTTGGTTTTGTTAAACACTCAGAAAAAAAAAATAAATCAGCAATTTAAAGAAGAAAAACAAATACAGAAATTCAAACACCTGAACTGCCTCAGTTGATCATGAATAATGTATTGACAGTAACAGCCACACCAGTTGACGAGAGAGAATCTCGTGTGAGAAATCAGAACAAATTAGCGCAGACAAAGAAACATTGAACAAACACTGCTGTACATATTTAGTTTTTACATTTATTGTTTATGATGTAGCCTAGTTAAGCAACATGAGATGGCCGGTTGTGTTGTTTCCTGGATATCAGCACGATTGCAGATTTGAAATGATTTTATTCATTCAATACATGAAGTTGCAATGAGTGACTTACACTTTTAAATTAGAATACATTTTAAATTACTTCCAAAAAAAAAAGTCACTCTGCAGAACAGTCACGCATCTTTGAGCAACACACAGTGGTGTTTCTTAACTGAATGATTCAGCATTTTGAACGAATCATTCAATTCAATGATTCAGTGATCCATTCATAAAGATAGTCACTTGCCTTCATTCTTTAATGAATCAGTCGTCTGAATTAGTTGAACTAAACAATCAAACACTCACTCATTGGTAAATGCATATGTGTATATTTTAAATTATTATTAATGAATTCATTAATTAAAGCACTAAACTTTTATAGTTCATAGCCTGATTTTTCAGTATGTCTAGCATTCTAGCAATCTGTTGGTACTTTGTTAAATACATGTTTAAATATCTGCAAATATATTTTTACATCCCAAATGGCACACTGATCCAAAAATTCTGTTCGTTTTCTCAAATATCCAAGAATATCATCATTGCATTGTGAATTTGAATTAATTGAATTATCAAAAATACAATATACAATAGAAAACGTAATATTGTGAAATATGTTCAATTTATAATAAACTTTTTTTAATGTGAATATAGTTTAAATATATAATTTATGGACCCCATAAATTATAATTTATTCCTATGATTGAAAGTTGAATTTTCAGCATCATTACAGTAGTCATTTTATTTTGTGGAAACTACATTCAAAAGTACTATGTATGTGTGTATATATATATATATATATATATACATATATACTTTTATTCAAATTGTCATAGACATTGTTACAAAATATTTTTTTTACACATATTGTTTTAGGTTATACATAAATAACTTTTAAATTGAAATAATACTTATAATAATAATATTTACTGCCGCCTTGGAAAGCAGAAGAGACTTGTTTAAAAAAAAATGAAAACCTTTGACCGCTTGTGAAATTGAGCTGTGCTATTGTCATGAATACTCTTCTTTCAATAACAGAGAAAACTGATGTTACACGTATGTAGACCTAGTAATGTTTGTCAGTCCCCTTAAACCAGGATGAGGCTAGGTTTGTGTGTTTTCTGTAGAGTGGCCTCATAAACCACAAATCGGCATGGACCCCATAAGCCTGTGAAATGTCACATTATTATTATTTGTGTGTTGTGAAAGTGAAATTGCTATTTTGAAGCATGGTTTGTTTTTTGTAGATCAAAAAAAAATTTTTGACACAACTTCCATGTCGATTGGATGTTGGGAAAGGTGTGTCCCCGTAAACCACTAAAAAGTCACATTGACCTCATAAACCACATATGCCTGTATGTGTGTGTGTGTGTGTGTGTGTGTGTGTGTGTGTGTGTGTGTGTGTGTGTGTGTGTGTGTTCACAGGCAAATATAATCTCTTTATCTCTCAACTAACAACTGCAGTGGTTTTGTTTTACAGTAAATTGCCAAAGAGAAGTCTGACTTCCAATACAAAACTGTAATGAAAGTCGTTGCCGCCCCCTATTGGTCAGTGAGGTGTTTTTAAATGTGTGTTTTTTTCTTTGTAAAGTGTACACAGTCTTCTAAGTGTAAAGTACTGTCATGTTTTAACAAATCTTGATAAATAAGACACAAAGACACGTTTGAGATTTTAAACCTTTATTTGGTCATTTATTAAATAAGAAAACCTGTGACGTGAATTTTACTTAACTACAATTTTTATGCTGACAGGCCTATTATTTGTAATTACATTTTATAAAATTATTTAATGAATTAATTTAGCTAAATAGCGCAAATATTGATTTAAACAAAAGCAAAAACTGTGTCTGTCTGAACCAGCCAAAATAAAGCATCCACATTCAGCTACATCATGTGTCAAAAGCAAAGATACCTGTTTTGCCAGAAAGAAATAAGGACTTTTATATCACTCTAAACATGTTCTCAGTATCAAAATCAACTTCTCAGTACACAACTGTAGCAGTCATTTAGCTGATACATTCATAAAAGTGACTATTACAGAATAACTCAACTCTGTTCTCAATACACAGATAACATGTCTTTAGGCCTATAATAAAGAACCGTACCAATATAGGCTAATAGGCCTATGTGTATTTGTAGGGTCTGGGATATTCTTAAGTAGGCCTATATTGAATGTCTATGCTATATTTTCAAACCTCCAGAATATTCTATAAAATATTCGTCCTTTTGTTTTGTTATGACAACAATAACCAAACAACCTTACTTTGGTGAATGAACAATGGGGAAAAAAAAGCTTTAAGTGGACGGGAAAGTGGGGGATGGAGCGGTAAAAAGCTCTCTCTGCATCTCTCTCGCTTCATCGGTTTTATGGGGTATGTATGATAGCTGTAGTCAGTAAAGACTGGAGACCGAGAGATGTAAAGGAAACAGAGAAAGAGAGACAGACAGAGGTTTGTAGATATGGATATAAGATAAATATATCATGGGACCTGTTTAACATAAGCAATTGAGTGCTGTCAACGCATTCTCACCCCAAGGCGTCACCTTTGACCATGCTTCAATATTTGACGTTTTAGGTGCCCTTTAGCGTCACTTACATGTTGCTGCATAACACCTTAGGTCACTGGGAATCAAACCGAGGTTACAATGTGCCACTGCTTTTATTCAACAGTTCAATAGCAGTTAATATTGAGTAACTTACAATTTAGACACAATTGCCATTTTAATTGGCACAACTGCCAACCATTGTACCTCAGAGCAACACACAGGTGTTTAGTTTGTTTTGTTCCCAGATTAAATTAAATGGTTTACCGAAAAATCAAACATTTAACATGTATGCTTAACATATTCGTTCCAAACCCGTAAGAGTTTTGTTTATCTTTGGAACTCAAATTAAGATATTTTAATGAAATCTGAGAGATTTCTGTCCTTCCATTGAAACATTGATTAGCACTTCAAAGCACTGAGGTTTACCTACAGAACAACCACTGGCTCTGCACCCCTATACCTAAACTCATTACTCCAGACCTACATCCAGAAGCTTGCGTTCTGCAAGTCAACAAACCGAGTCATAGCCATCTTCATCTCCAGCAAAACTTGACCCATTAATACTAACACTTACTATTAATACTAACACTTACACACACACACACACACACACACACACACACACACACACACACACACACACACACACACACACACACACACACACACACACACACACAACGGGACAAAAATCTCAAGATTTTATTTTGAATGAAAGTCGTATGGATTTGGACCGACATGGGGGTTTAGTAAATGATGACAGAACTCTTATTTTTGGGTGAACACACCCTTTAAGAAGTGAGTTTGAACAAATCCTTTGAATGAAACGGTCATTTAATGACTCACTCTTAAAGAAATTCACTTGTCGCCACCTGCTGGTGTAACGATGTGCATTGCAGGAAGAGTCACTTCCTGGTAAATCCCCCACTAATGCATACTAACAACAAATATAGACAAATAGAAGTGTTCATATACAACATTTAAATAATAATAATAATAATAATAACTTATACGTGAACACACACACACACACACACACACACACACACACACACACACACACCACACACACACACACACACACACACACACACACACACACACACACACACATAGCTTATATCATCTATCGCCTCTAAGTACTATACATGCAGACTGATACAGATGTGCATGTGTGTGTGTGTGTGTGTGTGTGTGTGTAGTACTGGCGTGCGTCTAATTAGAGGCGATAACTCCCCCTAGCGCTGCACACTGTAATGAGTCTCAGTCCCTCCACCTCTTCTGCCAAAGTGTATCATATGTGTGCTCCGCCTGTAAAGGATACTATCATTACTGCAGTCAGATTGTAGCAATGCATGAAAGTGGGTAAATCTGGGCAGTGTATTGACCATCGGATCATTTTATCGGGGATGTTGGCGTGACCACTATAGGTAAGTTTCTACTAGCCTACCTATTGTCTATTCTTTTGTGCTCACTGCATTGATCTAAATACAAGTGATCAGCTTTTGGCGTTAGAGGACACAGGAATGCATGTTGATAAAGTTCTCACGCCCAGCTGCTGTCTTTAAAATGACAGGTTTAAGTCATTGCTCATACAGAGTATTGATTATAGTCCTTATGACAGGGTTACAACGAAAATCGTTATTGCTTCTGACTAGACGAATTAACCCGTAAAATGCACTGTGAAAATTCATACTAATAAGACTATATCGATGCTATTATAGAAGGACCTGTGATGCTTTTCTGTAACATTTCCTCTTATAATAAAAAAAAAATACATTTTCGTATTGTGCAGCAGTGACTTCTTAATATGATCATTAATCTCGTGTCTCGTGGCATCGAGTCGTCTCCAAAAATGCCTCTGGGTCGATCACGCTCGAACCACGTAGAGTGCTTGTTTATATATTTCTTTGTTGTTTTATCGGATGCATTTGAGGCAGTGATTAAAGCACATGGTTGGCATTCCTTGGTGTATCCATGACTAGAGATGTCCGATTCGCAATATAATTGTTCTTCTGAGCCGAGTCATTTGAACCTTTCCGTGGAACCAATTCTCGAAGCAGCAGAGCAAAGGAATGGATTGACAAAACATTTCATAAAAAAGACGGAACTAAATATAGTTTTACAGTTGGGGAAAGTGATATAATGATAACATTTAACCATGGAATGACCACAGAATTGAAAAAGAAAAATCATATGAAATATAAGTAGCTAGCTGGACTAATCTGGTCACACAGGCTGGTCAAGATAGTGTTCCAGCCTGGCCAAGCTGGTGTTCAGCTGGTCTCCCAGCCAGCAGCTAAAACAAACCTGTTATAATTTAACATCAAAATGCTATTGCTTCTGAACTGGAGCACTATGTGCTGTGAAACGAATTGGTGAATCTCATTTCAACCTGTCTATTGAAATGAACCGTCCGAACGAACCGATTCTTTCAAATGAACCGGTCTTTCCAATGCTATCATTTACGCCCATGAGCTACATGCGATTTATGACTTGCGGTTCCCGTTTCTTTTCTTCGTCACAGAGTGTTCTTAGGCTGAGCGGGGTTGCACTCGAAATTATTATTGCAAAATGAAACGAATATATGTTCAATATCAAAGCGGATCATTTTTGTTTTGAATGCGTGGTGCGAATGGAAACAGCGAACGGTTTGCAGGAATGAAACAGATCATTGCCTTTTTTTACGTTGCGTAAAGAATTACGTTGGATTAGGTGCCGCCAGAGGGTAAATTTATGCTTTTGTTTAACTTTAATTCTGAGTGACTAATTTCCTTTCTTTTGTTTATAAGGTATAACTCATATAATTATGACAAAAAAGGGGTGGGGTTGATTATCTTTTAAAGGGTGCATGGGTCTGCAGTATTCTCCTTTATACAGGCGAGGCGACAAACACTTCTGAATGTGCTTATTATGATTGCTGGCTGAGTTTACTTTTTAAGTTCACATTATTCTCTGACTTGTTCTCTATTTGTAAGTGTGGGATAACAAATGTTTGTTGTAAGAGCATCTTACAATGCTATCTTGTTTAGTCAGAGCATCTCTCCAAAAAGATGATGTGAATTAATTGTATTGGCCATAAAACATAGGCTACAGTTTTCTTCAGGTACAGGTGTCCGTACTTAACTGCAAGTTGTCAAAATGTGGTCTGTAACATGCTCCTTGACTTGCTTATCAAGTGACATGCATTGAGTAGGCGAATTACTGTGATTTTGCCAAGTAAGACATGTTCATGCGTCAACATATTTGAACCTGGAACAACATTCCTGTGCAAATATTTAGTGCTAACCCATCCCTACCCCTTAAACCTAACTCTACTTATAACTTATCCCTGAAATCAGCTTAAATGATAGGCATATGTCACGTGAAAAACGCTGAAGCACCTAACCCTTGATGTAAGCCTAAATTTGACTGTAAACTTGTCCCTCAAATCTGATTGGTTGGTTGGAATGTTGTGCCTGGTGTAATCACGTTCGTTCAACATAGAATCACACTGCTCAAGTCTGATGTAAATTCCCATCTCTGGACTCTATTCTTGGTCTCTTCCTTAAGGAAACTACTGCCAGATAATCTAGGCCAGATAATGATGTTGGAACCTCATATCAATGAATTGTGATTGTGAAACCTAAAAAAGTACTTAAACTTGAGTTAGTGTTGTGTTAGTAACAAATTAGCACAGGTACAGTCAGGTCCATAAATATTGGGACATTGACACAATTCTAATCTTTTTGGCTCTATACACCACCACAATGGATTTGAAATGAAACGAACGAGATGTGCTTTAACTGCCGACTTTCAGCTTTAATTTGAGGGTATTTACGTCCAAATCAGGTGAACGGTGTAGAAATTACAACAGTTTGTATATGTGCTTCCCACTTTTTAAGGGACCAAAAGTAATGGGACAGATTAACAATCATAAATTAAACTTTCCCTTTTTAATATTTGGTTGCGAATCCTTTGCAGTCAATTACAGCCTGAAGTCTGGAAGGCATAGACATCACCAGACGCTGGGTTTCATCCCTGGAGATGCTCTGCCAGGCCTTTACTGCAACTGTCTTAGTTCCTGCTTGTTCTTGGGGCATTTTCCCTTCAGTTTTGTCCTCAGCAAGTGAAATGCATGCTCAATCGGATTCAGATCAGGTGATTGACTTGGCCATTGCATAACATTCCACTTCTTTCGCTTCAAAAACTCTTTGGTTGCTTTAGCAGTATGCTTCGGGTCATTGTCCATCTGCACTGTAAAGCGACTTCCAATGAGTTCTGAAGCATTTGGCTGAATATGAGCAGATAATATTGCCCGAAACACTTCAGAATTCATCCTGCTGCTTTTGTCAGCAGTCACATCATCAATAAATACAAGAGAACCAGTTCCATTGGCAGCCATACATGCCCAAGCCATGACACTACCACCACCATGCTTCACTGATGAGGTGGTATGCTTTGGTTCATGAGCAGTTCCTTTCCTTCTCCATACTCTTCTCTTCCCATCACTCTGGTGCAAGTTGATCTTTGTCTCATCCGTCCATAGGATGTTGTTCCAGAACTGTGAAGGCTTTTTTAGATTGTTTGGCAAACTGTAATCTGGCCTTCCTGTTTTTGACGCTCACCAATGGTTTACATCTTGTGGTGAACCCTCTGTATTTTCTCTGGTGAAGTCTTCTCTTGATTGTTGACTTTGACACACAAACACCTACCTCCTGGAGAGTGTTCTTGATCTGGCCAACTGTTGTGAAAGGTGTTTTCTTCACCAGGGAAAGAATTCTTCGGTCATCCACCACAGTTGTTTTCCGTGGTCTTCCGGGTCTTTTGGTGTTGCTGAGCTCACCGGTGCGTTCTTTCTTTTTAAGAATGTTCCAAACAGTTGATTTGGCTACACCTAATGTTTTAGCTATCTTTCTGATGGGTTTGTTTTGTTTTTTCAGCCTAATGATGGCCTGCTTCACTGATAGTGACAGTTCTTTGGATCTCATATTGAGAGTTGACAGCAATAGATTCCAAATGCAAATAGTACACTTGAAATTAACTCTGGACCTTTTATCTGCTCTTTGTAAATGGGATAATGAGGGAATAACACACACCTGGCCATGGAACAGCTGAGCAGCCAATTGTCCCATTACTTTTGGTCCCTTAAAAAGTGGGAAGCACATATACAAACTGTTGTAATTCCTACACCGTTCACCTGATTTGGATGTAAATACCCTCAAATTAAAGCTGAAAGTCGGCAGTTAAAGCACATCTCGTTCGTTTCATTTCAAATCCATTGTAGTGGTGTATAGAGCCAAAAAGATTAGAATTGTGTCAATGTCCCAATATTTATGGACCTGACTGTATTTTAACAGCATGTGCATTTCTGATGTGTTGTATGCTGTGTTGTTCTGTCTGATAGGTGATAGGTCTGTGGAAGTGCGTGTTTCTCTTCTTAAAGCACTAGAAATAAGCAAAGAGGCAGTCTTTCTTGTAAAGCAGACTTTTTTTGTCTTTTGCACATCAGAGAACAACACAACTCTCACTTGCAATTGCAAACTCTGGCTTTTAATCTGTCAGTTCAACTCTGAATATTATATCTGACAGCGCATAAATTATTCATTGACCTATCTAAAAGTTTGATGTTCACATGCACTAAAATAACACTAAACTTTATCTCAAGAACACCACAAAGAAACAGGTCTCCCACATTGTTGTTTGAGTACCTGGAATGTATTTATAAACCATATTTCTATTGCTACACACACGTTTGCCACCCACATGTCTTAAAATGGGATCATTTCTTATGTTTAATATTTCTTGCTTAATTTTTTTTTTCTCGGCGAAGCAGGGAAGAACACGGAAACACATGGAGCCTGAAAACGTTGGACTTGATAAGACATTCAGAAACTCAATCACATTTAGTTTTAATTACATAGTTATACTGTCTATCACAACATATGTTGACCTGAGAACACTTCTAGCAAAGGCTTCTTCAAACAGCACACTAGAGCGTTAAAAACGCTTATGACAGGGAAGCCTTACAGTAAAATGCCTCAAGAGCTAATATTGGCCTTAGCTGCAATTACAATGGTAACCACACAAGCATGTGGTGTTTTTACAGTGAGATGAAGACCGATTGGAAAGACGATGGGCGATCCGGCCAGCGTCGGTGGCCTTTCAGTCATGGAATATAATCAATAATCAGTTCTTAAAATAGCTAGTTTCTTGTTAGTTACACTTTTATTTTAAGTATTTGGATGGTTCAACTTCAAATATAAATATTGCCATATAAACCAGCATTATTCTGTATACATACTGCACATTCAAACACCTACTTTTGAGTATTGTCCAGAGTGATAGTTGGTGTAAAACTGTGGCGTATAGCAAGTGTGAGAGTTGGATGTTTCACAAGAATGAAGTGAATGAAATAGGAACATATGAATAAAAGGCCATCTAGTAAATGAGGACTACACACCTTTTGTGATGTTTTTGACTACTTTGTGTGTGGGTATGGTGGTTTCCCCACATCTACTCCTCAGAGACATACTGCATTGACAGTTAGAAAGAAAGAGAGCTGCTCTGTGAATTGTGCTGGCTAAATATAGAGCTACCAATGTCTGACACAATTATTTAATTTCCATCTGGCCTCAACGCCCAGATTAAAGTGAGGAAGGCTCTATAATGCATTTTTTTTTCTATTTTGTAGTCTTATTCACTGTGCCTCTCCTTCTCTGTCCATTTCACCATAATATACATACACAAACATGGTATTTACATTTTCTGTGATGTGAATTCCTTAGGGAAACCTCTAGTCTTGGAGAAAAGCCAGTGTGTGTTGAAGACATGACAAGGGGGGAACATTAATCGTTGTGTAATTTCTATTTATTTTGAAATTGGGTTTATGTTGGGGTATTTACATTTTAACTTACAGATTAAAATTAGTGGCAGGATTTTGATAGGAAAGGGGAGAAATGGTATTCTTGCAGGCCAGAATCAAACATGTGCCACCCATATGAGCCGAATTGAAATGGATTTTTTTTTTTAAATGGATAATGCTAAATTTAAAGCATGCAATGCTATAGTTTTTTCTTCCTTATTGTGATGTGTGAGTGAAGACTAGGAAAAATATAGGAGCGGGACATGATTTTGTCCATCAGGAATCGATTGGATCGTCGGTTATGGTTTATATTGCAGCAATTTCATGCGAGTGATTGGTTGTTCTGCCCTCATGCTGAAAATGCCAAGAGAAGATATGTTATTGCGAGAGGGAGGGGAAGTTACATTGATTAAAGATTAAGAGCGAACGTGAACAAAAATAAAATAATGATGTGCATGGATAAATAACTTATAATTAACACTAGCCTACCATATTCCATAAAAAATATGGTGAATTTAAGATTAGCTGATTTTGCAGATATGTATATATGTACATACATGCATTTTATTTCTATATGCATTAATATATGTCAGTTTATGTGTCAGTCACGCTTGCATATCTGAAGTATAGAGTTCATTTTATTCTCTGATTCTGTCCCTTTCACTCTCGTTGTCCCTCCCCCCTTCACTCTCGTTCTTTCTGGTCTCTGATTCTGTCTTTCTGCCTGTCTTGTATTCTTGTTTAGTAAGGTGAAGAAATGTTATTGTTCTGCCTTTGATCATCTACGACTGCCTCTAGGGCAAATGTGAAAGTCTTCTGTGTGCATGTGTGTTTCTACATGTGTGTATATGATATGCATTACTCAGCGCTTTGAACATATGTTAAAGGCTATGTTGGCTGAGTGGGCCTCTCTGTCAAATGAAGTGTGTCTTAGCGCTGTAGGTGTAATGGCTGTGAAAATCTGAGTTTTGATGGCTAAATGTAAAAGCCTCCAGGGACTCTCCTGCTCCAGTTAGCACTACATTCTGGCTATATGCTCTAGTAGCAACTGTCCATCAGCTCACGTTAAAATATGCCACTGTTTCTGCAGCGTATGACTTACTTTCTTCTGCAGAACACAAAATATTTTTTTTAAATAATGCTGGCTACTCATTTCCAATAAAAGTACAATAAATAGGGAATGGAGATTTTGAAAGGCACAAAAATATTATAAATGTGACTCATACTATGTCTTCCAATTCTTGTGAAGCCATACAATAAGCAATGTGTGACAGACAGAATGAAATTGAAGGTCACTGGTAATTGAAGGAAAATTTCGACATTTATTGCAGTATTCACTTCAAACACTATAGATGTTCAGAGCCATGAAATTCTTGTGAATGTAATGGTGAACTGAGGCCCAGAATGAAATAAACTGAGGCCCAGATCTAGACTAATATTACGATTTGAGAACTGGGCCCAGACAGAAGATATTTTGAAGAATGTTTTAACGATTTAATGTTTTATGATGTTAAAAAAAGCACATAAGAGATTTTTATTTTCACAAATCAATGTACAGTCTTAAAGAATACTGAAAGATTTTGTTGTTCTTTTCTATGTGCAAATTAGAATTTTTGATAAATATGAATCTGAGATGTATGGTAAATATATCTGAAATACAAGTGATAAACATGTATCTAATGTCATTATTTATAAAAATCTGAACATGCCTGCAGTTCGTTTCTCCTATTTATTGTTTATCTGAAAACTAATTAAAGTCAATAGAGCATGTCTGGTAAGATTAGACAACTATTCACCCTGAATTGGGAATCTGTGTGTATCCCAGATTTCAGATTTCAGATTTAAACAGCCTAGACAGTTCCTCTTGACAGATCACGTTTCAAAGTGTTCAAAACCTTGCATTCCTGCTTTTTACAAGAGAGATTTATTTCTATGCTGCCCTGTGAAATATTCAGCAACCCTTGAATTGTCTCCAGAATAGTAATGGATTGACACACTTTGTTACAACTGAGATAAGATGAGTGAAACCAAAAAAGTTGTAAAACATTTGGCTAAAATTGCTTTCTTCTCCTTTATGATAGGATAAAATGTTAACTTGAAAATGCTAAGCCCCCAGCTTCCCTAACCTGATACACTTTCTGTTAGTCCATATGAGTGTACAAGGAGTAACTTTAGAGGAATTCTTTGTGTGTGTGTGTGTGTGTGTGTGTGTGTGTGTGTGTGTGTGTGTTTGCGTTCGTGTTTTCAGGGCACTATGAGGTAACCCCAGAGGAATGTTATGTGTGCATGTCCAGGTCAGATTTCTCCCATTGATAAGAGAAATGAGGACTTAAAAGTGGTCAGTGGTATCTTGGCAAACTCACATACCACGCATTGATCAGAAACATAGTTTATCCGTAAATTACCTGTAAATTCTTAGATAAACCTGCAATTGAGTCTATCATCCCATTTAAGGTAAACAACATGTTCAAAACAATTGTATATACAGTACAAAGTTTACTATCATTCTCTTCTGATTTCAAAAGGGATGGTATGAATACCTATACAGATGTTGATAGGCTTATAGAATGCCTTTAGAGTTAATATTTTCAATGAATAGCGTGGTGAATTTTGATTACATGTAGGCTAGGCAATTTTGCAGAGACTAGCAATAGCAAGCTAGCTTTAAAAACGTTCGATCCCAACCTCCCTTCAGAGTGTTCTTCAAAGCCACGCCTTCTCCAAAACACTTATCCAGAGCAGAGTCTGCAAAACATCAAGAGAGGCAATGTTCTGTCATTGAACTCTAGATGGTGCAGACTGATAGGTCCTTAACTAAATCAGCTTGCAGTCACATCATTCTATAAAGCACAGCTGATGTATCAGTAGCCAATGAGCATGCTCCTCAACTTTTAAATACTTGGTCAGCAGTATTGTAAGAAGACAGTTTAACAGACAGTTTAATAAGAAGATATTTTATAAAGACAGTCCACTTCGCATATACAAGCATTGGAAAACCACGAACGGCGTTCATAGAATTTAGAAGTTCGCTGAACTTCATACAGTTCAGCTCACTTGGCATGTCGTTCATGGTTCGACTTATCGAGACTGTTTTCCAAGATGGCTCCTGTCTGTATACACGAAGTGAACTGTCTTTATAAAGTATCTTCTGTACACTTTCAAATTTCTCAATGCTTCGTTTTGCATGTAGGAACCCTCATTATGTTATTGTGTTAATGTGGGGCTTTTTTGAGCCTTGTTAGTGGTATATACTAGTGATTTCCTTTTACTTATTAAATGGGATAAAACTCTTCACATTCGATTGTCATGAAAACAAATCTCAGAGAACAGTCGGCTAGGTACCAATGTGTTAGACCAAAGGTTCATGTTGCGCCGGAGTTCTCCTTTAAGGCTCAGGGAAGGGTGAGACGGGATGGGGTGATCGTTCTACAAAATTAGACAAAATAAACAAACAATAAAACGAAAGTAAAGCGGCAGCCCATCACAGACGACTCCCCTATAAATTAACATCAACAATCCTGGCCTGGTCCTCTCTCGTCTTGTACTGTCATCACTCCTCCTTTTATCCTTCCGTATATCCTCACAGGTGACACTCATTAGCATGCGTGCCACCGGAATCGCTCCTTTCCCACGGCTCTCGGCCCCACACTGCTTGCCGCTTCAAAATTGTCCTTATTTATTACCATGCCAAAAACTCCAAGAGTTAAATGAGTTATTTGAGGCTCCCAAACTTTGTGCATTTGGCAGGAAGTGAAGGGAAGAAAGAATAATGCAGACTTTAATTCCATCATGATGATTTAATGCAAGTGACTTGTGATGGAATAAATTTGCTGTGCCATGCTGTGATCAAATTTTTAGACCTGTAAATCCTCTTATAAGTGTAAGTGTGTGTGTGTGTCTACTGATGTGTCGGTTGTTTTCTTTGAGATGGCAGGTGGCACTAGAACTTGTGTGCACTTCAAATGAGTAATTTATGAGTGGATAAATCAATGCACAAGGTCCGTGCTGGAAGTCTAAGTATAGAGCCTTGATACTCTTGGCTTGCTAGCGAGACTCTCACTCTCAGTTTGATGTCAAAAGTTTTTTCCACCAGAATAACTGTTTATGTTTTTGTTCAGGGCTTATGAGTAACATTACCAGGCCAGATATGAGGCCTGGCTAAATGTGATTGAGTTGTGTGGGGAAATGCATATGTCTGCTTTGCAGTGGTGTAGCCTCGCAAGTTCAAAGATCACATTTAAAGCAATGCCATGAAACCGAGCAACCAACAGTCAGTGCAGTGAAGGTGAAGAAATAAGGACCAAAAAGGCTTAAACAGAACAGAATGGCTAAGAAAAATAGCTTCCACAAGAGTTCAAGTGAGCAGGCAATAGGGCATATAATGAAAAGGAATATCTGAATGGTAATGATGAACTACAGTAGATATCCTAAGGATCATACCTTCCATTCTTTAATAATTTATCACTAGCAGATATATTACAGCTAGGATGGAGGAAGCGGAAAGGAAATGTGTTTTTTGCAAAAAAAATAAATAAATAGTTTGGCTTCTGAACTGGTTAAAGTTGAGCAGTACTAAACCAAATGCACCTTGGGCTTGATGCTTGTTGTCTACATTTGTTGTCACTGTATTGGAGGAAAGCAATGTAAAAAGAAGTACGAAAGGATGGCTGTTAGGTCGAGTTTTAAGTGGTTTTTTTTTGTGGTTAACAAATTTGAAGATTTTTTATTATTAAATTGAGAGTGTTGGAAGACTAACTTGATAATTTGCAGTCTTAACAATACATTATTTATAATAAATTATTCTTCTATGAAGAAAATGAATGGGATTTTTATCTCTGGAACCAGACTGCACTGTATTGCAGTTCTTTTTTACTGGCTTGTGATAGCCCTGACCTTTATAAGAGCTCTGAATTCAATAATATACATTATTATACAGTAACATGATTGTATTGTATTTGCGGTGTAAGGTAGAAGGTAGGAGTTTGTTAAAAAAAATCTTTTCCTTTCTCTCTTTAGGTTAATGCTTGATGACAGAAAGCCCCTAGAGACGATCCTGTCATCTTGCGCAACTTCATGTATGTCCTGATCATCGTCTGCACTTTCACTGTCTCTGGATTCCTCCCTCTGCTGTGTTAAACCAATCACAACACAGACAGTATTGCCATGGACACGGATTCCATCCACTCTGGTTATTCCCACCACTCCAATAGGTCACGAGGGTCAAACAAACAGAGGTAAAGGGCTGAACCACCTCATGTGCATTCACATACACATGCATACAGTACACATCATACTCTCTTCCTCCTCTCTTGGTTATTTTGCAGATTTATTCATGCAGAAAATTAAAATTATCATCATGAAAAGATTTTCTATTTATTTCAAGCTTCAACTGTAATAACCAAATTAAGTGAATTTGTCTGTTGAATGATTCTGTTGCTCATTAGTGACGGGATGTCTTTAATTACTTTCAGATTAAATTATTGAGAATTTGCCTCTGATGATTCTAAATTATTACTTTGAAAAGATAATCAGTGGCATAACACATTAAAGAATATTCTTGGTCAATGGCTCCCTCAGTAATTGTTCTTGATTAAAAATAAATACTAGTCTCACAAAAATAATTAATATGAAATATGCTCACATTAAGATGAAGACTCTATTTGTGTAATTCTAGATGCATTTAAACAAACAAAATAAGGCCTGCTCGGTTGAACTTCAAGATTTTAGTTTGGGTGCGCAACAATTGTGAGATTGCTTGAGTGGTTTCCTATCATACATAATTGTTAAAGCTTGTATGACTTTTTACTCACAGATTTGGACTGTTTTGACCCCACCCACTGTAAATAGGAAGTTATTTATTGAGCTTCACTGTTGTTAGGTTTCCTGTAAAAAAAAAACTTAAATGAAAGTCCCAAACAGGCCTGTGGAATGTATGCATCTTCAATGAGAAAGCCACAAATGCATGTCCTCTTTCTGTTCAACATGACATCATGACTTTTGCGTAAACATACACGCCACTTTCGAGTCAAGTGGCGTGTTATCTCTACGCATTTTGTGCTATCCGCGTGTATGCGTGTACGTCTACGCCATTAACGTTCGCGTCATTCCGCGTGTCTGTACACGCAGTCAAATGTCCAGTCATAAATGCCATTAACCCCAGTGACGGCTAAGTTTAGGGATGGGGTTGAGGTAATATATTTATATAACGTTAAGTCAACGGCGCTTATAAACACGTTGAAAAGCGATTATGCGTCTTGATAGCACGGCAAAAATGGAAATACGAATTGGCGTGTCATACACACGCTACTTCATGAGATCAGTCTGTTCTGTTGGATTTCAAATGCCCTGCCACTTTTTACTTGTGTATCTCTCTTTCCTTTCGTTAATACTCCTATCAGTGAATAACTATTTTTGGATGAATTCGATCATCTCTTACGTTAATCGTGCCCGTTTAGTACTCATTCTTTTGCATGGCAGAAATGGTCCGTGAAAGATGTGGAAATGAAAGTTTATTTAAAACATATTCACTTAATTTTTCACACACCAGTTTCAGACTGCCCATTTCTCTCTGTCTGTCTATATAGCATACACTGGTCTGGGCACTTTCCCTTGGCTCAGTGGGCAGGATTACATTTGTTTTTTGCCCAATTTCCAAATGAAGCTGAGCTCTACATTTGACATCTACACACATTTATAATGCCTGGGTGGAGACGGACACCTCAGTGTTTCACTAAGGGCTATCACACTGCCTCTCCCATTCCGCCTCAACACCCAGTTTATATAACTTCTAATTACATTCCCATGCTTCCTGCAGGGTATTTGCAATACTGCAATACACACAAAGTCGTGTAGATCTGCACTGCTGGGAAAAGGGGCTGTTTTATTATTATAATTTGTTTTATTATTCATTGGTTGCATTTTTAAAGAATCTCTTTGGGAATTCAATGCCAAGACCTTTAGCACTATTAAAAGCAAATATAAAGAAGTTTAGTCTTGAAATCAAAAAGGGAGAACAATTATAGAATATGGTGTGGTGTAGCAGGTAAAGATCTGAGGTTTAAACCTAATTTCAGGTAAAGTTTTCATTAAAATAAAAATTTAAATATATTATTTTGAATTATTATTATTATTAAACTATTTAAATAGGTGTTTGAACTTATATATATGTATAAGAAAATATGAAAATATTACTTGAGAATTTATATATATTTTTATTTCATTTTAATTATATTTTCCCACATCATACCCAAAGTACCCACCTTTCTCCCCAAATTTCAGAGTAGTGGTAAACCAATATACTTTTTCAATAATCGATTGTTCATATACATGGCTGTTCACAAATCTTGAACTTTGTACTTTGTTGAGTGTTGTAGCAGCTGTTTGCCTTAGTCCCTCAGGCTCAGCTGTAGATGTTCTATAATACGACACAATCTCGTCAGGCTGTCCAGGATTAGAGTAAAGCAACAGAGGGGTTGGGGTCTCTGATGACTAGCTGTAAAAGAACAGGAGCATTGGAGCATTGAATTGGAATTAATGTTTTAATAAAAGTTATTTTAGCTAATCAAAACATCTACCTTTATAAACTGTCAACCAGCTCCAAAACCTAACAGTTGGAAGTCCTTGTAAGACTAAAGCAATTCTCTAACCCTCATAAGGCATTCTTTTTATACATACTCTCTGATCTATAATCAGAGAGTCACTTTAGAAAAGTATGGTTGAGTAGTTCTCAGCTGGTGGGTCGCATATCTGTTCTGATAGGGTCACAGACTAGGGTGACCACCTGGTTATTGCTCTGTTACAGGACTGTGTGTGATTTTGCGGGACAATGCAGGACACGTGTGTGAGAGATAAAATGACTGGGACTATATAGAAAAGGTTCTATATAGTTTCAATAATAAGAACCCTTTAGGGTTCTTTGTAACCAGGAAAAAGGTTCTATATGGAACCTTTTGGGTTCATTCATTATCATTTGTTTTGTCCTTTCCGGATTCCGGATTAAATATTTCATATTATTTACAAACATCAAGACCCTAAAATGTATTGAATGCATGGGAATGATCACAAAATTCAAGATATGGGGGTTAGAAAATTTATATCATTTTATGTAGTTAATCAATATCACACGAAGAGTGCCATTTCAGTTTTTCTCCTCCAAAAATCAGCATGATAAAAATGTGATGAACCCCAATGAAGAGTGTAGCCTATTTACTCTACAGAACCCATTCCGTCTGCTAAATATAATAAACTGACCAACAGGTAAAAATCACATTTTATACTGAAATACATTTCCGTGAGTTGCAACTTGTTTTACCTTTATTAGACTATGCAAACATTAAAGGAGTTTTACCAGATTCAGTGCATCTTGAACCTGTATTTTTTGTTGGATCTGGCAGGTTTATTCAGGATGTTCTTATCCAGAATGTGTCTAGATGAAGTCCTGGCTGGTGTCGCCATATTTAACAAGTTTTTTTATGAGGTCCACACTAAATCCTTTGCTCCGTCTAGTCGTCAACAGCGGAAAAATCCTTCTCTACTAATGTGTTGGTTGATAATTTCCCGCTCTAGCTATAGCATACAGCTGTGCACATGGATAAAAGGCTATCTTATTTTTAGTATTTCTTATTGTAGTATTGTAAGAGAAGAAAATACAGTACAAAGATGGGACACAGCTTACGTCTTCCTGGACGTAGGACAAAGCTCCCAATTTGGTCATCCTATCACAGAATGCAAAAAAAGCAATGCCTACTTAAAAAATGTAGTACTCATGTGCAGTGCAAGTACAGTATACAAAAACTAAACCTTTAAAAAAATTCTGTCTTGAAAAACAAAAAAAAATGAACTGAAATAAAATAAAATATAAAAAATGAAACATTTTATTTCAGCTAGTTGCCAAGGCAAAATTTATCATTAAATAAATAACTTTCTCTAAATAAACTATACAGGTATACATGATTTAAAAATACAATACATGACAAATACAAAACAATAATAACTCAGATGTTGAAATGTAGAAAAATTATAAAAATTAAATCTTAATCAAAATATTAACAAAACTATAACAGTATATCAATGAAATTAAAATAACACTAAGTGTTTTTACAATGGTTAAATGAATAACTTTAAAAAAAATGTATCATGATACAGTTTCTTTTGTGTAGTGAATTATTAGCTAAAAAGCCACTGGTATAGTTTAGTTTTCTCCAGTCAAAATATTAAAATTCCAGACGCATCTTCTGACGTCACCAAAACCTAGTTTACCTGCATTCGCTTATCAATATGCCAACGTCAACCTCTATTGAAATAAACTGACAGTCAAATTTTCCATGTGCAGCACTATTTTTGTGGGGAATTTTGTTGCACATGGGGAGTGTTTCAAATCATTATTTTGTGAGGTTCTATAACTGTTAGGATGCTAGGTTGTGAAGCGAGCATCAGTCTCTGCAACAATATCATTTCCATGCCTCATTGCTGTATATTGTTAAACCGACAGCATGAGATCGAATGCTGTCTTTGCAGATATTTGCAGAGTTATTTGCTGATGTCAAGATTTACTCAGAGCGAGACGTCTACAGTATGTCTGCTTCTGTTTGATAGAATGTGTGTGTGTGTGTGTGTGTGTGTGAGAGAGAGCGTCTGTGTGAAGTAGTGCCGTATTTGTTTGTGTGTTTATCAGTGTTGTTGTATTCTAAGGCTTACCAGACATTAGCTATGACTAAAAAGGCAGGAATGAGCCAGAGAGAGAGGGAGAGAAAGCTGTGCTTGGATTAGGGTCGTCACAGCTCACTGCCTCTAACCCAGTTTGCACCAGATGCTCCAGCTAGGGCATGGATGAGAGGGCGCTAGAGGAAGTCAGCACGTGTCAGTGAGAGGAGGAAGAGGGAGAATGATGATGGTGGTTATCCTGTCATTAGTGTGAGTGTGTTTTCCTGCTCCCATCGCCATGGCGACAGCGTTTCCCTCACCTCCGTCGCTGTGTGTGTCTCTCTCGTGCAGTGAACGCAGCAGCAGGGATCGGCACAAATCACATAGCCGTGACAGCAGCAGCCGCTCAGACAAAAATGTCACCATCAGTGCATCGTCAGCCCAGCCACAGCAGCCGGATCAAGGCTCCGCCCCCACAGATGCCCAGGTGAGTCAGACACTGGATATATTTGAGAGAATCAATGTGATAGTGGGTATCACCATTGTGCCCTAGATGTAGATCCCTTATGTTTCTCCAGAGGAAACAAATCTGTAAATTGCTTGAATAAAACAAGCCAGCAGTCCCATGCTTCAGACTGACAAGGATTAGAATGGCATGGGAAATCACCATGGATCATGGTGATAATCACCATTGGAAAATCTCAGGGTAAAACTGAGAGTTGTGAAAAATATGAAACACCGTATCATATTTTTACTCTTTTAATTCATTTTATAACTGCACCATACATCTCTTTTAATTTAATTTTCCTTGCTTTTATTTTGTGATTATTTTAATTGAATAACCTTAATGTAAAGCACTTTGAATTGACATAGTGTATGAAATGTGCTTAAAGGAGAACTCCGGCGTAAAATGAACCTTTGGTCTAATAAAACATCGGTACTTAGTCAATCGTTCTCTGAGATTTGTTTTCATGATAATCGAATGTAAAGAGTTTTATCTCTAAAAACTCTTTAGCGTATAATGCTAGCAATGGGGGCATTTACTAAGTAAAAAGAAATCGCTAGTTTATACCACTAACAAGGCTCAAAATAGCCCCACTCTAACAATAACATACAGTTCAGCTCACTGAGCACGACGTTCGTGGTTTGACTTGTCGCGACTGTTTTCCAAGATGGCTCCTGTCTGTATACGTGAAGTGAACTGTCTTTATAAAGTATCTTCTTATTAAACAGTCTGTACACTTACAAAGTTCTCAATGCTTCGTTTTGCATGTATGGACCCTCATTATGTTACTGTGTTAGTGTGGGGCTATTTTGAGCCTTGCTAGTGGTATAAACTAGCAATTTCTTTTTACTTAGTTAATGCCCCCATTGCTAGCGTTATACACTAAACAGTTTTTAGAGATAAAACTCTTTACATTTGATTATCATGAAAACAAATCTCAGAGAACAGTTGACTAGGTACCAATGTTTTATTAGACCAAAGGCTCATTTCGAGTCAAAAACATTATTACAAGCTTACCGTTTTGAATCGAGCTAAGCCAAGAAGATAATTTTGAACACTGGCTGGTTATGTACTTTCTAAAAATTTATTTTGGATAATTTTTAACCCAAAAAAGTTACGTACTGCAGCTTTAACCCCAAAACTTTCGAATGGTACTGTATACTATATTTCTTACATTTTTATATAAGTATTTAATCCTTATTTCACTCATTACGGTCATTCCAAACCAACAATAAAAATAGCCACTCATGCACATCATGTACACTGTACATATAGTGTATAGATGAGCAATACAAACATTCTTGTTGAATTTAATGCTGCTTTGCAAATGCATTTGAACAGAATATATGTATGATGAAACTGTTTGTGATGTCAAATGTGGGAATCTGTCATATATTGAACTCTGAGCTCTACCTCAGCAAACACTGGCCATAGTTAAAGAGGATAACAGGGATTTTAGACAGTGACATGCTCCAGAAAACAGATAAATGTATTTTTTTTTATTGAATGTTCTTTGCTGTCAGAGTAATTCATGTGTGAAGTGCTCAGTGTTATGCCAGATTAAATTAAAAACCTCAAAGAAATGTAGTCCCACCTCAAAAGGACAATTTAGACATACATTTACAGATCAACTAACACATATTATTCATTTATAAAGGTCTTTATCAAAATTACAAGCTTCACATTTGTGCTATTTTTTTCCGCTTGCCTGCTATTGCCCATTGTGAGAGCAAGCCACAGATGTGGTTCATGCTGTTTCACACCTAATGCATAAACAGCATGCAAACGGCACTGCAGCTTCAATGCAAAAGCAGGCTTGCATTGTGTTTTCACTCTAACATCGTTTCTGTTGGATGAAAAAGCTGGAGCTTTATACAGAAAAGTGATTTCTGGGTTACCACAATGAGTATTGGGAGTGAGCATTTGAGAATTATTGTTATGAATGTAAGCTGGATCATCAAACAGCAATTAATCCAAAGTAGAATCCAAACCGTTTTAAAGGATCTGGATTCAGTTGGATTTACTGCAGTGTTTGGGTGTTTGCCACTGTGTAAATTGAATTAAGGCAGATGTATTTTTTTGTCAAATGGCAACATTGTGTCAATAAAATTGTTCATGGTGTATTTTTCAATTGCTTTTCTGCTGAGTTCAGCACACCAAGAGTTGCAAAAAAAGGCTTGAAACTTTACTGGCAAAATACTTTTTGGCTGCCTTTTAATATTTTTATATGTTTTCCTGTGATGCTGGTGATGAAACAATAACATCATTCACACTGGCATAGTGATTATAAGTGATTATACTGGAATACTTATTAGAGAGACAATGATTACAGAATCGAGTGTACATTTTGTGTGTGTGTAATGAGGGGTTTTGTGTGTGTAGGCAGATATGGAAAATCACATCTCAGCGACACACATCTCAGTATGAAGGGACATCGCTTTGTACTTCCTACAGGGTCTCAGTTATTCTGACCTACTTGGCTTGCCCTCAGGGGCAAAAGGCACACAAAGTTTTTATAGGTCCTCATGCCTGTCTACATTAATTTGTGTGTGTGTGTGTGTGTGTGTGTGTGGTTGTGTGTGTGTGCGAACACTGTACATTTCTCTTGAAAGGACTCCAGATATCGAAGAATTACGATTGAACATACTAGTTCTGAAATTTTAGTGCATGATATTTTTTTAGATCAAAACTGAATATATATATATATATATATATATATATATATATATGTATGCACTACTCTACTACCATTAAGAAGTTTGGGGTGGGTAAGATCTTAGTCTTTTTATTTTATTTTTTAATTATACTTTTATTCAGAGAGAATATATTAAATTGATCAAAAGTGACAGTTAAAGACTTTTGTTATTTTTAATAAACAATTTATTAATTAAATTTTTAATAAGATCATGTGACACTGAAGTGTGAAGTGAAGACACTTCAGCTGAGAGCACTTCAGAAGACACAAAGCTGAAAATTCAGCTTTGTCATCACAGGAATAATATTGCTGTTTGTACTGTATTTTTGATCAACTAAATGCAGTTTTTAACATTTTTTTAACAGTTGTGTACATGCAAATGACCATAAACCTTCCAATAGCACCATTTCAAACTTGTTAAACATTTGTTTGGTTTCATCTTTTCATAGATCATTTACATTACAACCTCAGATCTCTTGATATAAAAAAGGGGTAAATGCACACTGGTTTTATTTTAAATATATATATATATATATATATATATATAGTAAACCGAGAAAATCCCCTGGCACTGCTAACAGGTAAATGCCATGCCCTTGAATGGCTGTCAAGTCTATTCTTCCCTTTGTAATTTCATCATGTTGGCTCTGATCTTCTTTCGTCTTCCTGTCATTCAGCTTGGGCCTCTGGAATGTTGTCTCCTGTGAGGAAACTTTAGACGTTAGTGAACAGAATGACTTGGAATAGCAAGCATGTAAGTTATAACTGGTGTGCTAAGAAAGGGCCTGTGTTTATGTTTGCTTGTTGTGCCCTTTGAGTGTGTCTTTCTTGCTAGTGTTATTTTTATTTATAAAATGATAGATCTAGCTCTGTAATGTGAATCAATAATTATCAAAGGCTACATAGATATATCCATTGCTTCAACCTCAAATTAAGGCACATGGTGATATTGTCATGCCTCTATAGAGTGCTGCAGTTATGACATATTTTTGTTATTAGTTTAATACATTTTAAAGCCTATACAGGAATAAAAAGTCTACAAACATCAACACCATTAAAGGACAACTCCGGCGCAAAATGAACCTTTAATTACACATTGTTACCTAGTCAACCATTATCTGAGATTTGTTTTCATGATTGCCGAATGTAAATAGTTTTATCTCTAAAAACAGTTTAGCCTATAACGCTAGTATAATGCTAGTATATGGGGCATAGAGTAATAACAAATAAAAATCGCTTGTTATTACCACTAAAAAGCCTTAAAATAGCCCCACAGTAACACGACAGCATAATAAGGGTCCCTACATTCAAACCGAAGCATTGAGAACTTTGTCAGTGTCCAAACAGTTTAATAAGCAGATATTTTATACACACAGTACACTTCGCGAATACAGGAAGAAGCCATCTTGGAAAAATAGTCTCTACCAGTCGATCTACGAGCGCCGATCCAAGTGCGCTGGTGAGATGTGAATAAGGTCAAAAGGTGAGCGCGAACAGTAGGCTACGTGTACATATTGAAGAGAAGAAAACGGTTTGTGTTTGTGTTTCTTCTGGAAACAACGGACCATATGATATTCTGCACAGTTCAGCGCACTTGGATCGGCGCTCGTAGATCAACTGGTAAAGACTATTTTTCAAAGATGGCTTCTTCCTGTATTCACGAAGTTGACTGTGTGTATAAAATACCTTCTTATTAAACTGTATGGACACTGACAAAGTTCTCAATGCTTCGTTTTGAATGTAGGGACCCTTATTGTGCTGTCGTGATAGTGTGGGGCTATTTTGAGCCTTGTTAGTGGTAATAACAAGCGATTTTTATTTGTCATTACTCTATGCCCCTATATACTAGCATTATACTAGCGTTATCGGCTAAACTGTTTTTTAGAGATAAAACTATTTACATTCGGCAATCATGAAAACAAATCTCAGATAACGGTTGACTAGGTAACAATGTGTAATTAGACCAAAGGTTCATTTTGCACCGGAGTTCTCCTTTAAGCTCCCACCAACTCTCACTCTTTATAAAAAAAAAAACATTTTCCCTGAAAATTTGAGATCGAGTAGTTTACAAGAGCACAATTATAAACAAAACGAGGCTATAAAAGTGGACTAGTGAGTAGATGAGTTTTCCTGTGCGCTGGGATGACGTTTAATATTCTCAACAACCTCTATTGTTCAATTTAGCCACCTGTTTAGTGAAAGTTTTATAAACTGTCAGTTTAGTAAAAATGTGTTTCTTGAACTAGTGTTATCTACAGGCATCTAGTCAAAAAAAAAAAAAACAACTACTAACTCATTTCTGGGTTTTGCCTACAAAAAAAAAAAAAAAAACTTTATCCCTGCAGCACCCTATTGGCCTCTTTCAGAGCCTCATTACCAATGACAGATGTCTATTTTAGTCCCTCCCCCTTCACCCCAGATTCACTGCTTGAATCAAAAGACTACTTCATTTTGAATCCTCTTGCCTCTCATAGTTACTAGCCCAGGGTCATAATGACATACATAAATCTTACCTGTCAAAGGCTGCTACTAACCTTTCAAAGTCAGCTACAATGTCCCGGGTTCAATACATTTTATTTCAAAACCAAGAAAAATGCACTATAGACAGTGTCTGTCAAATATTACTGTGTGTCATTTGAAATCATGATGCTCTTAGTGTTCTCATGTCTGTAATTCTAATGTCTGTATCCTTTATTTTCCTTTCAATTTAGTGTTGTAAATCTGAGCAAAAGGTTTATTTTGGAAAAAAAAATTAGAGGAAAAGGATGGAGGGTGGAGAGGAGAGAGGTGCAGGAGTTTCTCACACTTGTTTACCACTCCCTCTCTTCCTGCTTTTCTTTCTGTGGTACAGCTCAGACTGTGGCTCCGTGACAGGGAAATGAGCTGTACACGAGTCAAGCAGAACACTAAAATGCGTGCACAAACACACACACACACACACACACACACTCTCTCACTCTCTATTAGCTGGGTTGTGTGCTTCTTTTGTCTGTCTCAGTGGGGGAAGCACATAAAGCAATGGACTGTAGGCAAAATGGAACAGATCAGACCACAGTCCTGTACAACAGCCTTCCCTCTGGTCACAAAGACCTCATTTTTTATAGAATTATACTTGAATAAAATATAAATAAAAATGTTCTGTTTGTGTTAACCAAAAAGAAAATTCTCTCATTTATTCCCCCTCAAATCGTTAACTATTTAAACTTGAAAATCAGACTTAAAAATCATAAATAATGTTCAGTTTGTTTCAGCCAAGATGTAGTTCATGAAGTCCCAATTTAGAACCCAAATGTAATTTACATTGATAATAAACAATGCTTTAACTGGTTCAACTGATTTCTTTAAAGTGTCCCTATATTGTGCGTTTTCAAATATTACCTTTCATGTAGTGTGTAATTTAGCTTTAGGTGAATGTAAAATGTCTGCAAAGTTTTAATAATCAAAGTGCAGAAACAAACAAAGTTTTTGTCTTCTAAAAGAAAGAATCAATTCTGGAGTTGTCAGGAATTCCATGCAGTCTCACTTCCTGTTACATACTTGCATAACAAACAATGTAACACATTCGCATAATGCCTGCCTATGATTGGCTGCCTGTGAACAATGTCTGCTTTGACCCGGCCTCAAACACTGTAGATGTAGAAAAAAAAAAAAACTCTAATAAAAGTAAACTCTGGAAGAGTTTAGTTCATGTTGTCGACATGTTGAGAAGAAGCACTGTTAATCCTCTTTGCATCTTCTTCAAAAGGAGAAATACTCACTCTGGAATTGATACATAATAGTAGCAGATGCTTTGTTAAGTTTTCAGTGCTTACAAATTTAAGTGTAAATGTGTTTTTTACACCCGTAGCTGCCTCTGGGGCTAGCCAAACGCTTTTGGATGTTTAAATATCAAATCTCATGTGCATCTGTGTTTGTGTTTCCATCACCTTTTACAACACAATATGCTTCTTTCACCTTTTTCCATCTGCCATTTCCTCACTTCCGATGATCACCCGTAAAGTTGTTTTTGCACAAAAATTGCTGCAAACTCTAAACTCTGTAGAACGGAAAGGAAATTTCTTTTCTTTCTTTTTTTTTTTTAATTGTCAAATGAGCTGAAACCATCAGGCGTAAACAACTCACTTTTAATTTGTCACTACTCTTCTCAATTACCAGTAATCCCTCCGTTTTTCTTTTGTCGTATATGTGCGTAACCCCTATTCTGTTTATTAGTTGTCGACTTCTTTTGTTTCACGTGGAGTCCTTCAAGAACAGATTTTGCCATGTTGCAAAGTTGCGTCAGTGTTTTTCTTAAACTCTTTGCATTGAACTTAGTGAATATATTCAATAGTTGGCCCAATATTTGCAGCAAGTGGCTGTATTTTGTGGCTCTTATTATTATGATAATAATATTGCTGTCATTTACATGAAATGAAAACTTTCTCAATACAGATTAAATTGGCTAAACTACATTATCATACAAAATACAGCCTCTATTCATACAAATAAGCAAACAAATCCATAAATAAATATATAAATAGTTGCAGATGAATTACTGTCCTTAGTGCAGAATAATCTTTAATGGAATTCTAATCTGCACTGCATTTCACATTCTAGTTGCACTGGCTCAGACGTCATTTTGTTAGAAAGTTCTCAATTGCTGTTGGTGTGTCTCTCAGTTCTCAATCTCATTTATATGTAGATGTATGTAAGTTTTGGGTATTTGCCATTAATATATGCTGATGAGGGAGACCTAGATACTTTCGCACTGTCTGTCTAAATTAGCTGTGAAGTAGATTTGTCATCTCACAAAGGGAGGGAAAGGGGAGCAAATCAAAAGCTGTAAATCTGTTTTTTCTGTATTATCGATCCTGAGTGATGGGATTGGATGTTAGGCCTCTAAGGTAATGGGGCTTTTAGGACTATGTTGAATTTTTTATGTGCATGATACAATGCTGTTCCTCTTCCACCTCTTGACAGGATGACAACTGGGGCGAGACCACCACAGCGGTCACTGGAACATCAGACCACAGCTTGTCTCAAGAGGACTTGGCTGGGTTTGGGAAGGACACGGATGGTCCAGTAGAGAAATTGAAATGTATACGCTTCCTTCCTTTGGCCCTCACCCTCCTCCTGGGCCTGCTGGTCCTGGTCACCCCCCTGTCCTTCCTGGTGCTGCCCCAGGTTCTGTGGTCGGAGCGCCTTCAGGCTTGTGGTACTGCCTGTGAGGGCCTGTTTCTCTCACTGGCTTTCAAGCTCCTCATTCTGTTGCTGGCTGGCTGGGCACTGTTTGTGCGACCGACACGAGCCTCCCTGCCCCGGATAGCAGTGTTCCGCGCCCTGCTGGGGTTGCTCACGCTCCTCCTGCTGCTCTCCTATTGGCTGTTCTTTGGAGTGCGCATCTTGGACTCACAGGTATGGGCAAATGTGTGTGGGCACCATAAAGAGTCCAGAGAAACATGTTGAGATCTCTGGAATAGCATTTGTTTGACATTTCTTTTAGTAATATTGTTAGTTCCAGCTATAATATATTTTTGGATGAGCCATGTTCAAAACCATGAAATTATATATGTACACCTGGATCATTGTTTTTGTAATTCCATTTGATGGTGCTAGTGGCACTGAAATTACACATTTCAATTATAACTTGCATTTAGGCTAATGACTTCAAGGTTACTTAGTATTATTATCCTCATCATCAATCGGGTTAAAGGGTCATTCCACCTCTGGAAAGATGAATATGTATTTAAAATGGGTAATTTATGTAGAAGAAATGTGAAATTATTTTTGGATTTGGAGCTTTCTAGACTGAGAAAAGCCAGAAACTTTTTTTTGGCTTATGTGGATGAAAGACAACAACTCCCAGAATGCACTTGCTTCGCGGCCCTAGGAGGCCACGCCTATAGAGCTTGAGATCTAGTGCTTGTAGTCTTTACAGAAATCCCCTCTTCTTACACTTCCTCCTACAATGACGTAAAATGACGATTTTTGCATCATTGTAGGAGGAAGTGAAAAAGATAAATAGCGGATTTCTCTCAGGGGAAAATAAGAGAGTGTTGCACTCAACTGTATCTTACATGTAAAGAATGCATTTAATTGTTGGTCTGTATTTACAGGTTCAGAATTTTTTTTTATTGAATATGTAAATGTGGAAGTGAACTAATGAACTATTTTGAAGTATTTAAGCAATTGTGTATATTTAAATTATATTTAAAAAAATCATTTTTACCCCCTTGGTTTGTTTCTATACTTTGACAGGAAGAGAACTACCACGGCATAGTGCAGTTTGCAGTATCATTGGTGGATGCTCTGCTGTTTATCCATTACCTGGCAGTGGTTCTGCTGGAGATCCGGCATCTGCAGCCCTGCTTTTCTCTCTGTGTCGTACGCTCCACTGATGGAGAGACTCACCATTACAACATGGGACAACTCAGGTGCCAGCTGATGACCAAAACATTGAATAAAATAACTACAATATGCTCTGTTATATGCTCTTTAGTTACTATTAGTATACAAAAACGCAAAATAAATAGGAACTTACTAGTCACACTTCGAAATAAAGTTTCTAATTAGAACCAAAAATGTATACAGAGCCAAAAAGTTTAACATGGTTAACTAGCTCTTTAGAATACTATCTATGTAAATATGTGTCCAAGAGCTTAGAAACAATTAAGCAGATCAAAGGATCCCTTTGTAGTGAATTTTCTTTTTAGAAGTGGGTTGTTCATTTAAACCCATGAACTATTGAAGACCCTTTATGTGTAATAGTGTTCTTTGCATCAAATCTGCAAACCAACTATGAATATTAACATGTGAAACAAAGAAAAGAAAATGTTTTGCCTCTGTAATTGCACTGATTTTATGGCTGAGCTGCTTTATTGCTTAGATATTATATGTGCTTGTCTGTATAGACAAAATTGTGTGTGTGGGGGTGCACTGTTTAATGCATTAATAATGAGTTGAGGTTGGGCCAAGGGAAAAAGGTCCATTAATCACCCCATTACAGACACTCCCTACTTTGCCCTGCGTTACTTCCCCTCTCCCTTCCTCTCTCCTGCCCAACGCTTTCCTTTGTTCTTGCTCTCATTGTTTCATTGGTTGGACATTTTTGATCCAGCGCTACTGCAGAGTCAAGTGGCAGCACACACACAATAGTAGAATGAAATCTATTAGTATCTGACGTCTGTTTAATGAAATATATTATTGAACTGTCTGTTCCTGTGTTTTAAGAGACACCTAAATCCGTATTACCAATGAACATTTTTTTTTCTTACAACATTGATCAATCTTGTCTGTCTCTCTCTCTTCCTCTGTAGCATCCAGCGGGCAGCCCTGGTAATTCTTGAACACTATTATAAGGATTTCTCAGTTCACAACCCTGCCCTGCTGACGGCTGCTAAGTCCAGGGCAGCTAAACATCTAGCTGGGCTGAAAGTCTATAATGTGGATGGTGAGTTTATCTGTCCAGAATGACTTTCTGTTTTCTGACTTGATGCTTATTGTTCTCTTGACCAAGAAATTCTGAATGATTCATTTTGGAATGCTTATAGGAAAGGCATCAAAATTGAGATGTCCTTTATATATCAAATGTTTCTCCTAGATAGCAATGAGAGTCAATGTCTCATGCTTCACAGGTTATTGTTCTGAGTTATAGACTCTAGTAATGCAACATGTCTCCTAAGAGTTTTAGTAAAAATCTGTCACAAATTGCAAATTGAAAGTCTATTATTTCCACATGAAACATTCTCATGTTCTTACAACATCAAATTATCTGAGAAATGCTATCCATATGAAATGTAAATGCCATTTTAAAAGCATGCATTGCATCATAATACATTTATATTACATTCCTAATCCATATTACATTAACTTTTTTGGACTTTGTATATCAATATGCATACGAATTACTGGTACATGTTTCAATAATATATATTTTATTAACATGAATTAATGCATTAGCTAACATGAACTAACATGACCAATATATTTTACAGCCCTTTATTATTCTTTGTTAATAAAATATAGGTTCAAGTTATTTCACAATGCATAAACTTGTTAACAGAATTTTAGTAAATGTCGATATTAACATGAACTAAGGTTAATAAATGCTGCAGTGTTCATTATTAATTAATGTTATCTGATGTAGCTAACTAATGTTAACAAATAAAACAAATTAAATGTGTTACTGAATTATTCACAGTATACACATAACAGAGCATTATAACTAAAATCTATTTTGATTATCTTTTTTTATTTTTAAAGTGAATATTTTTATATATTTAAAGAATCGTATTTGTTTTGTACGGAGCCCCTAAAAGGACATGGTTGCGGAATGCAGGGAAAAAAATAGATGTGAGGGAAATTAAGTCAATGCTATTGGGTCCTCTCACAAATGTTTTGCGTTTGCTTGCCAATCCTTTGCGTTCCCCCGGGAAACTTTGTGTTTGCCTGCAAAACCTTTTGAGCTCTTTGCAAGCGTACGCAAAGTTTCTCGGTGGAACACGAAAGTATTTGTGAGGAAATGCAAAACATTTGCAAGAGAATGCAAAAACATTGACAAAAATATTTTCCTCCATCTCATATTTTTTTTCCTTCACCATGTCATTTTAGGGGCTCTGTAGTTTTGTACATGACAACCTTTGCTCTTCACCACTCATGCCAATAATTGTCTCATTTGTATCTATTTGTATCCCCCATGAGGAATTTTAATAGAAACATTTGAGACTAAGTTGATACTTGCTTGGGATCAAGATAGACAACCGTTTAAAGGGTCACATCCTACTAGAGCCAGACCGATATATCGGCCGGCCGATATTAGGCATTTTCCAAAATATCGGTATCGGCAGTTATGATGGCCGATAAATGAATATTTCAAAAATAAAAATGGACGAAACACTCTTCAATCATCTCTCCTTGGTCTGTTATATTGAAAATGTATGTTTTACAATTTGCAGTATGACGTTATCTATTGCTAAATTATGGCTCATCATAGACTAGCTAACCACAAAGCTAGCTCACTATCATTAGTGGAAGACCGCTAACGTTAACATTAATGAGCTTGGAAACCACAATGAACTTTTTCTGCCTAAATAAAGTAATGATTACTATTTTTATAACTAGCATATCTCTAGTTACCGTCCCTGCATTGTAAAATGTAAGTTAGACTTGCGAGGAGTGAACATTTAGACATAGAGAAAAACTATCAAACGTATCTTGTGCATAAAAGTTAGCTTTTCTTTTACACGTGTGAAATCCAACGACGCCAAGTGTGCGTTGCTGACTGTCGCTCTTTTATGGATTTAGATTAGAATCGCTAAATAGCAGGTTTTAGACGGCAGGCAGCAACTGATGATTGAAAATGGTTTAATGTAGCTTGATGGAAAGAATTTAAAGATAAAAGGATAATTTAAGGATAAGCAAGCTGACATTGTAATTATAAGGTAGCTTATAAGGCAATGTAGGGACTAATTATTATTTTATTTATCAGAATTTTAATATATTTTGATGTTTCTCTGTTCTGTTGTGACAATAAAAGAAACAAGTTTCTTTTTAAAATGCATTATCATATTATTTTAGTTCAAACTCACTAATAACTACAAATAACTATGTTAGGGAAATCTGTTAATGTTTTTTTGCACGTTTCTGAAAAAAAATAAAATATCGGCCGATATATCGGAATATCGAATTTTAAAACCCCAAAATATTTGTATCGGTATCGGCCTTCAAAATCCTTTATCGGTCGGGCTCTACATCCTACAATTGGTTGTGTGAACTTAGTCCCCTGAGGTGTGAAAGAGCAGCCTCTGAGCAAAAATATTGTCTTGAACTTGGACTAAAAAACAAACACTCATGCACACTTCTAATACAGATATGTGGCCGTGTAAATCGCCACCAACATCTAATAAATCTTCTGTGATTGTTTCTTTCTGCAGAGTTTAAAGCCAAACTGAAAAGCTATCTGTTCGATTGTAAGTTCGGACCATGTAATGCATTCAAAAATCCTTTCACAGAAACAATGAATTGTCAAGTGCTCCACATGTCTTGGTTATTTGCTTGTGCATGCAGTCATTGTACACCGTGCACAAGGTCACATACTCATCCAAAATACAATCGAGAAATGCATTGAGAAATCCTTCTACATGTCTCATGTCAGTTACCATGAAGAAGACCCTCATCTCTGCACTTACTATGCTTTAAAAATATGATTTTTTTTAAATAACTACTTTCTCACCCAAGATCTCAAACACACCAAGTCTCTCTCTCCACTGTTTGACATTTATGATTTGCTGTCAGCACAAGAAATACACTCACCATGATCCAGAGATGCATACTTGGGATCAAGATACCACCTTAAGCACTCAAGCCTTCTTCATGCCTGTGGCTATCGAACCAGGGCAGGAATGTGTGTGTATGAGTGTGAGTGTGCACGTATATAAAAACAGCAGTGCGTAGCTCTTTTTGTGCTTTGCACGGATTGCCAGAGTATTAATAATGCATCACTAGGAAAAAAGATTCTCCCCTAAAAAAAAAATCCACGTCTCCTTTTCCCCAGCCTTCTGAATACACTTATCTTGTTTGTGTCTGTCGTTATACTTATTGTTGTATCTTATTTCTCGTAATGGTCATCCTTGGTGTTTGTGTTTATGTTATTCACAAAAATCCACTGAGGAAGATTTAGTATATGTGATTTCTGGAGGTGATTCATTGAGTTCACAGACCTGCCCTACTACAGAGGAGAGTCATGCTGCCCTTGTCATGCATTATTAACCATATCTGTGACCTGAATATGGATAAATCAGCATAAATTATTCTGTTCACCACATTACTATGCACACTCAGCTAATATGCATGACGTATAATCATCATAACCTGATTCCACAATAAGATTTACTTAACTGTCAGTGGGCTTTTTGCTGTAGATATAGAATACAGTTAAAGAGTATTGTACAGGTGTAATGCCCTTTTCACAAGATGTAAAATAAGTCTTTGAGTCCCCAGAGAGTGTATGTGAAGTTTTAGCTCAAAATAACCCTCAGATATTTTTATATGTTAAAATTTTCACTTTTTCAGGGCACCGTTTTTCTGTCTGTCCCTTTAAATGCAAAAGAGCTGCTGCTCGCGGAACAAACGGCGGAGCTTTAACAGCTCATGTCCTTTTACCTTACACACATGTCTTTTATGTTCAAACCAGAATCAGACAAAGATGGAATGGTTAGTTGAAGAATTTATGTAGCTGATATGAAGTTAACTATCTTCTAGTCATTGATTTGCATATTCTGTCATGAAAATCTATAAATCATGTTCTAGGCGGGCTTTATGTAGGGTTGTAGGGTTAGTGATGTCACTAACCTGGGAGGTAGCTTCTGTAGTTCCTACCAGCCATTTTTTGTAGTCCTTAAAAAATGATTTCTTTAAAAGCAAATATCTACCAGTACTTTTGTTTTGAACTTTGGGTGTTGTAACTTTGCAGATGTTGTTTATGCTCAAATAACAACCTTACACACTAACTAAAGTTAGAAAAGTGAAATCATGATTAACCACCCATTTAAAAAGTTTGGGGACTTTTTTTATGTTTTTGAAAGAAGTTGCAGTATCATAATTTTTATTAACAGTAATAAAGATTTCAATTTAAAATAAATGTTTAAAAATGTTTTGTAAAGGCAAATCTAAATTTTCAGCATCATTACACATTACACATTATTATTATATGATGATTTTCTGCTCAAGAAACATTTCTTATTTCTTATGTTGTAAATATTTGTGTTGCTTAACTGTTTTGAACAAACCATGATGTTTTTAGTCTTTAATTAATAGAAAGAAATGCATATTTCAAAGAGAAATCTTTTGTAACAATATAAATGTCTTGACTGTGACTTTTGAACATTTAATGCTTCCTTGCTGAATAAAAATAATAATTTCACACTGACCCCAATCTTTTTATGGTAGTGTATATGATCTGCCTTAGCCTGATGAAAAAAAAACTACAACAATTGTGATTAGATTGGTGATTTAAGTTATCCTAAAGCATTGCTGACATATTTTTTGTTTGTTTCTGTCATCAATATTGTCAAACACAGAAACTGTTTCCTCATTTAGTGTAACATTGAGACTGTTTAAAATATATTATCCTCATGAAAGTGCTTTTTAATTATTACAGCTGTTAAATTACAATTTACACGATAATCTGCAACAGTATCAAGGCATGTCCAAGTTTGCTAAGAATATGCATGGCATCAGAAGGATAACTTTTGGTAAATAATAAAAGCTTGACAGGGTTAGCAATGGGTCAGTTTGTGAAAGGTATCTGTTTTTCTTGTTATATGGAACAATGTCGTTTTTTAGTATATTGAATTGTACTTGCATCTGTTATCTCTCTCTCTCTCTCTCTCTCTCTCTCTCTCTCTCTCTCTCTCTCTCTCATAATGTTGATTTTTGTCTTTTCAGGTGCTGGAAGTGATGCTGCAACAGCTCAGTCTCGAGCTAAAATAGCAGCTGCTGCTCGACAAAGAGACACCAGCCACAATGAGCTGTACTACGAGGAAGCTGAGCATGATCGTAGAGTCCGAAAGCGCAAAGCACGGTAAGAGAAACAATAGAGTGCCGGAGTTTGTGGAACAACAACTCTGAAAGTGATACCTGAGCAGGCAGTTACATTGTGATATACAGTAAAGATATTTAAAGTAGAGTTAATGCAACTTAATATGCAATGTTTCCCAGGCTAGTGGTGGCCGTAGAGGAGGCGTTCACGCATGTTAGACGGCTGCAGGAAGAGGAGAAAAAGAAGCCGCCGGGAGATGAGATGGATCCGCGTGAGGCAGCACAGGCCATCTTCCCATCCATGGCTCGAGCACTGCAGAAATACCTGCGCACCACCCGCCAGCAGCACTGCCACAGCATGGACAGCATTCAGGCCCACCTGGCGTTCTGCATTACAAACAACATGACCCCAAAGGTGAGACATACACAGACGCGCTTTCTCACAAAAGTGGGTGACATTAATCTAGACTTCTGTCACAGGAGCCATGAGCACTTGCGCACAATCGATATGAGCGAGAGGACTGTATTGATTTTACGTCATTCACATCTGTGTAAATGGGCAGATGTTAATGACTTTATAAGTTACAACAACATACACTTAGTGCATTGGAGCACTAATTGTTACCTCACATTTAAAATAAATATTTAGCTCCGATGAGGAAAGAAATATAATTTTTTTTTATTAAAGCAGTAGTATGAAAATAACTGAGCTGTTGACTGTTTATCTTCAGCACCAAATCATTTATGAATGAATCATATAAAAATCACCAGGTACTATATTTTCAGCTATTTGTGGATTTTTACTTGCCCTGTGTTATTATATGAACCAGTTTTGCATGCCTGGTTTTAATACAAAAAATATAAATTAAATAATTTAGTTTGTGTAAGTTTGTGGGATTTTTTTTTTTTTTTTTTTTTTTTTTAAGTTTGTGGGATTTCCAATTAATTTTACATACATTTCCTTAATAATATGTATGTAAAATTAAGATTGTCTTGATTGTCTTGACCAGGACCACAATCCCTAAATGCATTGATGCAACTGCCATGTGATTGGTTGATTAGATAATTGCATTAATGAGAAATTGAACAGGTGTTCCTTATAATCCTTTAGGTGAGTGCATATATATTTACATATTTAATGCATACTATTTATTTTATGCAAGCGGCAACCTTCCTGTCTCTCTCTTGAAAATCAAGCATAGCGTCAGTTCTGGCAGGTCACGTTAGTCAAGCTCGCATCAGCTGACTCTCCTGATCCACGTCTACCTATAGGAATATGACGCCTATCACTGTATACATATAAAAACTCCTTCAGTATTATCAGCAGCTATCCCATTTCTTTGGAGCTAATCACCCTCCTCCATCCCCAGCTCCTCCTCTCAACCAGTCAAGATTTGGCATTCTAATTCCCCTTGAATCAGAATAAATTTTGCCAATAAATGATATATGCAATAGATTTTTGTTGGTTCTGTTTTGTTTACCCTTAAGGGGTTTATTGCTGCTCTCCCTGCTCTTATCCATGCTAGGCTGCATGGATAAGAGGAGGGAGTTCTGGCCCAGAACAGAACCATACCGCCAATCTTAACTATATGCTAATTGCCAACACAGAAGTGACTTAAACTGCAATTCTTCGACTGGCCGCTATAGACAGGCTGCAAAAGAGAGTCAATCCCATAGACCCCCCATGATTACAGTAAAAAAATACGTTTACTGACTGGTACAAAAAGTGGTTTTGGTCTATATAAAGCTAATTTTTCCCTTCATGACAACTATGAGGGGAATTATTTTTTACTAGGGGTGAATATGGACACTTTCATATTTTTTTAATTTCTTTGATTTTGTCATGAATTTAGTTTTTCATCATATTTCCCATTCTTGTGTATGTACTCAATAGAAATGTAAATGATTTCTACTCACAATTTCACCAATACATTTTTAAAAATTCGATAACTGTATTTGGAGTATGTACGTCATTTTTTACACTTGTGATTGGTATTTTATTTTTCAATTAAACTGAACTGTCTCTACTGTATATTACTATCTATCTCTTTGTCTCACTATTTCATTATTTACTCAAACATTTTTTACTGATGTTTTGGGAAAATTCTCATCGATTTCTAATCAACTTCTAATCAAATCAGCTCACTGTACAGTACTAACAGATATCACTGAACAGAAATGATGCTGTTGTTCTCTGTTAGGCATTTCTGGAGAGCTATCTGATGGCTGGGCCCACGCTGCAGTACGGGAGAGAGTGCTGGCAGACCCGGCAGTGGACGCTGGTCAGCGAGGCGTCTGTCACCAGTCCCCTCCGTCACGGCTCTGAGTTCCAGCTCAAATCGTCTGACTTCAGCTTAGTGGTCACAAGTAAAGCTATCCCTCACCTCAAATTCAGTGAGGAGTACGTCCACCCCAAGTCCCACAAGTTTGTATTACAGCTACAGTCCGAGACCTCCGTCTGATGGATTCAGTTGCTTTTTTTTTCTACGCTTGTACATTTTGGACTAGTACTATTTTGTTTTAAATTCTTTTTCACTTTTTCACAGTTTATAATATTGGATGTATTTTGATACAATGTTTGTTACTGCCAAGAACAGAAGAGGAAAAAAAATGTATACCTGTAGTGTACTGTATGTATCTGATTACCTAGTGCTGACTGGTTTGATTGTGTGTTTGTGTTGCGCTTTGTATGCTACTTTTTTGCAAAGAGCAAATGCTAATTACGTACTCTGATAAGGACCAGCCCAAAGCATAATGGATAAAGTTTAGCTTTTTGCAAGTAGATATTGTTTATCATATCTATGTTTCTGAGGCATGAATGGGTTTTTTTCAATTGACTGAAACAAATGAGCATCATGTTGGAATTCCATGAGATTGTGGTAAGGCCGGAAACATCAGTTAGGGAGTTGGAATACAGCAACATACAAAATCATTTTCAGCCTGCTTGATTTCAAAAAATGTTATATGTTTGGATATAAAGGGTAATATATTGAAGAAAACAGCCTTTCCTGTGTGATGAATAAATTGTGATTTGTAGTTCGCCTCTTTTATTGTGTGCTAATTAAATTGTTAATATGGTATTTTTACATTTAATTTATTTTTTATTGTGCGTAATGCATCATCGATAAAGCAACGACTTGTGTTTATAAAATACAAGCCCATTAATGCTGCCTAACACATTTATGAACCTTTGCTCTTGACTGTGTTTTTGTCCAAGCTTGAAATTTCTTTGCTTAAATAGCAGAAAGAAAAAAATAAACCTATCATGCCTTTTTTTTCTACTGTTCTAGTGATGTTTTCCAATAAGTTTTCCAACAGCAATGCTTTGATTTATGATTTATTTTGTATTTAATGATACAGGACAATTATGTTTTATATTATTTCTACATGTTCTGATAAAGCACAACAATCCATGCCATAACCCATTACAAATCAAAAATCCTACAAATCTGATACAATTCTGATCCTTTTCACAGTGTCATATTTGCAATAGTTGCAAATCTTAGAAGTTTTGAAATGTTAAAATTATCTTTAAAGAAGAGTCACAGAGTCAATGCTTTGTCTCATTGTGTCAATGTATCTCTAAGCCTTTGGGGGAGCCATGCAGGAAAAATAATTATTTGGGCCAAAATGTTTAAAACAAGTTTTCCCCTTTCAAATATACATTTATGTGTTTTGCTCTTTGGTGTAATGAATAGTGGCCTAAGACTTAAATCAAATCAAATCCTTTCATATTGAACAAACATGTTGGGTAATTCTTACATTATATGTTCAGACTATGTTTATGATTTGTTGTGGTGTATTAGTTATTCTCACTTTCAAGTTGTTATATATATACAGTATGTATATATATATATGAAGAGTTCAGATGCAAAAGCCTCTAAATGCCATTTGAAATTTTCTTCTTTAATGAGATTTTTATCAAACTTGTATATTTAAGTTCAGTAATTTCACTTAAATAACAATTAATAGGTAATTATCATTGTCATTTAAGTGAAATTACTGAACTTAAATATATAAGTTTGATAAAAAAAATCATCATTAAAGAAAAAAATTTCAAATGGCATTTAGAGTCTTTTGCATCTGAACTCTTCAATATGTATATATAAATATGTAATATGTCATGTATTAAAACTGTACTATATGTATATATATATTTATTTATTAGTGTATGTAATTTACAATCATTTTTGTGTACACCTCTGCATGTGTATATGTTTTATTACTGTAATCACCAAAATTTCTGCTGTGGATATAAAAATATAAAACCTTTTGGACAGTTGAATTGCATTTAAATGGATTGTCTGTCTAAAATGGACTGAGACAAAGGAGCAAGAAGGCAAATGAATGTTCTGATTCTGATGAATGATTGAGCAGCCCTTTCATTTGTCACATGCTGATTGTCATTGTTATGGTCAATGAACAATTGAGGCTAAGCATATTTATTTTTAATATGATTTTTAGACCCTATATCCAAAATTTAATGAGGATTTACACTAGAGCCATCTTGGTTATAAAGAGCTGACTGTTACAGGCTAGTTAACAACAAATCTTTAAAGTGCATTTTCTCTACAGTGCTATCAGTAAGTCAACAGCAATGCTATCATTTTAACAAACTGCCTAATCCATTAACATCCTGTCAGGTGAAACGTGTTTCAGCATTTACATTTTGACATTGTTGATTTTACCTTTTTCAGTGTAACCCTTGTTTCCTTCCGTAGTCACTACTACCCCTTTTCCACCAAAAAAGAACTGGTTCGGAACTGGTGCCGGTTCAAAGTTGGTTTCGGAGTTGGTTCAACTTACAAACCCTTTTAGAACCTGTTTGATTTTTCACTGACTAGAGCGCTCAGAGAACGACGTCGTTACATCACTGTGTACGTCGCCATATGTCTTGGCTAGAAACACTTGCAAATTCAACATTACTTTGGGATTATCTACTTTGGGATATAACTCATGTACCAAGAAGATATATGTATTTCAACAATTGAAATATCTATGCTAAGTCTTTTAATCTTTTCTTTTGATATGTAATCTTTTCTGATTAGTTACGTACCCCTGCCTTGTGTCTTTTTTTCTTTCCATTTATTTGTTCTATATAATGACTGTTTTCTTCTTTACTTGTAATGTTTTCAATAAAAAAAAAATTATTTTCTTTTCTTTTTTTTTTAATAGAAACTCTTGCACCAAGTTCAAGCATAACAATTACAATGGCGGACTCCATCGTGTTTCTGCAAATCTTTCTCCTGGCTTTGTGACCCTATATTATGGTCATATACTTTGGAACCAGTTTTCCTGGCCGAGAACCGGTTCTTTGGCTGTCAAAACACGAAGAACTGGTTCGCGCGCAGGCACCGGCTCCGAACCGGCTCTCCAAAAGCTTTGGTGGAAACGGGGTATACGAGTCACAATCACTGTCTTCTGTGTTTGGGCATAGATCATGCTAAGACAGCATTTGTGGATGCTTACTGCGGTAACATGACCATTACAACACTTTGGTCGAGACTCGATGACCTCCCCTTATCCACACCCCAATCTACCACGAGAGGTGGTACTTTGGTGGCCAGAGAGAGCTAAGGGTAACGGTGTGGAATCACGCGCCCTCCGTGCTTACATAGACAGAACGCAGTGTTTCAGGTCCTCTGACCAGCTCTTTGTCTGTTATGGTGGGAAGCTGAAGGGAAAGGCTCTCTCCAAGCAAAGGTTGTCTCACTGGATAGTGGACACCATTAATTTGGCATACCAGCAGCAAGGTCGAACGTGCCCCTTGGTGTGAAGGCCCGTGTAGGAGGAGTGTGGCTTCCTCTTGGGCTCTAGCGCATGACACCTCGCTAACAGACATCTGCAGAGCTGCAGGCTGGGCAACACCGAGAACATTCGTGAGATTATACAATCTCCGAATGGAGCCAGTTTCCTCTCATGTACTCGCTTCAACCAGCCGGTACTAGGATCTGCTCAGGTGTCTTCGCTTGCTCGCCATTCCACTCCACGCACAGGCTGATCCTGCTCTGCTGATCGATTGCTCCTGTCTGCCTGCTGTAAGCTTTGTTTGTGTCGAGGCTGTAAGCTTTAAGCCTTGAGTTCAAAGCCCTTTGAAGCTGCACTAAAACTCTCATTTGGACCTTGAACCGTTTGGCTCCCATTGAAGTCCATTATTTAGAAAATCTTGGAATGTTTTCATCAAAAACCTTAATTTCTTTTCAACTGAAGAAAGAAAGACATGGACATCTTTGATGACATGGGGGTGAGTAAATTATAAGCAAAAGTTTTTTTTTTTTTTTTTTTACGTGAACTACTCCTTTAATGTGCCAATTTCACCTGTGATGTGTTCACTTAACTGCCCACTGGGGGGGGATGTTGCATTATGTGGAGAATGGCTGAGTGACTGCTTTTTTATTTTATCAAAGCAGCCACTTGGAAGGCAAACCGGCTGTAGGCCTACGCAAGGAAGGAGACAGAGTGCCATTTTTTTCTTTTCTTTTTAATGGATGTAATTGGAAGAGATGCTTCACTATGCTGAATAAACTTCATATGCACTTTCTTTTATTCTTGTGGACTGGACTGGACAAAGAGTTGTGACGTTTTGTCTATCAAGATAATCTTTACAAGTTAATACAAAAAATATACATTTTGAAGCCTAAATAAAGTTTAAAAAACACAAGCAGACACAATAAAGTTTAAAAAAAAAACGTGGAAGTGAGTTTGCATTTTAGCACTGCCGGTTCCTTCGCTCTTTTTGCTAAATTGCCTGAAATAAGTTCTGTGGTGAACAAAGCCTCCAAATATTTTCACGTTTTGATCAATGACATAAAACACATTGATTACAACCTGCTTGTGGTTTTTTTTTAAACTTTATTGTGCCTGCTTGTGTTTTTAAAAAAACTTTACATAGGCTTCAAAATGTATACATTTTGGATTAACTTGTAAAGATTATCTTCATTGACAAAACGTGGAAGGGTCACAACTCTTTGTTGAAAAGCAATGCATTTTCCCCATAGACTTTTGCAAAATTGCAAAAAAATTTGATCTGTGTTCAACAAAGAATTGTGACCCTTACACGTTTTGTGTTTAAAAAAACACAAGCAGACACAATGACATTTAAAAATAATAATAATAGTAATGCATTTTATTTAATGGTGCCTTTTATAACACCAAAGGTCCCCACACAAGCGATATACAGGTCACTGCTGCATAACATTTACATTACATTTAAATGTATTAATTTAGCTGACGCTTTTGTCCAAAGCGACTTACAATTGCTATATGTCAGAGGTCGCACGCCTCTGGAGCAACTAGGGGTTAAGTGTCTTGCTCAGGGACACATTGGTGTCCCACAGTCGATTCGAACCCAGGTCTCTCACACCAAAGGCATGTGTCTTATCAACCCGGTCTCATCCCAAGACGTCATATAACTGACGTTTTGGGACGTCTTTTGACCATACGTCAATATTCGCCTTTTTAGGGCCCCCTTAAACGTCGGCAGATGAGGTTATGGGATCCTAACTCTACCCCAGACCTAAACCTAACCCGTCACCTAACTGACGATAAAGGTAAAGCGTCAGTTGTATGACGGCCCGGGATCACCATCTACCGACGTTTAAGGGGGCCCTAAAAAGGCGGATATTGACGTATGGTCAAAAGACGTCCCAAGACGTCAGTTATATGACTTTTTGGGATGAGACTGTGTTAGTCTTATTCACTGCGCCATCACCACCCATAAGACAATACACACAGGGAGAACCTGTAACACCAAAGATGGCAGTTGTATGCACATGTCCTGCCCCTCCCGCTTGAAAGCCAATTGTCTGCTTTTTAACAGTCAAGCCAGGAAACATTTGAGCCTATCGTCTGGTTTCTGTTCCACTGATGCATGCGCACAGTTGAGGTTTGTGACAGCGGTTTGAGGTTTGCGACATACATTGATGTTTGAAAAGGCGGCAGATTTGAAAGTCAGTGTATGTGTGAGTTGCTAAATATCAGATATCCCAAGTCTCCCAGAAGTTCTGTGAGTCTCCCGCACATTGATAACTAGTTAGTTCAACTAGCTGGAATCTAGAGCGAGTGAGCAAGAGCTTGCACATACTGGGCTTCAAACCATGTAGCGCGCGCATGACTGAGAGGGAGAGAACCCTTGCGCATGTGTAGTAAAAGTATAACCTGTGGGGCAAAAGGCATTTTAAACCTTATTTTGGGGCAAAGTCATCAAACTTTTTCAGCGATTTTTATAATATTTTATTGCTTTTTCAATACATGCAGTTTTAATGTCCCGGTGATCAGTGAAAGTGCAGTTCTGACTCATTCATTTAGATAGGAGCCTGGTCTTATTAGTCCGAAATAGCAGCCCAAAGGCGTTGCCAAGATGGCTGCCGAGTGGCATGACTTGCCTAAAAGGACTTTGTTAATACACTGTGATCGACAGTCCGTGTGAGCCTCCTCGGTGAGTGTGGTTTAGATGACCAGAAGGACCGTATTTGACATGAGCCATCAATGTTGTAACTCCGCCGAGACCCGCAATGTATATACCGTATTTCTGACGTGGTATGTATGCAATTTCCAAGGGAAGATGTCGACTAAAAGGATGCAAACGGAGCTGAGTTCCGCCGCGGAATACTGGAGCATTGTCCATGCCACAGAATGGTATATAGCTGAAGGGACAACCCAGATGTAGTTAATCCGAACCAATAGCTCAGTGATCTTCATAGTTGATCCAGGTGCCAGAGGTACCACCACAAAGAACAGTCAGTAACCGGCAGGCAAACCGGCAACCACAGAGAGCATCAACACGTAGATCAAAAGCATACAAACCCGCCGAATCAGTGTGAATACACAGGTCAGAGTGGCTCTTTAAAATAGTTTAAAACAGTTCATTGATGGACCCATGCATTAATAAGTGCAGGTAGCTTTAGAAGTACTAAAAGTTTTAAAATTCCCTCCCTGAGCAGCGACAGCTAATAGCTCCAGCGTTCATTTGGAAGCCATGTGGGGAATAAAAAAACATAAGCAGATTATAACTGGTGTGTTTTATGTCATAGACCAACACGTGAAAAAATATTTAGAGGCTTTGTCAACCACAAAGCTTATTTCAGGCGATTTAGCAAAAACCCATTCAAAAAAAAAACGTGGAAACCGGAAGTGCTAAAATGCTAACGGGAGACCTAACGAGGCAATCAACAGGAGAGCGCATGGCACAAGGAAGCATGCATCACATGCTCACACCAAACATGACTTGAACATGTAGCTAATGAAAACACTCATAAGCCACATGTTCACACAAAACATGACAACATGAAAGCACACGGCTTGTGAAAAACTCAAGCTGTGTTCTACACAGCACATACAAAACATGAAAGCTCACGAAACAAGGCGCACACACACAAGACAAAACAGGACAGAAACCAAGAAACAGACTAGACAGTCAAGTCCAGTTTATTTGGAGAAAAATAGAGTAAGAGGGGTAGCTAAACTCTTGGGTAATTACCTAATTATCTAAAGAAAAGGCATCAATGTGTCCAAATAATAATTTCAAGTCACAATTGATGCAGGTAACATCTGGGGTTCCCCAAGGCTCCGTGCTGGACCCATTGCTTTTTCTGTTTTACATTAATGACTTATGTGAGGTTTCCAATGTATTGAAATTGGTATTATTAGGAGATGAAACAAACTTATTTTGCTCTGATGACAATCTGAAAGAACTACTGGATACAATGGAAAAAGAAATGGCACTGCAAAAAAAAAAAAAAAAAAAAAAAAAAAGGTTTGAGTCGAATAATTTGAAACATTTAGATTTTGTCACCATAAAATTATTATCTTATTACATTTAGAGTACTGGAAATCAGGATTTGGTAATTTGAAAAAGTTTGTATCTCAGGGTGATCCAATTCAATGTTGCTATGAAAAACTATTGCATAAAAGATTAATCTGATCCTGGATAGCAAAACAAGATTTCCAACTTGGCCCAGATGATGCAGGAAAAATCTTTCAGATCAAGCAAACAACATGCTTTGCAAATATTTAAAACATTCAAATATTGTCTTTAAATATTGATTCATGTTTACAGTGTGTTCTTATGTTCCCTAATTAATTAGGTATGGGTTTCCTGTTTGTGTGTATTATATATATATATATATATATATATATATATATATGTGTGTGTGTGTGTGTGTGTGTGTGTGTGTGTGTGTGTGTGTGTGTGTGTGTGTGTGTGTGTGTGTGTGTGTGTGTGTGTGTGTGTGTGCGTGCGTGCGTGCGTGCGTGCGTGCGTGCGTGCGTGCGTGCGTGCGTGCGTGTGTGTGTGTGTGTGTATATTTATACCTGACAAAATAAATTTTTTTTTTGATGACATTTTTGGGGACCTGGGACCTCAAATCTTGATATAACATACTTTTTTAAAAAATGAAAAGCTGCTAGTACGGAGAAAGAGCAGAAAAAGACTAATTATTTCAACATATTACATGTTAATTCAATGAACTGGCTGGTGCTGTGTGTCTGTGTTCAAGATGACTGAAGACAATATTGACAGTCATAATTATTGTATTTTAATATTACTTAATACTGTACATTTTATTGTGGGAATGACAAAAAATGTACTTTAACTTCTTAAAATCTGATTGAAGAATGTAATTTTGTTTAATGCGTATTATATATTTTTAATTGATACAACTAGGTTCTTCACAAAACAAATGTGAAATATATTTTATTTTATATCTCACATCTGTCTTTATATAGCATGCAACTTGTTTGTTTTTCTTTTTAAACTTTTACAAGCTGTGCTGTCAACGACATGTGTCCAGATGAAGGGTCTGTGACTCAATGTATTGTCAAACTGTATATAAGTGCTCAAAATTTGACTTATTTTACTTTAGAACTTTTAAATCATATGGCCTACGAGAGCATATTTCCCACCATTCTGAATTTTGTCAAAGACATTCTTCTTGAAATTCATAAAATCCTCACCAAATCTTCAGGTAAGATAAAAAAAAAAATGCTTGGTTTCGCTGCCAGAAACTTCGGCATGCCGACACACTTTGCGCATTTAAACATGTGTATTTAAACTGTCTGAAGACTTTAACAAATAATGTCATCTCTATAATCAGTGATTTCCATGGATCATTACAAATGTTTTGTTTGTCTTGCTCAATTCTTTCCCTGTGCACACCTCTCAGTTTCCTTGTATTGTAATTGACAACACATCTCCGAGTTGTTTTTAGATTATATCTAATGTTGCTGTACGCAAGGAAGGAGACAAAGGGCCTTTTTTCTTTTTCTTTTTAATGGATTTAATTGGAAGAGATGCTTCACTATACTGAATAAACTTCATATGCACTTTCTTTTATTTTTGTGTACTTACAATGGCTGACGTGTGCCCGTGTCCGTTAGTCCATGGGTGCTTCTCAAACAGTTCCCTAGTTCAATCGTCAGGGCACTGATCAGAGAGTTGGACATTTTAACGTCTGCATAGCAGAATCGTTCCAGGGCACTGAAACATTCGCTCCCTAAAAAGTCCTATAATAATGTTGTAATAAATGGCTATAACTTGTTTAGGGATTGTTACATGTAGCCTAGTCAAATTTACATCTGGAAATCTAGAATATCCAAGTATAGCTTTCTACATGTTTGAGTTTTTCTTAAATCTGGTAAACTCATCCATTCTAAGACAAAAAAAATGGTTATTTAAATAAGATAGATATACCATTGATCTAACAGAGGGGTTTACAAAATCATCAACACATCTTTCTAACCTAACACATTCAGTATAGAGTGCCAAAGTTATGACGTCACTTTGCAGGATAACTCGGAAGTTAACAGGGCATGGGTTCCCTTGATTAAAAAACTATGCATTTTCCCCATAGACTTTTGGAAAATCTGAAAAAATAAGATCTGTGTTCAGCAAAGAGTTGTGACCCTTACACGTTTTGTCTATCAAGATAATCTTTACAAGTTAATCCAAAATGTATACATTTTGAAGCCTATATAAAGTTTTTTAAAAACACAAGCAGACACAATAAAGTTTAAAAAAAACTCAAGGAGGTTATAACTGTGTGTTTTATGTCATTGATCAAAACGTGAAAATATTTGGAGGCTTTGTTCACCACAGACCTTATTTCAGGCAATTTAGCAAAAACCCATTCAAAAAACCCATATAGACTTTAGAGCGAAGGAACTGGAAGTGCTAAAATGCGAACTCACTTCCGCGTTTTGGCCTACAACGTGATGTCATAACTTCGGCACTCTATAGAGGGTACTGTACATTCAACAACGAAACAGTACAGGACACAGGGAGAATACATGGGGAGACCAAACAAAGGAGGTAACGAGGGAGGACAGGTGGGACAAACAAATTAATCAGGTTATGGGATAGGCTAGACAATCAACAGGAGAGCACATGGCACAAGGAAACATGACTTGAACACAAGCACATGGCCAGTAAACCAATCAGCCATGTGCTCACACAAAATGAGTCAAAAAATACAAAACTGGTGTGCAGATCCCAAACACCCAAATTGGGCTCAGGTGCAGGACAACTAAACAAAGTCAACAAAATAAAGAAGTGTGAAGTCCACACACTGATAAGTCAAACCACGAACGTCGTGCTGAGTGATCTGAACTGTACAAAGTTCAGCGAACTTCTGAACTGTATGAACGGCGTTCGGGGATCGACTTATCGAGACTATTTTTTAAGATGGCTCCTGTCTGTATATGCAAAGTGGACTGTCTTCATAAAGTATCTTCTTATTAAACAGTCTGTACACTTACAAAGTTCTCAATGCTTCGTTTTGCATGGACCCTCATTATGTTACTGTGTTAGTGTGGGGCTATTTTGAGCCTTGTTAGTGGTATAAACCAGCGATTTCTTATTACTTAGTAAATGCCCCCATCACTAGCGTTATACACTAAACAGTTTTTAGAGATAAATCTCTTTACATTTGATTATCATGAAAACAAAACTCAGAGAATGATTGACTAGGTACCAATGTTTTATTAGACCAAAGGTTCATTGTTTGCCTGAGTTCTCCTTTAAGACAGAATAAAATGAATGCGCTATATGCACGCATTAGTTCCGCATTTGACGCAAGGATGCTCGTCCATTTCCGGTTGTGGAGATTTAAGCGGAGGAGAACCGAGGAAAACGGGATATGGCAGAGTCTTCAAAATTTACTGTCCTCCCGTCATTGAAACGAAACGTACATACGTTTAGATGTAATTTTATATATAGTTATGTTTACTTAATATAATTTTAAAAAGAAGCATAAACACAACAAGGGGTGTCTGTTTTATCTGTTTTTGTGACTAACGTTTCTTTATTATAACCATGGAGTATAAAATTCAATATAAATTCTCGGTATTGCATTAGACTCTACGATCGGCGGAAGTTATTGAGCATCCTTAATCCTTCACCGGAAATACCGCCGTGCATAGAGCCCATTCATAGAATGAATTAGAAACACACATTAGGAATTCTTAAACGGGCTCCATTCACAAAAAAAAACAAAAACAACAACAAAAAAAAAACATTGGATGTTTTTTTTAAAGCTTATACAAAAAAAAAGAGACTAATATTTGTAATTTAACATTTTTTAAATGTTTAATGTGGGAAATATCCCTTATGACTATTATTTAACAACTATAAATATTTAAAATCTTTTACAAAATAAATATTGAGTTAATTAACATTTAAATTTCTACAGGCTTGTCGTATCTCATTCTCCAATATTTGGAATTTATTTCATGTGAACAAAAGTGTACAAATCAAACAATCACATCCTGTTTCATTCTCGTGACTTTAAGTACACATTATGTGACATTAGGTAAAGTATAAAAGCAGGGCTCATTTTTGGAACTTCACAAAAACTTCTTCTGAGATTCTAAACTTTAAAATCTAAAGGTGAGTTTTTGGAACAGAAATCTACTGAATAACATTTTTAAAGTATCTTTGTCTTTAAAATGCATTGAGAACCCAAAGTGCAGCATATGAGTATAGACATTTAACTTTACTTTTTCATTTTTAGGTTCATTTCAGGTTCATGATGGCAATGCTGAGAAGTCTAATTCTTCTTTTCGTTATCTTCTCCATAGGAAATGCAGATGGTAACCTTTACAACCTTAAACATTTAATTGTAAAACCCTTAGCTAATAGAGGATTTCGGAAATGTATTCCATTTAATGTTTGCATGATTAATGAGGGATTTACAGTGTCAAAGTACACTTAATTTTGGCACATAATCACACAAACATGAACCAAGCTACATAAAATAACAAATAAATAAAATACATTCTTTGCTGTGAGTATTACAAAAGCCCTATAACATTTATTTACTGGATGCACAGTTCATTTAGTTGAAAAATGCCCCACTGGATGGACAAATTTTGGACTCCGGTGCTACAAGTTCTTCTCTCAGACGGTTAACTGGATCACAGCAGAGGTAATGTATTAGACAATGTGATTTGGACAACACTTTATTTTAGGTGTCTTTAGCCTAAATCTAACATAAATAAATAGTTTGTCACAATCTATATGTGTTGACGTAAAGCACTTTTGCTTCTATTGAGGTGGGATATGGGGAAGGTTAGGGACGGGTTTGATATGGTTAGGTTTAAGGGTGGGTTGAGGTGTAAGGGACGGGTCAACGGTGTTACACAATCTAATTACAGAAATGAATTACAGCTGAATTAATTGTATGCAGTTTTTTTTAGAAATGAATAAAAACATGTACACAATAAGTGCACTGAATCAAATTATTAATTTAAACTTATAAAGTGGGAATGGTGATTTTTATTTTTTAGTAAAACGTTCTTTTATGCAAGTAAATAAAACAGAAACCTACTGAGCAAATAATAAATCAGAGCATTGTTTGCAAATGAAATTGACATTAAATGAAAAATGAAAAAATGAAATTAAAATGGTGTTTAAAATGTCACTTATGTTTTCTGCTAAAAAGATTGGATTTTGTATTGACAAAAAAATCTGTCTCTTCAGAAAGCCTGTCAAAATCTTGGTGCGAATCTCGCATCTGTGGATAGTAAACCGACAAATGATTTCCTAATGAGTTTGTTGCCTTCTCCTTCTACATTATGTTGGATTGGTGGTCATGATGGTGTACAAGTAAGTTGAATTGTTTCTAATGAAGACAATTTAAAAAAAAATTAATTATTAGTTTTTATTTTATTTTGTCATTACAACTTAATTAGCTTCACTTTGAAATTATTTTTTGATATGTTTTAGCTTACTTCGAGGGCATCCAAGATGTACTGTAGGTTTCTTTGTTTCCACAGTATTTTCAATTTTGATTGAAACTGTTTTTGTCTGTCAGTCATATATAATAGAGACCTATGGGGTCCATCTTAAAGAGCATGCACAGAGAAGTCCAGTTGAAACATGATTTAATAACACATTGATGGCCTAAGACATGAAACGAGCGGTTTGTGCGAGAAAACTAACAGTATTTATGTCGTTTTTATAGTATTTATATTACCTCTGTGCCCGCGTGCCCGCGCCCTCAGATCACTTGGACGTGGCAGAACACTGTAATCAGTGTTCTGATTACAAGAGGTAAAAACGATATAAATACTGTTCGTTTTCTCACACAAACTGCTCGTTTCGTGTCTTAGGCCATGTGTACTTACATTTATGAGTCATTAAATCATGTTTAAACTGGACTTCTCTGTGCATGCTCTTTAAGGTGGACCCCTTAGGTCTCCATTAAATATGACTGACAGACAAAAACAGTTTGACCTAAAAATATATAAAAATTTAAAATACTGTGGAAACAAAGACACCTACATCTTGGATGCCCTTGAGGTAAGCTAAAACATATCAAAAATTAATTTCAAAGTGAACTATCCCTTTAAAGGGTTAGTTCACCCAAAAATGAAAATTAAGTCATTAATTATGAAAATTGAGTCATTAATGAAGACGAACGAAGGTCTTACGGGGTTGGTACAGAACACAAATGAAGATATTTTTGATTAAATTTGAGAGCTGGATCACTGCTACATAGGCTGCCTAAGGGATCGAAACTTGACGGCCCAGAAAGTTATTGAAGAAAATGTTTAAATATTCCATGTGACTGCAGTGGCTCAAATATAAGTTTATCAAGCGATGAGAATAATTTTTGTGCGGAAAAAAAAACGACTTTATTCGACTATTCCTTTTCTTCCTTGTTGGCCTGAGACAAGAGTTCAAGAGATTTCCACGACACATGAATTGCGATCTCCTTCAACTACTTCAGTTCTCGCACATGTGTCGTGGAAATCTCTTGAACTCTCATCTCAGGCCTACAAGGAAGTAATAAAGACAAATAAAGTCATAATTTTTTTTTTTTTTTTGCACAAAAAATATATACTCGTCGCTTGATAAACTTATATTTGAGCCACTGTGACATGGAATATTTAAATATTTTCTTCATTGACTTTCTGGGCCGTCAAGTTTCGATCCTTTTGGGTGCTTATGTAGCAGTGATCCACCTCTCAAATTTACTGTAATCAAAAATATCTGCATTTGTGTTCCGAAGATGAATGAAGGTCTTACGGGTACAGCATGGGGGTGAGTAATAATGACTTAATTTTCCTTTTTGGGTGAACTATCCCTTTAAATCTGACAGTAGTGCACTTATGTATTTATTCTTTACTCTCATTAGGAAGGACAGTGGTTGTGGAGTGATGGAACTGTGTTTACTGGCTATAACAACTGGTGCTCTGCAGAACCTAACAATGCTGGTATCGAGAACTGTTTGGAGATCAACTGGACCTGTGAGAAATCACTGTTTTTTCAATTATACTTTACAAAATTTTAATTTCATATCATACGGTAACATGAAATTACTCTTTGGATTTCACCTTAAATTTAACTTTTTTATTCTAACACGATAATGATCAGAATAACTTCCTATTTCATTTTTCCACCCCACAGCTAACCGTTGCTGGAACGATCAGCCCTGTTCAGTCACAAGGGGCTTTGTTTGTGTTGTGGATGTGTGAGACCTTTGATTGTACTACCTTTGACTTTTTGCCATCTCATCTTTACAAAAATGTTATTCTGAAATGAAATCTCTTCAAAATTGTATTCTATTCTCAATATTTTTCTGAAACACTCTTCAAATTAATAAAAGCATTCATAAAGCAAATAATGTGCATTGTGGACAATCATATGTGTGTATATAAAAGTATATATATATTAGTATATTGCAGGTTTGAAGATAAGGTTAGTAGAATGGCATTATGTGTCATCATCAGGGTAGGGGTTAAACCAAGCTGCACACATGCTTCTTCATTGACAAACACTAGATGACATTTGTTTCAGACAATTGATTGCAAGCAAATTTGGACTTCATTCAGGGCTCTTTTTGTCTTGTAAAACATCCCATTAATATTTAGATGAGAAACCTCTGATAACTGAATCACAAACAATTTCAGACCATTTTCTAAACCTGTTTGACTGATTAGATCAATTGTGACTCATTTGCTGGTCTGGCATTGCTAGTTCTGATTCTAAACAGCTGATAGAAAACACAGAATTATTCTCGGGTCAGAATAAATTAATCTCCAACATCAGAGAAGGATTTATCTGTCATATTTTACTGGGGGACCACATAGTGTAGCTGTAACCGAAGTCCAGTAAAGGCAAGTTGCAGTAAGAACCCATGTGCACTTTATTAATAAAACTAAGGTGAATAAGCAAGACAATGACCAAAGTAAACTTGACTGGCACAGATATAAATATAAGTATGAATTTGACTAGACCTGACGTGAGAACACTCACTAACAGTGGGTTACATCATCAATTCACCACAAAGAACAATGGGAACAAGAGGGCTATATTTACGCATGGACTAATCACTAAACAAGGAACACCTGAGAAAAATCAATCAATGAATCAATGAAAAATCAGGACATGACAAGAACAAATGAGAATATGACACATAAGACTATAGGGAAGCACAAGACATGGTCACATGACTAGGAAACAGGAACCAAACTACAAAATAAAAGACTGGAAACATGACCATGAAACAAAACCAAAAACCAACTGTTACAGTAGGCCTGTACTGTTACAGGAAGGTTGACACGCAGGTTAAATAACGAGTGGTGGGCGCAGATCGCGGCTTTGTGATACAATAAAACAGTTGAAGCAAATGTGCCATATTGTGTCAAGGTTTCAACAATTTATTATTACAATTTTATTACAGGTTTATTACAATTCCGTAATCAGTTAAAGATAATCAATGCAAACCATCAAATGTTCTAGAACAAATAACTTTACCCAACATATTAACTACATGAATGCTGAGCCTGGAAGACACAGCATCTTGGGCTGATCTGAATACGATACAGCGCAGAATTCTCCGTTGCATTTCCCTTATAGGCTATAGCAAGACCTCATTTCATAGGCAAGTTCCAGTGGAAATTTACTGGTAGATAACCATTTGCTTAGTTGTAAATTGCATTCAGACAAAAGGCCAGAAGGTGTTAACTCAAAGACACACCCTTCTGTGTGCAAGATATTTCTATATTCTTAAAAACCTTATTACCTTTCTTTTTTTTTTACTTCTTTGGAAGACATTATTACATGTCGCCCTGAGACTTTCAAAATGATACTAAACAATCCTTAAAGATTATCACATTCACATTAAAATGATATATTCCTGTGTGTGTGTATGATCTCTGCAAGAGTGTGTGTATGTGTGTGTGTGAGTTGTTCACATATTAATTTGAAAGCAAGGTCCTTTTGTCTTCAGAGAAAACTGGTCAGATTGATTCCATCAACCAGTTCCAGTTTTCCTGTCTTACAGATCCCTTCTCAACCCCATGGGTCAGTTTCAGACACTTAAGGGGTCACAGGAAGATGTTTGTCGTAATCCTAGGTGTAATTCGACAATTGTCTTTGCAATGTTATAACATCTGTAGAAACTCAGAGGGCTTTGTTCACCTGCAGAACACCTGTTCCTCATCAGGCGTATGTAGCTTGAGTCCAGCAGGTGGATGAGGCGTTTAGGCTTTCTTCTGGTGATGTGAGAAAAGTTCATAGAGTCAATCTGGACCTTTTGACTAGTTCAGTTGGCATGTCGTTCCTTCATGAAGAAACTCACGTTTCCCTGGCACCTTCCCCATAACGATAATCTGCCCCTTCTTGACCAATCCGGTCACATCCAGTGGTGCGGTTGTCTGGACATACCTCAGTGGGTGGATGGGCTCTCTGTGAGATGTTTGAAAAGCATCTTAAATGTCCACTTCACAATTGAAACACATACAGTAGCCTATGAATAACTGACAAGTTCCAGTTCTAAACTGGGAGGCCATGCTAATGTAGTTATGTGCTGTTGTGAGATGTAAATGGCCTCTTGAATTGTCTTTTCACCCATCTCCCGAATCTCAGGTTATGTTCTAACAATCGTGAAGACCGGTCGACCTGGCGTCCATCCTCCAAACCTGACAGAAAACAAATGCAGAGAGAACCACAGTTAATTTTGATGTTTTCAACAGTTTCAAATTCAGACATGTGCAACAAGTCAGGGAGTGGTTTTTTATTTATTTATTTATTTATTTATTTATTTTACAAAGGCAAAGAAAGAATTAAAACCTCTGCCCTTTTGGCACCGGGTAGCAGGTCAATGAAATCGAATTGTAAGGATTTAATGTCACACTTCTCCAATTAATCTGTTTTAATTTTCTGCATGATGGCCCTGTCATCTAACAACCAATCACCATGATCATTGCGAGAAAGCTCGTCATCTAGAATTGACGTCATCCATAGCAACGAAGACTCACTCTTAGTTTAGGAGTTGTCATTTTTCCTTACTAAAAGTAGGTCTGAAAGGCATTTTGAATAACTTTTAAGAGAAAACTCTTAGCTAAAATATTTTAGTGCGATTTAGGAGTACTCATAGTGGCAAGATAAAATTCTATTGTGAATATGGCCCTTGGTCTCTAAAGAGTTTCTGCTCATTCTTGTGTCAATATATTTGAGGGAAAAATGTGACAGATTCAATGAATTTAGATGTTAAAACTGTTGCAGAGGGACTATTGGCTATGTAGGCCGGGGTGGAACCCGGAACCTTTGTTTTGTAATTGTGTTTCACGCGGGTCCTAGTTAAGTGGGGGGGCTCCCCGGATGTTTTGGTTGTGGCCGTTTTTGCAAGCCGCTTTTCTGTACCGTCTGCTGAGTTTATTAAAAAGGCTAAACAGCAACGTCTGCGTGCATCTTTATCTGCTCGGGTTACCACACTGGCGACGAGGATTAAAACCGATATTAACCAAACCAAGGTCCCAGTAAGTCAGCCGGTTCGGCGGCAAAGAAGTTGGCGCATAATTAAACAAAAACTATGACGGCTACGGTCGGCTCGCTCAGTGAGTTCTCTGAGAAGGACGGCGACTGGGTGGAATATGTCGAGAGACTGGAGCACTTTTTCCTGGCTAATGACATTGTGGATGGGGAGAAGCAACGATCAATTCTTCTGAGTGTGTGCGGGGCTAAAACGTACAGACTGATCCGAAATCTGGCAACGCCGCAGAAACCGGGAGAGATCGGGTTTAAGGAAATTGTGGAGATGGTGCAAAATCACCTCAATCCCAAGCCCTCGGTGATTGTGCAGCGTTTCAAGTTTCACACGCATTCACGCAAGCCAGGAGTGACAGTGGCGGAGTTCGTGGCGGATCTGAGACGGCTATCCGAGCACTGTGAGTTCAGGGCGGTGCTGGAGGACATGTTGCGGGACAGGTTAGTCTGTGGGATTAACGATGATGTCATACAGCGCCGCTTATTGGGTGAAGCCACACTGACTTTCAAAAAGGCTTTAGATATTGCCCTAGCAATGGAAACGGCGGCAAACAACGCGATTGACATAAAAAATGCAGGCGGAGGGACGCTATCAGATACTGCACATTTTGTAGCAAAAGAAGGCAAAAGTGTTTCAGGAAAACTCACGGAGTGTTATCGTTGTGGGGGTCCACATTTTGCAAATGACTGTGGCTTTAAAGACGCCGTTTGCCATAATTGCCAGAAAAGAGGGCATATTGCAAAAAAGTGCAGGGGTGCTAAAACTAAGCAGACAAAAGGATGGGGAAAAGCATCTAAGCCCAACACACATCACCTGCAGAGTGAGGATTTGGAGGAGCAGTGCTCATTCAACATGTTTAATATCCGTGACCAGCCCCGGGCTCAGCCCATATACGCAACAATTACAGTAAATGGCAAAGAGCTGAACATGGAAGTGGACACGGGGGCCTCAGCTTCAGTAATCAGTCAAACCACGTTCAACAGGTTGTGGAGCTCAGGGGGTGCACCAGCAATGGAAGAGACGAGTGTTAGGCTCAGAACGTATACGGGTGAGTGCATTCCACTCGCGGGGGCAATCAAGGTGGACATTGTGTATCAGGAACAGCAGGCTGCGGCGACACTGCTGGTGGTTGAGGGGGAGGGACCGAGCTTGTTGGGGCGGGATCTCCTCCAGAAAATTCACCTGAATTGGGGACAGATCTGGGGTGAAATCAAACATACCACTGTGGTACAAGACATCATAGGGAAGTATGCGGATGTTTTTAAAGATGAACTGGGTACCCTCAGAGGGACCACAGTTAAACTGTGTGTTGACCCCAAAGCACAACCTCGTTTCTTCAAACCGCGAACGGTACCATATGCCATGAAAGCAAAGGTGGAGGCGGAGTTAGAAAGGCTACAAAGGGCAGGGGTGATCGAGCCCGTGGAGTTTTCTGACTGGGCAGCCCCAATAGTGCCAGTGGTGATGGAGGATGGGGAAGTGCGCATATGTGGGGATTACAAAATGACCATTAATCAGGCCTCACAACTCGACACATACCCCCTACCGCGAGTGGAGGACCTATTTGCGACACTCGCAGGTGGAAAAACATTCACTAAACTAGACATGAGTCACGCATATCAGCAACTTTTACTGGATGAAGACTCTAAACAATATGTGACCATAAACACTCACAAGGGCCTATTCAAATATAACCGTCTAGTGTTTGGCGTTGCCTCAAGCCCGGCTATTTTCCAACGCACCATGGACAATCTGTTTCAGAACATTCCCCAGGTAGCTGTTTACCTGGACGACATTCTCGTCACAGGTAAAACCGAAGAAGAACACCTGCGAAACCTTGAACTGGTGTTAAAGAGAATGTCTGAGGCGGGGCTACGTCTGAAGTGCAGTAAGTGTGTTTTTCAGGCTCCTAGTGTCACATATCTGGGCCATCGGATTTCAGCTCAGGGTTTGTCTCCAGTCGAAGACAAAGTGAGAGCAATTAAGGAAGCTCCAACACCAAAGGACGTTGCGGAGCTCAGGTCGTTCCTGGGTCTAGTGAACTATTATGGGAAGTTTTTACCAGACCTCTCGACCGTTCTGGCCCCACTCTACCTGCTGCTACACAAAGGCTGTGTGTGGAGATGGCAGCAGGATCAGGACGACGCCTTCCAGCATGTAAAGGGACTGTTACACTCAACACGACTGCTGGTACACTTTGACCCAGACAAGGAGGTAATTCTATCGTGTGATGCCTCCCCGTATGGACTAGGTGCCGTTCTTTCGCACCGCATGGAGGATGGAAGCGAAAAGCCAATCAGCTATGTGTCACGTACTCTTGCTGCGGCAGAAAAGGGGTACTCGCAATTAGAGAAGGAGGGGCTGGCGGTTGTTTTTGCAGTCAAGCGTTTCCACCACTACCTGTTTGGTCGCCCTTTTACTATCTTCACAGACCATAAGCCTCTAATGGGTCTGTTCAGTGAAAAAAAAGGCATTCCACCCATGGCCTCAGCAAGAATACAGCGCTGGGCATTAACCCTGTCAGCATACCAGTATAGCATAGAGTACAAGGCGGGTAGCGACAATGCAAATGCTGATGCTTTTAGCCGTCTGCCTCTCCCAGACACACCACACCACACAGGCTTTCCCCCAGAGACTGTTTTTCTGATGGACAGACTGTCCCAGGCTCCAGTGACAGCAAAGCAAATAAAGCTGTGGACTGAAAGAGACCCAGTGTTGTCGCAGGTGAAGAGGTGGGTGATGCAGGGGTGGCCTTCCAATGTGGAGCAGGAGGGGTTCAAACCTTACGTCAAGCGCAAACTGGAATTAAGTGTCCTTGATGGCTGTCTCCTCTGGGGTTCCAGAGTGATTGTCCCACCTCCTGGGCGGGCTCAAGTGATGGAGGAGCTACATGAGGCCCACCCGGGGGTCTCCCGTATGAAAAGTCTTGCCAGATCATTTGTGTGGTGGCCTGGGATGGACAGTGCCTTGGAAGAAAGGGTGAAGGGATGTTCTCAGTGTCAAAGCAACCTGAAGATGCCTGCAGCAGCGCCACTGCACCCATGGCAGTGGCCCGGCCGTCCGTGGTCCAGACTTCACCTGGATTTTGCTGGCCCATTTATGGGTCGGATGTTTTTAGTGCTAGTGGACGCGCACTCAAAGTGGCTCGAGGCACAGATAATGTCAAACATTACTGCACCTACTACTACAGACACCCTGAGAAGCATTTTCGCAACACATGGGTTGCCAGACACAATTGTGACGGACAACGGGCCTACTTTCACCAGCGAGGTTTTCAAGGAATTTATGAATAGAAATGGGATTCGCCATGTCTGCACTGCCCCCTATCATCCCGCGTCCAACGGCTTGGCAGAGCGGGCTGTGGAGACTTTCAAAGAGGGGCTGCGGAAGATGTCAGGACAATCTCTGGAAACCAAGCTCACACGCTTCCTGTTTCAATACAGGATTACTCCACACACAACTACGGGAGTGGCTCCAGCTGAGATGTTGCTGGGAGGAGACCAAAGTCTCATCTAGACCTCCTCCAGCCAGACATCAGAGCGAGGGTTGCCAGGAATCAGGAGGAGCAAAAAGCAAGGCGGGACCAACATGCTAGAGAGAGACATTTTTACCCAGGGGACAATGTATATGTCAAGAACTTTGCCATAGGTGCACTCTGGTTGCCAGGGGTTATCCACCGCCAGACAGGGCCGGTATCTTTTGTTGTGGAATTATGTGATGGTAGGCAGGTGCGCAGGCACCAAGATCACTTGAGGGTCCGCCATGATGGGGGAGGGAAGAGTGCCCACGGGGTTTCATGCAAAGACAGTGTGGGCGGCTCTGAGGACGCCGTACCAGTCGATCCAGGGCACGCGGAAATGTCACATGAGGGTCTGTCTGAGCCCTCACAGGAGGCACCTGATGAACTGTCGGAGCAAGCAGCTTCGGCTGACCCTGCTCAGAGCCTACTTGGGGGACCAGAGCTTTCCTCCAGTTCGGAGGATACTATTCCTGAGCTTAGGAGATCTAAGAGACAACACAAACCTCCAAACAGACTGTTATGTTGAGTTATAAATGCAAATATTAAAGATACCTTATATAAGAGTGTTGGTTGTTAAAAAAAAAAAAAAAACTGATGTTCATATTGGTACCAATGTTTTTTCCTAGAGACACTTATGTTTTTAGTGTGTCTTAATGTTTTATGTTTGCACTTAAAGAGGGAGAAGTGTTGCAGAGGGACTATTGGCTATGTAGGCCGGGGTGGAACCCGGAACCTTTGTTTTGTAATTGTGTTTCACGCGGGTCCTAGTTAAGTGGGGGGGCTCCCCGGATGTTTTGGTTGTGGCCGTTTTTGCAAGCCGCTTTTCTGTACCGTCTGCTGAGTTTATTAAAAAGGCTAAACAGCAACGTCTGCGTGCATCTTTATCTGCTCGGGTTACCACAAAAACTATTAAGCTATTTTCTTTTGGGCTGCTACCCTACTAGCAAATGACGCTGATAGCTGAAGTCCTTGAGTGACCAAAGTTGTGTGGTGCTGACATTTTTTATTCTGTTATAAATATGATTCACCTGCTGTTGGGGGGGGGGGTGTCCGGGAGGGGAATAGTTAAGGGGGAGGGGTTAAGTGAGAGAGGGAGGAATGGTGAGCGGTGCGGAGAAGAGGGAATCTAATGTTTACATCTCGATTCTGGTCGTTCATATTGTTGTTGGGGACAGTTAAGTCACCTCCTGATACCCGTGTTTAGGTTGTGCACGTTCAGGAAATAAACCTCAGCTGTTTGATGCTTGTAAACTGATCCTCTTCTCCTGTCTGTTTTTCTGGGAAAGTACACGACGGTACACTGGTGTCAGAGGTGGGATCTTGAAACCACAATTTTCTACTCGTGATTCCCAGAAAGCGATGGAGAATAAGCCGGTAAGATTGCTTCATTTATCCACCGAGAAGTTAGATCAAAGCAGGGGAGAGCCCAGGCAGGGGCAGGATGAGCGCAATAACGAGGAAGATCGAGCACACGAGGGGAAAAATGTGCTGATTACCGCGCTATCACCCAATAATCCTTTTCTGCCGCTTTTGCTGAACGAATGTGATCAAGAATATTCCCTGAAAACTATACCAGCCCCCTGCGCCCGGTTTTTGCATGTCTCGTGTTTTTTGTGAACATGACTTTATCGCGAGCACTCTGATCGCGGGAGGTCACGGACGTTCTGCTTACCAGGTACCTGAAATCAGCATAACATGACAAACAATGGAAACTCACTCTGCATGGGGCATATGTCCGACTTTATCATCTACTTCTCCCCACTGGCTTGCACAGTCTCCAGCCAGAGAACCTATACCCACCAGTTGCTCTTTTTCTAACCGGCCAATGCCCGTCACACTCATGTCTGACCGGGGGTCTAGTAAAACCGGTAGCTGTCTGAAATTGGGGCGCTATGATGGTCATTCTTCTTATGAGGCGTTCCGGAAGAAGTTTGAGATGGTGGACGGGGCTAATGGCTGGGATGAAGCTGAGAGAGTGGGCCAACTCGCAGCGGCTTTAGATGGCGATGCACAACAGGTACTGCTGGATGTCCAGTCAGGTGTATAATGTCCACACGTTGCATCAGGCTTTGTCTCGCCGCTTTGGGGACACTACACCGCTGATGTCCTTGCGGCAGCAGTTTCAGGAGCGTATCCGTCAGCCAAAAGAGCCCTTAGGTGTGTTTATGGCTGACCTGTGACGCTTAGCCCATCGCAGTTACCCAACATTCAGCGAAAGCATGAAGGATGCATTGGTTCTGGATGCGTTTGTACAAGGATTGACCCCAGATCGGTTACGGCAGCAAGTACGAATAGCTCAGCCATCTAACTTTGATGAAGCCCTTGATCAAGAGCAGGTTATAGAGGGGATCTTGGAGGTACGGCTAAGCGGAACGTTAAGCAACAATAATGTTGGCCACCCCAGGGTTTTTGCTGCATGCTCCGGGGAGCAGGCTCACTCACAAACTTCTAAGGTGAATGTGTCCCAGAGGGAGCATGTGGTTTGTTGGCGCTGTGGAAAAACAGGTCATTTGCAACAGGAAAATGCAAAATGCAACCATGGATGTGGCTGTGTCCACTTCACCGTCGGGAAATGGACGGGGGCCGGAGTAGAGGGAGGTGCTCTCGGCCCATCAAACATTTCAAAACCTCTATGTGGATTGACTGTAGATGGGGCTAGTCCAGTAGAATTCTGCCGAATAGAGACCAAAGTGGATGGATAACTGGTGCGTGCCTTGTTGGATACTGGCTCTACAATCACCATTATTCACCCTAAATTCTTGACAGGAAGGGTCCGTCAGACCAAGAAGGGTCCTCTAGTCACTGTCATGGGTGAGAAAGCAACTTTGATGGGCCGTTGTGAGGCAGAAATCTTTGTGGAAGGACACAGTACAGTTATGTGGGTTTGGGCTGCTGAGATTCCAGAATCTTGTCTCCTGGGTATCGATTTCCTGCACCAGGCAGATGCAGTTTTGAACTTGAAGGCAGCGACCCTAATGCTAGCTGGAAAATGTTCGGTTCCAATTCATTTTAATTCTATTTGGCCGGGTCCTCAGTTGCGCTATGTGGGACGTCTGAATCCCAGCTCACAAGCCCAGGGGGTCCCAGGTCCAAACTCTGCCAGTTTGTCACCAATATTATGGTCTGCAGAGATTCCATTGTCTGGCTCTGCGGTCGAGCTTTCCACCGTTCCACCACCAGCCGTCTCTGATAGTGGGAAGTTTTGCTGTCAAGTTTTGCTGTTTGATGCTCGTAAACTGATCCTCGCCTCCTGTCTGTTTCTCTGGGAAAGTACATGACATTACAGTTATTATCTCAGTGAGGGGTTTAGATGCATTTGAGCTTTGGTTCCTTGCAGAGCGCTGGTTTGTGTCATCAGAGTGTGGTTGTCTGCGTTTTTTTAAATAGGGTGGTGGTCTGCCTCAGCCCAACGACCAGCACTTTTCCTCTGCATGGCCTATTTTGTGACAGGAATTACAGAAACTGCTCAGTTTGTCACCGTGTAGCTTTCTGAATTCTCCTGGAAATGGGGGATTTTCGTGACATTCTGACACAGCTAGCTGACCCATAGTCTTCTTCCTCGTCAAATTTTCTGTCGCTGTACATACTAGTAAATGCTGCCAGGCTAAATCCGGCCTCTAGTTCTTAACGCCAGAGGAGAACTGGAGAGGATAACTTTTTTTTTTTCCATTGGGTCACCTGATTGAGTTTTGGACACCATTAGGTCACTTGATAGAGTTTTTCGGTTCCTTGCCACTGTTGCTTTGGCTTGCTCACTTGGGGACATTCAAATTAATTAACCAATCAGTAATACCATTGATCAGCTCTACCAAACGTGGATGTTTTTCCACTAAGAAACGATTATTGTTATTATGTTTTGATTGACACTGTGAATCTGCTTCTATATTGTGAAAAGTGCTATATACTTGACTTGACTTACAATTGCAGATATCTCTAATTATCATTCTGACTAGTCAAATTATAATTCTGACTAGTCAAAATACAATTGTAACCATCTAAAGTATATTTATGGATAGTCAAACAACCATAGTTTAATGTGCCAATTTCACCTGCTCTGTGATGTGTTCACTTAAATGCCCACTAGGAGGAGATGTTGTATTAGCCTATGTGGAGAATGACTGCGTGACCACTTTTTTTATTTTATCAAAGCCACTTGAAAGGCAAGCCGGCTGCGAGAGTCTAATGTTGCTGTACGCAAGGAAGGAGACAAAGGGCCTTTTTTCTTTTTCTTTTTAATGGATGTCATTGGAAGATATGCTTCACTACGCTGAATAAACTTCATATGCACTTTCTTTTATTCTTGTGGACTTACAATGGCTGATGTGTGCCCGTGTCCATGGGTGCTTCTCAATCAGTTCCCTAGTTCAATCATCAGGGCTCTGATCAGAGAGTCGGGCATTTTAACCGCTGCATCAATAGCATAATCATTCTAGGGCACTGAAACATTCGGTCCCTAAAAAGTCCTATAATAATGTTGTAATAACTTGTTTAGGGATTGTTACATGTAGCCTAGTCAAATTTACATCTGGAAATCTAGAATATCCAAGTACACCTTTCTAAAGGAGGATTTGTTTGAGTTTTTCTTAAATCTGGTAAATTTATCCATTCTAAGACAAAATAAAATTGGTTATTTAAATGAGATAGATTGAAGAAAAACAAAGAAAAGAACAGGCGATGCATGTGTTTTAAAAATGGTCTACGTCTTTAAGGGTTAATGACATTCAGTTTCATTTTCAATGACAACAACATATTCTGATGACACCACTGATTTATATATTGACTCATTCTACTGTATATAGATCAGTGGATGACACTAATTGTTATTTTTTCAACATATTTTTGTACCACACTATTATGAGTGGCTTGATGCAGTGCAGGAGCAGCAGATAAGTTATTAAAAATTGCTGTCTGCTTTTCCATTGTAAAAATAATAAATAACATTTAATTAACATTTTAACAACATTTAATAAAGCATTTAATTAAACATTAATTGAGATGCATACAGAGTGCTTTCCACACACTGAAGTGCAGCACCAGAAAAATAGGCTACCATTGATAAAAGAGAGGGGTGTACAAAATCAGCAACATAACACATCTTTCAAACCAAACATATTCAGTATAGAGTGCCAAAGTTATGACATCACTTTGTAGGACAACACAGAAGTTAGCGGTGCATGGGTTCCCTTGTTCGAAAAGCTATGCATTTTCCCCATAGACTTTTGTAAAATTGCAAAAAAAAATAAGATCTGGCACCCATGGTAGTAAGTCGAATCCGAGGTACCACAAGAGAAATTGAAGATGAAGATCTGAGAGCACGTGGAGGAGTGTAAAAATGGAGAAGTTGTGTAAGCTAATGGGGTACAAGATTGTGCCTTATAAGTAGCAAGATCTTGAATTCAACTCTATACTTTACTGGAAGCCATGCAATTGCTGAAGAACTGCAAGAGTAACATTTAGTTTTATGTGAAAATCGTTCAGTGAACTACATCTCCCGGGAAGCGAAACAACGAGCAAGATCCGCTGCTCGTGTGTGTGCAGTCTGGTACAAAACACTCAGGCATGACGGCTTAACGTTACGATTACAATGTAAGACTATAGGAACAATGACAGACATTAGCCTCAGTTAAGTTAGCTTCATTCATTGAGAGAAAATGTGCACCTTTGGGGTTTGTAGTCTTTGTAATTACGTATTTTCACAGTCTCAACGGTTTTACATCAAACTGCGACTTTCTTTACTTTAAAATGTATCTTTTAAATTGACAAACATCATATGTGTAATTCAGGGCACAATTCAAACGAGATCAAAATATTTGTTGTCTCTCACCATTGACTACCATACAATATTTTTCCGAAATAAGGTCCCATGGTGGTTGACCGGAAGGGGAGGGACTTAGGCTCTCTATTGAGATATGGCTCCTGACCCTCAGAGTCCCGTGTTCTCAAATGTGCTTCCAGGCTTTGGCGCATCTGTAACATTATGGCAACCTGTAACCCGTGTTTTTCCAACCTTATACCTGTGAAAGTGCACTGGAACGGCAGTCAAATCTGTGACTTCCCACCCGTGAACTCGTACTTGATCGATGTTCTGAGTTCCAGTTATGAGTTACCCAGTTATGAGTTATCCAGTTACCCAGTTAGTAGTTCTGACGTCACATAGCCAGCGAACCTATACAAAACTACAATAACAGCCCCTACGGATGCAGTGTTTCTGCTGGCGGTACACGGTGAGAATACACTTCAGGACAATATAACAAGTTTTCAGTCCATTGAGTGCAAGGATAAATTAATACCAAATACATTTTCAAATATACAAATAAAGTAAAATAAAAGGTATAACATTTATCCTGCCTCATGCGCTATTTTTCTTCCTCAGTTTCCCACAAATAAACAAGGAGTAAGCACATTTGGCGTTAGAAAATATTACAAATGTGCATGAGCCCCATAAGGTTCGTCATGTTTCGGATCAAGCAAACAACATGCTTTGCAAATATTTAAAACATTCAAATATTGTCTTTAAATGTTGATTCACGTTTACAGTGTGTTCTTATGTTCCCTAATTATTTAGGTATGGGTTTCCTGTTCATGTGTATAATACAATGAGGAAAATAAGTATTTGAACACCCTGCTATTTTGTAAGTTGTCCCACTGAGAAATCATGGAGGGGTCTGAAATTGTCGTCGTAGGTGCATGTCCACTGTGAGAGACATAATCAAAAAATAAATAAATCCAGAAATCACAACGTATGATTTTTTAAAACTATTTATTTGTTTGATACAGCTGCAAATAAGTATTTGAACACCTGTTTATCAGCTAGAACTCTGAGGCCCCATCCACACTACTGCGTTTTCGTTTAAAAACGGAGAATTAAAACGAATACGATCTCCGTCCACACCAGCGTTTTGTCTGCGTATTAGAATTGATCTCCGTCCACATTAAAACGACTGAAAACGCAGATCACGTGACCATTCACCAACACTGGGCATGCGCGCGCCGGTGTAAACAGTGGTTGGCGAATCAGGGAAGGACACGTCATGACCAGTGTTGTGCAAGTTACTTCCAAACTGTAATACATTAGGTATTACTTGTTACTGTTATTTAAAAGTAATTCATTACCTTACAATATTACTGTCTCAGATTTGTAATGCGTTACATTACTCATGTATTACTTTTGAGTTACTTTTACCAAAATAACTAAGTAGAACTTAACTTTTGGGCTGTAACGATATGCAATATGAAACCGAAATCGCCATTCGCCACACGACTCAGATCCACGAACCTACAGAATCGCGACACACCTCTTCCAACTCCAGCATTATTCTCCTTACCGTCCAGATCCAAAGCTGCCTTATCTTTAAATTAGGCTATTAGTATTATTTGAATTTAACATTTGAAGTTAACCACAAAACTAGTTGAGGATAAATTATTGAAAATTGGGGAAGTCCAGCATTATGGACATGACATTTGCAGTCAAAACTTGAAATAAAAATTCTCAGAAAATACATGTATTGAAACGTATATAGGCTACTTCCTTAAAGGACTCCAGACATTAGACAAATATCAGTCTATGTTTTATTTTTAATATTAGGGAAAAGACACACATTCATGTGTGAAAAAAAATAGGAGGCAAATATATATTTTTTGTAATTCTGTTAATTACACTGTGCAAATCGGATGAGGAAGGGTTGGCTCTCCAGTCTCCATAGAACTTAAAATATTCATTTTATTTTAGTTTTCGTGTTCGCATTTATGAGGAAAAAACAATGATACAGACGCGACCGCTCTGAACCGGCACTAAAAGACTGCTTTAAAACTTTCACATAGTCTGTTGCCTTTAAGAAGTAAAAACAGACAATACACTGTAATACAACTGTAATACAAGCCTCACTGAACATGTAACGAGTAAAATATTACTGAAAATTGATTAGTAATGCCTTACACTACTGCGTTACAGCAAAAACGAATATGTTACAGTAATGTATTACTTTTGTAATGCGTTACTCCCAACACTGGTCATGACTGATGACACCCAATCATAGAGCCGAGCGTAAGCCTCTGCGTCATCGTTTGTAAACTCCTCCGTTTTGTCTCGTCCACACTAAAACGCCCTCCGGAGTTTCAAAACGCAAAACGCAGCTGCAGCGTTTCTAAACTTCTCCGTTTTAGGTCTTCGTTTTTCCCGTTTTAGTGTGGACGGGAGGTGCAAACGTAGCAAAAGGTCTCCGTTTTTAAACGAAAACGCAGTAGTGTGGACGGGGCTTGACACTCAAAGGCCTGTTAGTCTGCCTTTAAAAGGTCCACCTCCACTCTATTTATTGTCCTAAATTAGGTGCACCTGTTAGAGGTCGTTAGCTGCATAAAGACACCTGTCCACCCCATACAATCAGTAAGAATCCAACTACTAACATGGCCAAGACCAAAGAGCTGTCCAAAGACACTAGAGACAAAATTGTACACCTCCACAAGGCTGGAAATTTGTTTTGTAATGCTACCCGAATCACACTGTTCTTTCGTTGGCCAGAGGAGAACTGGAACCCGACTGAGCCTGGGTTCTTCCAAGGTTTTTTTTTTTTCTCCGTTCAGTCACCTGATGGAGTTTTGGTTCCTTGCCACTGTTGCCTTGGCTTTTGGCTTGCTTAGTTGGGGACATTTAATATTCTTACTACTTGACTTGGAAAGGGCTATGGGGAAATTTCCAAGCAGATTGGTGAAAAAAGGTCCACTGTTGGAGCAATCATTAGAAAATGGAAGAAGCTAAACATGACTGTCAATCTCCCTCGGACTGGGGCTCCATGCATAATCTCACCTCGTGGGGTCTCAGTGATCCTAAGAAAGGTGTAAAATCAGCCCAGAATTACACGGGAGGAGCTGGTCAATGACCTGAAAAGAGCTGGGACCACAGACTGTTTCCTACTGTTGGTAATACACTAAGACGTCATGGTTGGAAATCACGGAAGATTCCCCTTCTTAAACCAGCACATGTCAACGACCGTCTTAAGTTTGTCAATGACCATTTGGATGATCCAGAGGAGTCATGGGAGACTTTTCTTTCTCCTGAAAAAATCTTCTTGAAATTCATAAAATCCTCACCAAATCTTCAGGTGATAGCAATACATAAATGAATAAATAAACGCTTGATTTCGCTGCCATAGAAGGCCAGAAACTTTGGTGTGCTGACACTTTGCACATTTAAACATCTCTGTATTTAAACTGTCTGTTGACTTTAACAAATTATGTCATCTCTATAATCAGTGATTGCCATGGATCACACATAACAAATGTTTTGTTTGTCTTGCTGATTTCCCTGTGCACACCTTTTCTCAGTTTCCTTGTTGTAATTGACAACACAGAGTTGTTTTAGATTATAACATATAGAGTCAGCCAAAACTGTAGGAAATTACCTGTGTTCCCTTGCGTTTAAAATCCATGAACCTTTATTGACATGGTGTGATGATAGCCTATGGGCTCTATGCACGGCGTTATTTCCGGTGAAGGTGTAAGGATGCTCGATAACTTCCGCCGATCATAGAGTCCAATGCAATACCGAGAATTTATATTGAATTTTATACTCCATGGTTATACTAATGAAACGTTAGTCACAAAAACAGATAAAACAGACACCCCTCGTTGTGTTTATGCTTCTTTTTAAAATTATATTAAATAAACATAACTATATATAAAATTACATCTAAACGTATGTACGTTTCGTTTCAAAGACGGGAGGACAGTAAATATTGAAGACTCTGCCATAATCCCGTTTTCTCCGGTTTTCCTCTGCTTTAATCTACACAACCGGAAATGGACGAGCATCCTTACGTCAAATGCGGAACTTATGCGTGCATATAGCCCATTCCAAGTAGAAAACAGTTAAACTTAATCCGGGTAAGGGATACACTAAAATGAAAATTACTGGCCGAAGTCAAACCGAATAGAATGAAACACCTTTTTTTGCATTTTTGTCTATTTTGCGCATTATTATTATTATTATTTACCATTGCTCAATTTATACAATCAATATGTGCTTTTTTATTTTTTGTCTTACTTTTTAAAGAAAAACAATTACAAATCTACAATTTAAAAATACTTATTTAACAATAAACTTTTTTTAACATTCCAGCAGACACAAACAAAGCACAATATGACTTAAAATAAATAAATGAGTAAAATAAAAATATTTTTATTTGTTCATCTTCGAGCCCCCCTTCTTGAATAGCCTATATCAGGCCAATAGCCTACCTTTCTGCTGCTGAAAGAATGTAACTGAAGATCTACAATAAAAAAGTGCATTGAAAAAAGTGCAAAAAGGGGATGAGGCCACAACAAGTGAAAAATCATCCTATTATAAACCTTCAGGAAATGTGGCAGGTTCTTCAACTGGCCCCCGACTGAGCCTGGGTTCTCCCAAGGTTTTTTTTTTCATCTGATGGAGTTTTAGGACACCATCGGGTCACTTGATGGAGTTTTTCGGTTCCTTTCCACTGTTGCCTTTGGCTTGCTCAATTGGGGATATTCAAATTAAATGACCCATCATTGATCAGCTCTACCAAACTTGATTGTCTTTTTCTCATGAATAAACAAACACTGTTGAGTTGTCTTGATTGATACTGTGAAGCAGCTTTGATACAATCTGTATTGTGAAAAGCGTTATATAAATATATTTGACTTGACTTGACTCCAGCCACATGAGGTCTAGATCTAGGGCCAACTGCACCAGCATATGGTCTCACAAGGGGTCTGAGGATCTCATCTCGGTACCTAATGGCAGACAGGCTACCTCTGGCGAGCACATGGAGGGCTGTGCGGCCCCCCAAAGAAATGCCACCCCACACCATTATTGACCCACCGCCAAACTGGTCATGCTGGAGGATGTTGCAGGCAGCAAAACGTTCCCCGCGGCGTCTCCAGACTGTCTGTCACATGTGCTCAGTGTGAATCTGCTTTCATCTGTGAAGAGCACAGGGCGCCAATGCCGAATTTACCAATCTAGGTGTTCTCGGGCAAATGCCAAACGTCCTGCACGGTGTTGGGCTGTAAGCACAACCCCCACCTGTGGATGTCGGGCCCTCATACCATCCTCATTTAATCTGTTTCTGACTGTTTGAGCAGACACATGCACATCTGTGGCCTGCTGGAGGTCATTTTGCAGGGCTCTGGTAGTGCTCCTCCTGCTCCTCCTTGCACAAAGGTGGAGGTAGCGGTCCTGCTGTTGGGTTATTGTCCTCCTATGGCTTCCTCCTCCTCTCCTGATGTACTGGCCTGTCTCCTGGTAGCACCTCCATGCTCTGGACACTACGTTGGCAGACACAGCAAACCTTCTTGCCACAGCTCGCATTGATGTGCATTCCTGGATGAGCTGCACTACCTGAGCCACTTGTGTGGGTTGTAGACTCCGTCTCATGCTACCACTAGAGTGAAAGCACCGCCAGCATTCAAAAGTGACCAAAACATCAGCCAGGAAGCATCGGAACTGAGAAGCGGTCTGTGGTCACCACCTGCAGAACCACTTGTTTATTTGGGGTGTACTAATTGCCAATAATTTCCAGCTGTTGTCTATTCCATTTGCAGAACAGCATGTGAAATTGATCATCAATCAGTATTGCTTTCTATGTGGACAGTTTCTATCACAGAAGTGCAATTGACTAGGAGTTACACTGTGTTGTTTAAGTGTTCCCTTTATTTAATTTTTTTTTTTTTTTTTTTTTTAAGGAGTATATTTCATTTTATATCTCACATCTGTCTTTATATAGCATGGAACTTGTTTGTTTTTCTTTTTAAACTTTAAGCTGTGCTGTCAACAACATGTGTCCAGATGAAGGGTCTGTGATTCATAAAATCCTCACCAAATCTTCAGGTGATAGCAATAAATAAACGCTTGGTATCGCTCCCATAGAAGGCCAGAAACGTGCTGTGCAAACACGTGTGGCGTGCCAACACACTTTGCACATTTAAACATCTCTGTATTTAAACTGTCTGTTGACTTTAAAAAATAATGTCATCTCTATAATCAGTGATTGCCATGGATCACACATAAATGTTTTGTTTGTCTTGCTGGTTTCCCTGTGCACACATTTTCTCAGTTTCCTTGTATTGTAATTGACAACACATCTCAGAGTTGTTTTTAGATTATATTATAGCCGTCAGCCAAAACTGTAGGAACAAAAAAATGTAGTCACAACAAATGAACAATCGTCCTATTATAAACCTAGCACTTAGTCTACTTCTCCAGGAAATGTGGCAGGTTCTTCTGTATGAAAAGTAGCTTCTTTGCTTTCTCACATGAAAGTCTAACACAGTCTCATCCCAAATCGTCACATAACTGACGTTTTGGGACGTATTTTGACCATACGTCAATATCCGCCTTTTTAGGGCCCCCTTAAACGTCGGTAGATGGCGATCCCGGGCCGTCATACAACTGACGCTTTACCTTTAACGTCAGTTAGGTGACGGGTTAGGTTTAGGGTTAAGTTTAGGTATGGGGTAGAGTTAGGATCCCATAACCTCATCTACCGACGTTTAAGGGGGCCCTAAAAAGGGGAATATTGACGTATGGTCAAAAGACGTCCCAAAACGTCAGTTATATGACGATTTGGGATGAGACCGGGTTGGAAAGTCGGTTCCTCTTCTCATCGATGACGTGCAGCGCTAAACAGTCTCTTGCTGTCAGTGCTAGTGAATGAGCAAGTGAGCAAGTAAATGTGGAATGTGGCTATGCAAACTGAATGTGGCTATGCAAACTGAATTATGGATGACAAGGCAGACATTTTCAATACATATAGTTGAGCTAGAGGCTCCACATCACATCTGACCTGGGACGTTTCAATCAAACAACAATTTAAAGAAATATTAACATACAGTAATAATAATGACATAGGGGAGCACGTGGCACAACCTAACGCAGGGTTACATCTAACACAGACTTTTTACATAGTTCGTCAGGATCAAGCCGGCCGTCTTTCCGCTCTTTTTCTCTTGCTGCCAGAAGACGGTCTCCCGCAAATTTGCGGAAAGTTTTGATAATATTTTGTGAAGATACTTGACAAAGAGTGTTTTGACACCATGAAAGTAAATTTTTTCATCATAGATTTTTTCGGTTTCTGAGTTGGGTGTATACGCTTCCAAATCTAACTTTATATTGCCTTAATCTCTGTCTTGTTGGCTCAAACATAGCACCGTTTTGAAACATGTCAGCAATTCCTAGCGACTGTTAGCTAGGTTTAAAATATGTAATACACAGCGGGGTTAATTCTAACACAGTGTTACAACTAAGCCGCCAATGATAATCAAATGAAAACGGAGCCACACAACTTTTCAGGTTTGAGTATACATTTAACTTTGTTGGACTTTCACAAACAATGTTGAAATTTAAAATGTTTAAAATTTAGTGTACTATGAATGATAACTTGTTTATTTATTACAAATATGGCCTGTTTTTAATGCAATAAACCCTTAAAATTTTTATTCTAAGCTCATTTGTACTATCATTACAGTTATTATTATTAATTATAATAATTGTACATGCAGCTGCCACACACAAATCTAATTTAATTGCAATTACAATATTTTATAATTTTATTTATTATTATTTATTGCAAAACTTTGCAGCCCTTTTCTATGTCTCTATCCATGATATTGATCCATAACAAAAGGATGATTGGACGAGGGATGGATGTATGGATATCTGTCTATACAGATACACAAACAATATCAAACTATACAAATAAAATAGTACTGAATTATGTGTGTTACACACAAGTGTTACAACTAACCCCTCTGTCTGTTACAATTAACCCCGCATATGGGGTAAGTTGTAACATTTGCACTTCTGTCACTTTCAGTGCAACTGTACGAAAATGGTATCCTAGAAAAAAACTTTAAGTGTTCATTTGTAGCAGAGATGTGTATGTTGCTTGTGTAAAAAAATATTCATCTAACCTAATTACTTTTTAATTAATTGAGCCAAAACCAAAATGCGTTGTGCCCCGCTCTCCCCTATTTTGAATGGGACTCAAGTGGACTCAGGAATAAGTCTGAGTCCCAATATGTTCGAGTATGAGTCAAAATGCACACGAGTCCATGACAAGACCGAGTCCATTAAAATGTGGTCTCAAGACCAAGTCCGAGACCGAGTTCGACTCTCGAGTACACAACACTGATAAGTACCCCAAGGGAAATGCAGAGCAGCAAAGCCGATGCGCCATAACGGCTCATTATAGTGCGGCTCAACCAGAAGAGCTTAATCATGTAGGGTTTGAGGGTGAACCAAACAAAACAGAATCTTCCATATGAGTCATTCAAACAGAATTCAACACCCCAGACCAAGAATCAACACTCCAGAACCATAAAGATGGCTCCCGCTAGTCTACTCTGGCCAAGGAAACCCCCAGTAAGAATTTTTATGACCCCCGTAAGCATTAAATAAAATGGGCCATGCAAAGAAGGGCCTGTAGACACTGGCTTTAGTCTGTAGACACTAGCTCTTGTCTGTAGGCACTGGCTCGAAGGAAGTGACGTGATCAGTCTCTGACTGGGCAGAAGTGACGTGAACAGGCTCTGGATCGGCAGAAGTGATGTGAATAGTCTCTGGATCGGCAGACGTGACGTGAATAGTCTCTGGATCGGCAGACGTGACGTGAATAGTCTCTGGATCGGCAGACGTGACGTGAATAGTCTCTGGATCGGCAGACGGGATGTGAGCGGCCTGCAGCGGAACTAGAGCATTGCGGCAGGAACAAGTTCGTGGCCTGCGTGGTCTTCTGTATTTCGGTGAAGCAGTTGACGATCCCGTTCACCGCTGGGCTGAAGAGACCCGTGGGGTAGAGCGGCGCATTGTCTCGTCTGTGCTGCTGGCTAATGGAGGTCGACACATAGACAGTAAAAGAAATGGACACAGCGACCCCATTGATTTCAACTGAGAAAATTTAAGACAGTTAAAAGCTGATCACCAGGCGTAGGCTCAAACTGAGCCAGTCATGTGAGCAACCTGTATGTCTTCTAGTAGCTGTTCCGAGTGAAATCTGAATAATTCCCTTCCGAATCTCACAGAGACAGTGAGAGTGAGTTTTACATGAGAAGGAGTTAAACTTCCCCCTGTCAAAGTGACGCCAAAATGAATGGCAGTCAATAGAATGTTTCAATTTCTGGCTGATGGATTACCCCCTTGAGTACACCATCGTGTACACATAAATCTCTGACCCGTCGTCTTCTTCCTTGTCTAATATCTGTCACTCTACATACATCATCTGGTTTAATTGAAACGTTTGGCTGTGAGCTACATACAGGTGCATTTGATAGACAATCTCAGCACCCAATAAACGGCTCTGGGCATTCATAATCCACGCCTCAAATACGAGAAAATAAAGTGGTTCCCAGACCCAGATCTCAATTTTGAGACTTGGGTCTGACGTTAGCCAGGCTAGATGCAGCCATTGATGCTCTTGTTTTTCACGGTTCACTGTAGGACTTTTCAAGGAGCGAAAGTTTCAGTGCACTGGAAGGATTTTGCCATCGACTCCCTGATCAGTGCCCTGACTACTGAACTAGGGAACTGACGCACCCAACAAACACTGGCGGACTCGTTAGATCATCAAACGGTATATTGCAGGTTAAATATGAAGAGTTCAGATGCAAAAGCCTCTAAATGCCATTTGAAATTTTCTTCTAAAATGACAATTTTTATCAAGCTTGTATATTTAAGTTCAGTAATTTCACTTAAATGACAATTACTAGGTAATCTCCATTACCATTTAAGTGAAATTACTGAACTTAAATATACAAGCTTGATAAAAATGATCATTTTAGAAGAAAATTTCAAATGGCACTTAGAGGCTTTTGCATCTGAACTCTTCATATGGTTCCAGTGACAAAGTAACCTACTGTAGCCCTAACCATGGCTGCAACCACAAACAAGCATCCTGTTGTTGTGCTCACGCATTCTCACCCCAAGGCGTTACCTTTGACCATGCTTCAATATTTGACGTTTTAGGCGCCCTTTAGCGTCACTTACATGACGCGATCCTACGGCGTCATCTAACTGACGCTAAAGGAAAGCGTCAGTTAGAGGACGCGGTTAGGTTTAGGTGTGGGGGTAGGGTACACGCGATCCTAGGGCGTCATCTAACTGACGCTAAAGGGCGCCTAAAGCGTCAGATATTGAAGCATGTCCAAATGCTTCCCAAGGCGTCAGTAACTGTGTGCTCGGAACATCTCGTCCTGATCAACTTCTGTTGCTGTATTCCATTGTGTTTGAAAGAGAGTTTAATGTTATATATTTTCATAGGTGTCACGGTCGTGGTTCTAATGAAGCGTACAATGAAGGAAATACTCAAAATAAATCTTTAATCCAAGAATCAAAAAAATAACCAGGAGAATAACCACAAACACACTGACATCAAACAACTGGCAAAAAAAGGAGCTAAAGAGATAATTAAGACAGAATAAAATTAATTCATAGAATGAATTAGAAACACACATTGGGAAATCTTAAACGGGCTCCATTTACAAAAAAATTGATGTTTTTAAAGCTTATACAAAATAAAATGACTAATATTTGTCATTTTAAATGTTTAAATATTTAATGTGGGAAATATCCCTTATGACTTTTATTTAACAACTATAAATATTTAAAATACTTTAAAAATAAAAATATTGAGCTAATTAACATTTAAATTTCTACAGGCTTATCTCATTCTTCAATATTTGAAATTGATTTTGTGAGAACAAAATTGTACAAATCAAACAATCACATCCTGTTTCATTCTCGTGACTTTAAGTACACATTATGTGACATTAGGTAAAGTATAAAAGCAGGGCTCATTTTTTGGAACTTCACAAAAACTTCTTCTGAGATTCTAAACTTTAAAATCTTAAGGTGAGTTTTTGGAACAGAAATCTACTGAATAACATTTTTAAAGTATCTTTGTCTTTAAAATGCATTGAGAACCCACAGTGCAGCATATGAGTATAGACATTTAACTTTACTTTTTCATTTTTAGGTTCATTTCAGGTTCATGATGGCAATGCTGAGAAGTCTAATTCTTCTTTTCGTTATCTTCTCCATGGGAAATGCAGAAAAGGTAACCTTTACAACCTTAAAAATTTCATTGTAAAACCCTTATACAATTAGTATATTATTAATATTAGCTAATAGAGGATTTTGGAAATGTACAATATTCCATTTACTAATGTTTGCATGATTAATGAGGGATTTACAGTGTCAAAGTACACTTAATTTTGGCACATAATCACACAAACATGAACCAAGCTACATAAAATAACAAATAATTGAAATACATTCTTTGCTGTGAGTATTACAAAAGAACTGTAACATTTATTTTCTGGATGCACAGTTCATTTAGTTGAAAAATGCCCCACTGGATGGACAAATTTTGGACTCCGGTGCTACAAGTTCTTCTCTCAGACGGTTAACTGGATCACAGCAGAGGTAATGTATTAGTTACAAGGTGATTTGGACAACACTTTATTTTAGGTGTCTTTAGCCTACATCTAACATAAATAAAAAGTACATGGCACACTGTACATGTATGATGTAAAGCACATGATGTAAAGCACTTTTGCTGCTATTGAGGTGGGATATGGGGAAGGTTAGGGACGGGTTTGATATGGTTAGGTTTAAGGGTGGATTGAGGTGTAAGGTACGGGTCAATGTTGTTACACAATCTAATTACAGAAATGAATTCTGAATTAACTGCATGCGTTTTTTTTAAGATATAAAAACACGTATGTACACAATAAGTGCACTGAATCAAATTATTAATTTAAACTTATAAAGTGGGAATGGTGATTTTTATTTTTTAGTAAAACGTTCTTTTATGCAAGTAAATAAAACAGAAACCTACTGAGCAAATAATAAATCAGAGCATACATACTTTGTTTGCAAATGACTAAAATGGTTTTTAAAAAGTCTCATGATTTCTGCTAAAAAGATTGGATTTTGTATTCACAAAAAATCTGTCTCTTCAGAAAGCCTGTCAAGCTCTTGGTGCGAATCTCGCATCTGTGGATAGTAAACCGGGAAATGATTTCCTAATGAGTTTGTTGCCTTCTCCTTCTACATTATGTTGGCTTGGTGGTCATGATGGTACAAGTAAGTTGAATTGTTTCTAATGACAATTTTTAAATTTAAAATTATTGTTTTTTATTTTATCATTACAACTTAATTAGCTTCTTAAACCTGACAGTAGTGCACTTTTGTATTCATTCTCTTCTCTCATTAGGAAGGACAGTGGTTGTGGAGTGATGGAACTGTGTTTACTGGCTATAACAACTGGTGCTCTATAGAACCCAACAATCTCAGTGGTTCCGAGAACTGTTTGGAGATCAACTGGACCTGTGAGAAAGCACTGTTTTTTCAATTATAATTTACAATACTATAATTTCATATCATACGGTAACATGAAATTACTCATGGATTTCACCTTAAATTTAACTTTTTTTATTCTAACACAATAATGATCAGAATAACTTCCTATTTCATTTTTCCACCCTACAGCTAACCGTTGCTGGAACGATCTGCCCTGTTCAATCAATACAAGGAGCTATATTTGTGTTGTGGATGTGTGAGATCATATGCAGCCATCCTGCGACACATGTAGCCTACTTTGATTGTACTACATTTGATTTTTCTCATCTTATCTTTACAAAAATGTCATTTTGAAATGAAATCTCTTCAAAATTTGATTCTCTTCTCAATATTTTTTCTGAAACACTCTTCAAATTAATAAAAACATCGATGAAGCAAAACATGTGCAACGTGAGGAAATGCTAAAAAAAATGTATAGCTGGCAAAGTTAAAGTCTTATGAAATACACTGACAATTTATTATTGTCCTTTCAAAAGTAACTGAATGCCTAGTAATTGTAATTCTATTTAAAACATATTAATGTAGGCTACATGTATAATTAAAATGTTATTATAAAATATATAGTGGTTTATAGACACTAATGCATTTGAAAATTATTAATTTTCCGCTTTAAAAAAACCTTTACATGTATAGCCACGCCCCCTGAACCCCCATAATAAAGATGGCTCTGCAGACTGCGGAGGTGGATGACTTCTCATTTTAGACAAACACACACCTCTGAATGAATCAAAAAGAAAGGGCCAGCTGCCAATAAAGCGTCCTGTCAATAAAGTTAATCAATGAACAAATGGAACAGAGAAAATTACTAACTGGTTTTGAACTTGTAGCTTTAATAAAAATTAGTCTAAATATAATTTATAACTTATGCAGTGCAGATTGTTTGATAACTTTATTAAATTTATGTTTGTGTCCTACCTGTTACACAGTTATATTTTTATCCAGACATCAATTATTGATCATTATAGGTGTTATCAATCATTTAGTTGTTACTGCTAATTTCAGAATTATTTGAGGCTATATGTTTATCAAACATTGGGCCAAGAATTGAGGATCTTGCAAGGCAAAGGCTCAGTTCTCACCATTACCTACCTGCAAGCTTCTGTAAAAAATGCAGATGATGCTACTATAGGCCTAGTAATAACAATAACAAAGCATACATCAATATCAGAGGTCTGGTGCCAATTCCAAATTATAGCAATAGTCTAGTAATGATATAGGCCAACTGATGATAATAATAATTATAATACAACAACAACAACAACAACACTAAAGCATGCTATCTCATATAATTAGCAATAGCCTATGCCTATACTGCTCATAATATTAATAATAGTATTAATTAATGTGGCGAGTTTGGCAACTGCAATGAACCAGATTTGGGCGCGGGGGGGGGGGGGGGGTGGGGTTTGGCGGAGCAGCTTGCAAAAGGTGGAACCCCTGGTGTAGACGAACACTGACACCCTGTGGTGAAATAATGGCGTATTTTTTTTTTTTTTTTTTTTTACTGCCGCAGCTTTCTCGGATTGGCTTGGTTTGAATTCAAACGTCATCTTCCGATGAGTTTTGAAAATAAAATCAATAAAAAACAATAAAATCAATAAAAAATGTCCAAAATATAAAATCTTATTACAGACTTCATTTTAGGTGGCGATGTTTTCTACAGTAGAAGATCTGTTCAGAAGAATAATATGACATATTCCTGTAATTCCAATTACACTGCAGTATTTCATTTGAATGCATTTTTTACTTTCCAGTTTAGAGCTGATTAAATTAAATGATCTTAAAAGAAATTTCACCTATAAATAAGAGACATGTACACTTGTATAATTTCAGATTAACATGAAGAACACTCCGCAATTTATCCACTGATGTACAAAATGTACAGAATGATTTTACTGTTAAGGACAAAATTATCTCCGCAGATTTGTTTGAGGTTCACAGTATATAAATCATTCATCATCATCATCGTCATCATCATCATCATCATCATCATCATCATTATCGTCGTCATCATCGCCATTGTCGTCATCATTGTCTTCATCATCATCATCGTCGTCGTCATCCTCCTCATCATCATCCTCGGTGTTGACTGTTCCAGAGAGGACATCTTCTATCCAGTTTTCCAGTTCTTCAGGTGATGGTAGCTCATCATCATCAGGTATCTCCAACCAGACACTGTCCGCCTGTCGTAGATACCATGAGTCAATGGACTTGTGTCAGCAATAAACATTTGTTCTAATAATAATAATAATAATAATAATAATACATTTGTGGGACAGATCCAGACATGAGAAATAGGGCCTTCATAATGAACTCAACGGGTTAAATAAAATTGAAGTATTGCACTTACATCTGTAACATTTACTATGCCAATCTGTGGTCTAAAGAGGTCAACCTTGAAGGTCTTCTCCCAGTACGGAATGAGCTGAGAAAGGAAATGTGCATATAAAGGGGGTTTTAAAAAAGAATTTGACTCAATTTAGTCATGCATCTATCCAGACTTATTTTAGTCACCATTGGGAAGTTGTCTGGGTCGATCCACACAATACTCAGGTCTGGATTGTGTGTGTTGTCTCTGGCCACCTCCTTTAAAATCTCCAAGAATTCAAAACCATCTAAAAAACAAAAACAAAGTTAAGCTCAAGTCCTTATCTCATTAATTCATTTAGTCAATGATGCTTGCACCAAACAAAAATCATTTGGCTTTATGACGAATTAAGGGAGGTGTCCTGAAACTGCACATACCAGGGTCCTCCTCTTCTGCAAAGGCTACAATGTGAATCCCATTTAAATCATCCTCCTGCATAAGAGAACATCCATTTCAGTGCCATTGCTTTATGATAACTGGCTTACATGTATTTCTCCACTTCGCATTTGGGTGCGATCACCCTGTAGGGGCATAATTTTTGCTATAAATCCCACTTATTGCATGACCATTTAGTAAATAAATACATATTGGCACTGTGGACATAAAATATTGATTTGAGTTCTTAAAATGTCTGCCAAAAAAGAAAAAAAAAACAGTCCATTACAATATAACCAGACCAACAATTTTAATGTAAAATTAAGAGTGAAGTCATCTGGGGTTATTTTTTTTTTTTACAATCGATAACCGAGATGTTGCAAGATTGTATTTGTATAAAAGAGAGAGAAAGCAGAGATATGAGAGACATGAATTGAGACACGAAAAAAAAAACTTAAAGTAGATTATGTGTTGCCTTCAAATTTTAAGTTTAGTCAACTTGAAATCCAAAGTTGTACCAAAGTTGGGACCACTTGGGTATTTGAGTTGAATAAACATACAATCTTAAGGCAGCACGAACACTTTTTTAAGTTGAAACAACGTTTTTTTTGTTTTTGTTTTACTGTGAGTTGTAGTGGTTATGTTTAGGAATGGGTTAAGGGATCTAGAATCATGAAGAATAAGGCATTAATATGTGTTTTATAAATACTAATATACTGGTAAGTGAATGTGTACACAATCTAAAGTGTTATCAATTTGTCATTTAAAAAATATTGCTCACCCAGGTCTCAAACATGTCCTCTGCCCTGAGCTTTCTTAGAGTTGGTCTGTGGAGGTCAATAAAGGATAGCATTGTTTTGTAATATGAGATCAGTATAAAATATCTGTATATCCAGAAAATTATTAGATCAGCTTTCCTGATTACCTCCTGTGTTCAGATATGAAGGCCACCAGCTCTTCCTCTGAGTGGGGTTTGTCTGGAATGGTGACTGGTTCCTCCATGAAGGGCTCATAGAAGTCCACCTCATTCATCTTCAGAGTCAGCTCTTTTGCCACCTACAATGCAAAAATAAGAGCAACTCATCTACCATCAATTAGCTTTATGCACAGCCGCAATGCTTTCTGAACTTAAGCCAGCTCCTTGTTTCCTGTCTGTCAATATTGGACAAATTGATTAATCCAGGTGTGCCTGACCTCAGTAGTCACGGCAACAATAATCAGACACACCTGAATTAATCAAGTTCGGCCAATAATGGCAGACAGGAAACAAGGAGTTGCTTTAAGTTCAGGAAGTAGTGCAGCTGTGCATAAGGTCAATTGTTTTCGGAGAATTACCACCTCCCCAAAAGGAAAATAATCATACAATGATACAGATCTTCTGAACATAAACAGAGCATAAAATAGCATGATACTCACAGATTTCTCAAAGGTGGCAAAAAATTTGATAAAAGGCTGAAATTGTTCAGCTGCTTCTTGGAAAGCAAGATAATCTGAGGAAACCAGAGAAAAAAGAAAGAAGAAAATGGGGAGGTGAGGTAAGTCGATGATTTATTTATTTTATTTGATAAAATATAACGGGGGGGTGGGGGGCGCTGACTGACAGTGTCCGCAAACAAAGTGCTGATTTGAAATAAATGAATGTCATCTATAGCTTGAAAGAGCAATAGCCTACAATGCTCAAGATAGCTCATAAGGTTTCAATGTGCATAAAACTGGAATGTGTTAATGTTTATTGCATGGTTTTAATTCATTGGTATATGTAGGTGTGTGTTTGAGATCAGATAACTGTAGCTGATGGGTATATTTGTCTCTAATCATTCAGATACTTCTTGCCTCTCATAGTCTGCACATACATACTCACGTTCAGAGTCAAGACTCTTGAAGAAGCCAATGAGTTTGATATCTTCTTCCATACGGTCAAAAGCTCGCAACTCCAGAGCATTGTCAATTATCTCAACCGGATCTTCCAACAGCTGAAGCGTGAGGGAGAGAAGGGGAGGCAGAGAGTTAAAAAGACATAGAAAAGTGATAAAACAAATAAGATGTCTGGATTTATGATAAACACAGATTATTTACGTCCAGAATGAATTCCACAAGAGTGTCTGCAGAGAGAAGTCCATCAAATTCAATCACACGGTCCTCCTTAAACACATAGACGCTCCCCTCCTCATGCAAACCTTCCAGTGAAACACAAAATGGCAGTGTAAAGTACATTGTACAGTCTTTATAGCCTACTGATCATTATCCATTTATCCAAATATCCTGCAGGGATTGATGTTGTGTTAAACTATAAACTGTGATATTTAATGAGGATAATGATAATAATCATGTCTGTATCTCAATAAAAGATTTACATAAAACAAGAGAGTGCAAGTCCACGGTGTTATATGGGTCACAGTGATTTTGCCAAGTATAACATGTTCCTGAACTGGATGCTGTTGGTCCTGGAATCCCTACCCATAACTTATCCCTTAACTCAGTGGGAAATGATAGGTGAAACACCTAACCCTGGCTGTAAGCCGAAACTTGACGTAAACAGTAAACCCTCAAATATGATTGTTGATTGGAATGGTGTTTCAGGATCAACAAAGATGTTTTTCAGGTACATGTTGCACTTGGTGAAATCATGTTCACCATGTGAAATGAGAGGTATGAAAGTAGTGTTACTTTGAGCAGAGTGTTACACCGTTGTCATGGTCGCTGGTACACGTATAGAGTATATTATATAGATTATTTTTCCTCACCTAGTTTCTTGGCAACCTTAGCATCTTTTTGGGAGTCAACCATTCCAAAGCCAATTTCCTTTTCCTCTAAGACTTGAGCAGCTAACTGTGGAAAAACATAATTATTTGTACTATAACAGTATGCTTTTATTTGTCTTATTTAGTATTAGTTCAGGCTCCAAAGGAAATTCAAAGTAAAGTATAGCATTATGCTATTCGGTCAAATTGTTCAAAGACACATAGTACACACAGTCTCATCCCAAGACGTCATAAAACTGACGCTTTTGCCCATACGTCAACATCCGCCGTTTTAGGGTACCCTTAAACGTCGGTTAGATCACGATCCTAGGGCGTCATACAACTGACACTACACCTTTAACGTCAGTTAGGTGACGGGGTAGGTTTAGGTCTGGGGTAGGGTTAGGATTAGATAACATCATCTAACCGACGTTTAAGGGCGTTTAACCGACGTTTACCCTAAAAAGGGCGGATGTTGATGTATGGTCAAAAGCGTCAGTTGTATGACGTCTTGGGATGAGACGAACAAAAATAATTATTTACTCAGAACAAGAGGTGTTGGAGAGTGCACACAGTTTGCCCTCCAATGTGAGACACTCTCACCCAATATGATGGGAATAAATGCTGGAGGAATTGTTGGAAGGCATGAGTTAAGCAGCTGTTTATTCTCAAGCATTGTAATTTAGAGTGAACATCAAGATTACGTGAACATGCTTCAGATTTTTGTTTAAAAAACCTTGTGTAATATTGCTGTGAATATCAGAAGTACAAAGAGTACCATGCACTGACACAATAGTCTAGATAGTGAACCTCATGTAGAGTAAAGGAGAATACACTCATGTAATCGTTTTAGAAGTGTTCTGATTCCATAAATATCTTGGTGTTCTGCTTTAATTATGACGCAAGTCTAAAAGCCAGTTTCTTAAGTCCACATTCAAAAGGCGATCAAGAGTACTGAAAATGAAGTGTTTGATTAACATGCTGACTAAAGATGTCCACTTATTTAAATCCAGATAAGTGGAAAAAAAGAGAACCATGCGAAGATAGATATGTCTGTGGGCCTCTAAACTGATATTACTACATACAGCATGCAAAAAATGTATTTGAATTTATGATGACCACCCATATTCATTTTACACAGAAATAAAAATACCAGAACCTCCCCCACAAAAAAATTAATAAATATAATGTACTTAATTTTAATAGCCACTGCACAGTTGTTGAAGGCTGTGTCTGTAGTCAATCCCATGTTGCTTTGCTCCAATAAACACTCTCTGATTTCCATTCAGTCTAACACCTTACATCATGCATTCACACTTGACTTTTCCTCTCTTACCTCAAGCACCAGTTCAGTCATTTGTAACTGTTTCTGCAGATCTTTTGCAGTTGGCGCGGGAGCGTGGTAGAACAGGCAGAGCATGTCGTATTTCTTCAGGGATTTGCGGTAGTTCTTGTCATCTATGTCCAAGACACGGTCTTTGCCATCATAACGTGGGAATTCAAGGCCTTTCTTAGCACCAGCCAGGGTACAGACACCCAGAGAGGCAAGCAGCAGGATCCAGGTGGTCTTCATGGTCTTTTCCAAAAAAGAAACTATGGCTCTTCATGCAGCTTCACTAGCTTTCAGAAAGCTTTGGTCTAGACGTGTGAGAAATATAAGTGAAGAGTTATTAACAGAAATAATAAGAGTGCAAACCGTCCAGGCCAAAATTCAGCTTTCTTCGGCAAACCCTTGACTCTCTGCCTTCTCTCCTGACCTGAGACAAAGAGTGGCTGATGGATTGTGCTGGTAATAGTATTGAAGCGAGCAGCCAGGATACCTTACATAGCAGCGTTCCTCTAACCCTTTTTTAGGAGACCAGTTGTTTCAGAGCTAAAAATATCCCAGCATAGGCACAAGGGGACTGTGGAAGACTGATTAGGCCGCAGCTAATGACATTTGATGCTGAGAGAGAGATCATAACACAGATGCAGACAAGAGCAAATACACTCTTTTCAGTATAAAGATGGAAAACAGCTTTCAGTTAGTGACAAAGTCATTGTGCATTCGAGTGTACTGTACTGTAACCGGACACTTGTCCACTGTTAAAAAAAAAAAAAAAAAAAAGCTCACACTTACACACAGGTCTTCCTATGGTCCATCTACATTTGTGTGCAAGTTAAGCTGACATTGTATGTCCTGTTGTGACATGTGACAGTGATTTGAGCTGTGAGCTCTAAAAAAAAACATTTGCACAGGGAAAGAGATGGCCAAACGTTTAATTGGAATTCCTTATGGAGGCAGGAACCCTGGAGCATACAATCAGTTAATAGAATTATATAAGGCATAATATACTTTTTTTTTCCCCCATTACATTTCAGTTCAATTCTCCATGAATGAATAAATAAATTAAGCAAGGAAGGAAGGATGGAACGAAAGAACAAACAAACACTGACTTACTAAAAATACAGTGACAAATTATGTTCACGAGTTTCTAAATATGTTCTTTAATCCCCAGTCCTCACGCTTGTTACATTTGAATCACAAATTTAATAACTAGAACTTTTTTAAGTCTGTGTGACTTTAAATATAATCTGTTGTCATAGAAATGACACCGCCAATGTCCAAATTAGGATCAGCTGTCTTAAGGATTCCTGTCTAATTGCTTTGGACATTCCTAAAAAGTATCTTTCTAATATTAACATATACAGACTTAAAATAGTCTTAAAGCACAACATCAAACTCAAATTGCTAACATGATTTACAAATCTCTCACGATACAACTAATCTCGACCCTGTACTGAAATTTATTTCAGTGCTGTTTTATGTCCATATAGATGGAACACTGTTCATTGAAGTTACAGATAACAAAATGCTGGGAGAATACCTTTGTCTGGGAAAACCAGTCTTCATTTTCAACACATTCTCACCCCAAGGCGTCACCTAACTGACGCCTTGGGAAGCATTTGACCATGCTTCAATATCTGACGCTTTAGGCGCCCTTTAGCGTCAGTAGATGACGCCCTAGGATCGTGGGCTGTCATTTTTGTACTTGTGGTACTGTAATGCTCCCTTCTCTTGGACAATGCTTATTAGCATTGACAACAAATAATCACAAACAGTTAGCTGATGATGTTTGATATTTCCCCCAGTAAGCTAGCTGTTGGTGTAAACTTTAAGCTATGCTGGAACTGGGTGACATTGAGCTGAAGAGTTTACTTATGACGCTCGTGAGTGACTCGTGCAGGTTCAGGAAGGCTCAGATTTTGCTAATCAGTCATCACAATGAAGCAGAAAGAAATCACTGGAGAGAGAACTTAGTTGCTCCACGTTCTCTCTTCAGTGTTGTCTCAATTGAAGTTGCTAATTGAAACCATTAGGTGGCATGTGTTTCACATGTTTCGTTGAATACAGTTTCATTTTCATGAGGTTGTGAGAAGGAAAGAAGATCCTTTTAATCAAAATTACACCCTATGTAGTTGGTCTAAATTTTCATGTTTACTACATTCATACTTTCCTGATCGATTCCTCTCAATTTATCACACACGATTTGAAGTCTGTATGGTGAACATTAGCCTATAGTCACGCAAAAAAAATGCAGTAGGCCTATAACCTATTTTTCTCAACAACAACAACTAAAAACAATTCCACAATTTCTACACTTCACAAAGAAAACCACAATGTAAACATTTAGCTGGATATTTTAAATGAAACACAGCTTTGGAGATAGCAAGCTGTGACACTGTAGCTTAACCTTGAGTGTTGACTTACATTAAAAAATAGTTGCTCTAGCACCACTGTAAAAACCTTCTTTTGGGAACTTTATTCTTAAAGAGTGCAGTTTTATAGTACAATATATATATATATATATATATATATATATATATATATGAATAAAGCCTGTTTCCTGCAGATACACACTTCTTCTTTCAAAACAAAGATAATGTTGTTCCGTTGAGACTTAGCCTACTCAAGGACAAGAAAGTAAGAGAAATGGAGAAAGGGAGGGAGAGAGAGAGGGAGGAGGGAGGGAGAGAGAGAGAGAGAGAGAGAGAGAGAGAGAGAGAGAGAGAGAGAGAGAGAGAGAGAGAGAGAGAGAAAGAGAGAGAGAGAGAGAGAGAGAGAGAGAGGGAGAGAGAGAGAGAGAGAGAGAGAGAGAGAGAGAGAGAGAGAGAGAGAGAGAGAGAGAGGGTGAAAGGTGATGGAAATGTTTGACTTTCCACTGGCACATTTAATGTTCAAAAAGGCAGAAGAATACAAATAAGCATATCGTCACCTTTCTCTCATTTCAAACAGACAACTCACAAGATTCTCTTTTGGTTTATTTGAGGGGTCTGAAGTGAACCAAATAAAGTTGGATAATGCATCATAGTAAAACACTGTGATGTTAGAAGGTATGGCATGCAAAGAACGTTATGTAAAACAATAAAGTGACTTGCAGGTTTGTGAAGTACAGTATAACATGACTGGTCATGGACTGAACATTGTCAGTGCAGACAGCAAGAGCAAATAATGATATAGTTATTCATCTAACTTCATTTCTATGAATTCAGAGTGTGTTATCAGATATTTTGAGAGTAACACAATGGGGCTTTGTGGGAAATTGCATAGGCTACTCTCTGTCATTTGTCCATGCATGCGTGCTTATAGGCTATTTTTGTATTTAAGAAAAGCTGTGGCTATGCTGTGGAAGATGTCATAGCTTGAAGTTGAAAGCTTGTAGTCACAATAAATGAGCAACATTCACCTGGCTCTGATAAATCACCAGCGAAAATAGAAAGCGACAAGTCTAAACAAAGAGAAAATAGGATAAGATTCTTCATAAGATTCTTTCTTTCTTTCTTTCTTTCTTTCTTTCTTTCTTTCTTTCTTCATTGTGAGTGGGGGGATTCTTCTGCAAGTAACTCACAAAAATGTGCACTGTTAATGTGCACTGATATTAATAGAGCTCCTGCTTGTTTTATCTCAGGCATTCACCTGTTTTATACATTCAGTCCTGTTCAATTTTGAACAACATAGGCCTATTGTATCACACACTAAAACTCTCATTTTTCCAATACTGTAATTTGTACTTTAAAATCATTTATTGCTTTATAAGCTATATATATATATTCCTGTTTGATGCTAATGATTTTGTTGTTTCTGAATTCTAAAGTGAGTTAGATTTTACTTGGAATTTATTATTTAAACAGACATAAACTTCTAAGAAGATTGTTCTATATGACGTTAAAGGATGAGAACGGGCTGGAAGATTACATGTAATGAAATGCATGTACTTTTCCATAAAGTCTGTCCCTTCAGGCGTCATCATGCCTCACCCAGTTCCTGTCACTGGGTGTCAAACTTTTTACCCTCCACCCTTCTGACTTTTACCATTATACATTCTTAGAAAAAAAAGGTGTCACTGAGGCGGCACCCTTTCAAAAGGTCCATTTTGATACTGAAAGTGTGCATATTAGTGCCTGAATGGGAAAACATATTAGGCAGTGCTAAACTAATTAATTAGCTTATAGCTAATATTTTTGCTGTATCAAGATTCACTACTTACTTAATAAAGAGAACCAGTGTAGGTGCATGCAGCTTTATTATGAATTACAATAAGGAGGACGGAGCTTAAAAAGTGTGGCTAATGATTAGAATCAAAAGGGCCATTTAACATGTAACACAATAAAGTGACCGGAGGGGTGTGGAAAAAACAGGAGCATGAGATGAAGGACAATTTAAGCAAATAACTAGTCATGGACTTCACATCAACAGCTATGCAGGCAGCAATATCAGATATAAAAATGTACAATTATCCATCTTTACAAATCTTGATCAGTAGTTCTACAGCTTGTGCTAAACCAATTTGGTCCTTTGACGACTTTAGCATCATTGTGGTTCCTCTGAGGTCCGTTACCACAGGCCTGAACATTGTGTTAAAGCCTCTTGATTAACCCAGCATCAATAAATATTTTCCTTTTCCATTCAGATGCCTTTTTGTGGAATGATTTCATTAGTGGAAGAATCTCCTGCACAGCGGAACCGCCTAACTGGTCATCTATATAGAATTTTGGGAATGTGTGGCATCCGTGTTTGATTTGCTGTGGGTTGTGGTGGAAAAGAACAGATTCATCAGATGAGATGCTGAACAATGCTGTTTTTCGTGTGTCTCTGTCTGGTGTGTGATTGCTTGTGACAGGTTTACATTACCAAATTACCACATTACCTAAGCCTTGACAGGGATGTTGTTTTCAAGGAATTCAAATGTTAGTCTTTGATTTAGTTAACTAGTTTATTATACCACCACAAGAATGAAGTATATACCTTTCAAGTCAATTTTGAGGTTAATTGCCATTTTACATTTAACAAACATCCAAGCAGCACTGAAAGTCCCACAACATAAAAAAGATGGTATTTTCATAGTATGACAGTATTTACACAGTGGATTTGCACAATATACAGTACACAACATATGGTTTTCATCCCCATAATCATAACTAGTTGGGAGAAATAAATTATATTACTGTATAATTGCTGTGTAAAGTAATTTAATATATAAATGGACAGCCTCCAATCTGCTCTGCTTTTTATTTTATTGTTTTTAATGCTTTTTATCATTATACTTTTCAAATAACCAAGTTTTTTAAAATATAATTTTGTTTTAATATTTCTTTTCTTTTTTTTAAATAATATTACTAGTTAATTATTAAAAATTTTATTTTTAGCCTATTTTTCTTTTAACTATAAGTTTGCAAACGTAATAAAAGGTTTAGAGTTAAAGGCTCCTGAGCTAAACACACAGAAATGATAACCTTGAGTTTTAAATAAATGAAACAAAATTGTGGATGATACAAATATAAATTGCTTGAAAATGTTCTCATGTACTGAAAAAAAAAGAGTGACGCATGTGCCATTATGTAAGAGTCATTTCATATTTCAGAGTCAAAATCATGAGTCATTTGCATTTTATGGTGAATCATCCTGTGGTCTCATGGTTGTCTGATTTTTGATTTGCAAATAAAAATAATACCACATTAATATTATGTGCCCAAAAGCCAGTTGAAGCAAAATCTGTAAATGAAGATTTTTTTTATCATTATAATTTAGTAGGCTAAATTGCCTATTAACTCAAATATTTAAGTTGGAGGTAATTGCCGCATTGTCTTAAACTGTGCATTTCCTCACAATTTCTTTTATTTAGATGTTTTGTAAAAGAACAAAAGACAATGTTTTGTAAAAGAACATGTTATGTTAGTTTTTGAATTGCACAATCACTAACAATCAGCAAGTGTAGCACCTTATTAGCATGCAAGGTGCATTCTCATCAACTGGAGTGACGTATTCTGCTATGAGTGCCCTTCCCACAGTTATGACCTTTAGTCCTGAAGATAATGGTCAAGTGGTCAGTTTAAATGCGCATACCTAATAGATGTAGAAATACATTTGTTGTTCTTCACTGTTGCTTTCCGGCTGCAACAATGAACAAAGAGCAGCCCACGGTTGTTTTGCCAGTACTTTTCCACTAGTAGTAGCAGCACCAACCTCAGGAGGAAATACAGAGCGAGAATAAAGGGTACAGTAACATAAACTATATAGAGGAGCAAATAAATAGGTGTCTTTACAGAACTGCTCTGTATCTGATGAGATGCTGTTAAGCACTGAAAAGGTCAATTGATGCGGTCAAGGCTTCCCTTTGCATGTTACACCTAACACCGCCTTCTGCATTTGCTTTCATTGATCATAAAGACTCAATACGTCTGCAATAATACTAAGAAAGTTTCCGAGGACACTTTTTAAAATATTGCTCATTGATAAATATAGTAAGTCCAAACTTAAACCTCTTTATCAATGCTGAACTCAAGGTTATCCCTTTGATTAGACATGTATGCCCTCATCCAGGTCAAATGGAAAGCCACAGAATCTACCAAACTATGGCCAAATCTACCAAGTATTTAGGACATAGTCAAAACAGAGTTTCTCGTGGATTCTTGGAACATCGTCCTTGTTTTTTTGTTTTTTCTCAGAAAGCAACATAGTGACACACCCTAATAACGGCCTGCAGGGCTTTACCAAAACATAGGTGCGAGGCGGACAAAACAATTATTCACCGGCGCATTTTCAACCTCAAGTCACTCAGTCACCTCCATTCCTAACATAAATTTAAGTGGAAAACTACTGTGCAGATACAAACTGTCATGCAGTGGAGAGAGAGTGAGAGAGATAGAGAGAGAGAAAGAAAGAGAGAGAGAGAGAAGGAAGGAAGGAAAACAAGCACAAGTGAAGATGCAGTGAGGGTTCAAGGGAAAGTACACTTTATCCTTTACAATGCACTTGTTACTTTAAAGCAATGCCTAATCTGAAATATGATATACTCTTTCAAGGGCATGTATAACAAATTGAAGCAGACTAATGTCTATTCTGCAAATGTCAAATAGCCTACTGCGTGACTTTACATCTAACGTGTAATAACATTTGTCATAAGCTGTTTCCAGCCAAAGTTGCGAATTTAACTTATGCACAAAATTGTAATATTGTGTTAAACATTTGTGAATAAAGCAAACATTTACATCGAATGAGTCAGGGAATAACAAATCATAAACGCCTCTGATTGGACATTGCATTCCTAAACTCAACAAAAATGTGTGTGAATGGTTATAATGCTCAACATTGCAAACTATGCGTAAGAGAAAATTACTTTAAATATTAGGCCGCCTACCACGAACAAATCTTTTGTAAATGTAATTCCACGATCTTCATATAGGTAATGCTTCATATTATGTGTAAGCTACTTTCTTTGAACCAGGTCAGAAGACACAGAGTCATGGGATCCCAGAAAATGAAAGTTTGGTCTGCTCATGCAATACAGTGATACCAGCCTTTACCACTGACATATTTAATCCCAAAAATATAACAAAATGACATTTACAACAAACCCGTATTATTAAATTGTTAGACAGTATTTGTTGTTTGCAAACAGGGTCTGCCTCAGGGTTTGCTACAATGGCGGCCCCCAAGGGAAGCTTCAGTTTCCGGCTGATTTTTCTGCCTCCCGGTTGCGAGCGCAAGCAGTGATGATGTTGCCGAGAAATCCATGTATATGTAATGCCTACAAAATCGATCCAATGGCAGAATTCGATTTGAGGTGAAGGTTTCATGCAGGTTCTGTCTTTCCCATGGCAAAGTGATTTTTAATTAAATCTAATACATTTTATCGTATGTATTAACTCGTTTCATCTGACTCCATAAAATGAAAAAAGGTTTAACAATGATATCTGTGAATCATTAAATACACGTTAATGTTCGACTATTCCTTTTAACTCTAATGAAAATAAAGTCAAAGTCTGATGGAATAATCAATTATAACAATTTATTATGTCAGGTAAATGTATTATTACAATTCCACAATCAATTTAAAGATAATCAATGCAAACCATCCAAGATCTAGAACAAAGAAGAACATCTTTTAACTGACCTATGTGGCTACGTGAGGTAAGTCGCGATACACTCCCTCACGGGCTCATCTGAATACAGACAACAGCCATGAAGGTCCCTATTCAAGACCTCATTTGATATGTAAAACGTCAGTTTACAGTGGAAAGTTACTGTTCATCACCGAAGCCTGGGGGCAGACCATTTGCAAGGGACATGGGAATTAGCATTTACACCTTTGGAATGCCAGACCACATTCCTTTGTGTGCCAGTTATTACTAAACTTCTTAAAAATCTTATTACCTTTTCTTTTACTTCTTTGGAAATGAGACATTATTACAGTCACACTGAGACCTTTAAAATGATACTAAACAATCCTTAAAGATTATCACATTCACATTAAAACCATATATATTCTTGTGTGAGTGATCTCTGCAAGTGTGTGTGTGTGTGTGTGTGTGTGTGTGTGTGTGTGTGTGTGTGTGTGTGTGTGTGTGTGTGTGTGTGTGTGTGTGTGTGTGTGTGTGTGAGAAAGTTGTTCACAAGTTAATTTGCAAGCAAGGTCCTTTTGTCTTCAGAGGGCATTGGTCAGATTGATTCCATCAACTCCAGTTCTCCAGTCTTACATATAGTGTCTGTTTTGTCTGGTGTACAACTGGCACAAGTCATCTTTGGAAAAGAATAGCTAGACATTATATTGGTTATCACATGCATAATTCATCATGACCTGTTAAGATAATCATTAAATATATTTAACATGTTTTCATACATACATGCATGCATTCAGGTCTATAGCCTACCCAGTGGTGCTAACACAAAACTTGTGAATATTCATGTAAGCTCCGCCCAGTGTCACCGAAAATCTCCGAAATTGTGTACTATCTTGTCTTGAGCAGGTAACTTAGGTTACTTATTCTGAATAAGTAATTATTTCACAACCACTAAAAAAACTATGTTCTATGTGAATGTGTAGTATGAATGTAATTTGAATGTACTACAAAGTACATTTGCATTGTTGTTCTTATCATGTTATCTACTTGCGCCAGTTGGGTCACTTCCATGGCCTTATGTGATAGTCAAATGTCCATCGTACGCACACTTCAGAATCTCACTGATGAAGTAGGTCATCCGGGTACTTTTCCCTTCTCTTTTATGAGTAGCCTACTGTGCTTTCTGATACCTCTTTTGTCAAAATAGGCATACTGTTTTTCACCTATTAGGCTACTCACTCAGCCCCCGACTGAGCCCACCACCAATTATTTCAGAACAATCGCACACATTACTTTTTTGATGTGTATTGAGGTATTTATTCAGTAAATGTGTTTCCATCGTAGTTTATGTGCATGGCTTTATCGGATAAAACAATTATGACTGAACTGAGCGAGTTTTTTTTATTATTAATTTATGCTTTATTTACGCTTTTTTATTAATTTCATCCAGTGTTTTTTTTATGCGATGCAAAAATATGTGTGTGGAAACATACCATGTGCATAAGCCTCAAATACCTGAGAATTCATTAGTGCAATGGATGATTCTAATTGCATATGTGTTTAATGTGAGTTAGCCTAATTGTCTTCATATTGTAGATTAGCATTTTTTATGCAGAATATGAATTTAAGGATAAACAGCAGAACTAAATAACTTTATGCATTATGTTAATGGCAAAGTAATGAATGTCATAAAACAGGATATCTCTACAAGACATTATGCCGCCACAAACAAAACTGTAAAACTGTCATTTTGAAAAGCAGTGTTGTTTGGATTTTGAAAGTCAATTGTTTGGAAAATGACAATAATTAAAGAATAAAAACATGCAAGAAAATTATACAATATATTACAAGATTTAAAGTCAAATAACCAAGCTCACGCAGTTTGTCGTTCTCAAATGAATATTTTTATTCATCTACAACTTTTGATAATAAAAGTAGCAAATGTACAAATCATTTGTGTATGTCTGAACAGATCAGAGAGCAATAAACTCCACAATGAATCGATGAAGCCCGTTTTATGCAACATAAGGAATGTTAAGAGATGTACACACTCTAAACTAAAGCACAAAAGAAATATCTGGAATCTATACACCATTCAATACAAATGTAAAACATAATCCATTAAATCAAATAGATCACAAAACCCTTTTGTTGTCATAAAAGGTTAAACAAGTACCTTGGGATGACGTTAAATGAAGTGACGTAACAGTCTATTAAAATTCACATTATCAAACAACATAAAAGTACTTAAAAAAAAGAAAGAAAATAAGATAGAACCTCATAATTTTACTATGAAATACATGTTTTTTAAATTTTAAATTTTTGAAATACATGTTTTAAATATTTAAAAGCTCTGGGTGTTAGTTTGAAAATCTGTGGTGTATCCAAAACCAACAATCACTTCCACCCCCCTCCCAAGCAAGTATAGTTGTTAGTTGGTATGGTATTGCCAGAGATCATATCAGTTTTGGATCAACTTGACTTTGTGATCGAGTTAGTGTAAATGCAATGAACCAGAATAAGATGAACTGATACCTGCAAAGAAATGGTAATCACTTCAGTAAGATTGACAAGAACCATAAGAACCCAAAACCAAATCAGACATTTGGGGAAAAAAGCATAAAAGAACAAGGTCTCTATTGAACTTTCTTTTAATTTATGTACCTCTTTTCCAATACAAAGATAGTATCTGTATAAAAATGAATTTATTTAAAAAAAATTATTTTAAAATGTAAAACAATAATCAGCCAATTTAACCCGAGTTTATTTTGTTTGGGTATGAAAAGGATTTTTGAAAGGCCGATAAAAAAGGGGACACAAGGTAAATGTTGCACCTCTTTTTAATATCTCTTTGGGCATAACTCTTCTGAATGAAGTCAAAATAATTTTGTTGCACCTTTGGGATAAATTTTCATTAAAAGTAGACTTGAATGTCAACGTATAAATACAACATTGTAAGCTTAAAAAAAAATAAGTTACATAAGTTATCTGTTTACAAAATCCCACACGCCCATTTCATTTTTACTAAGGCCATCCATCAGTTCCCATTTGTCTGAACAAATAGAGCATTTAACAGCGTAACAACAACAACAGGTAATAACGCCTGTTACTGCAGCCATACTCAAATTCTTCTTCTAGAAGAACAAGATATTATTTTTGCGCAGCAATCAAAATTGGACATCCCAGTCGAAATAACCTGTTTTAGGATATCATAATATCAGATTACAACGTTAATGACAGTGTTCTCCGAGTCTTTCCAGTAGAGGTTCTGAGGGTCATTCAGTAATATCCACATGAGCAGACTGTGCATTTTACAGCTGATTTGTTTTAGAGTGATAACATCTTGGATAAAGCAGGGTTTTTACAGCTTATCCTCTGCACAAAAGGCATTTTGGTGTTTTTTAACGTAGCTCTAAATACAGAGAAATGAAAGTATTCAGAAATACACCAAATTACATACAGAGTTACAGTAACAATTTACATCAAGGGACCTAAATAGTCTTACTCGTACTTGGGAATGTACAGTAGGGTAACAGGTTTAAGCAGATGGCACAACACCTTGATATGGCATCTTTTTATGCAAACTATTTTTTTTAAATAAAATCTTTGAATCTTGTGATAAATTTCCCACTTTTTTTTCTTCTTAAAATTAATAATTTTCACAATTTTCATTTCACATAAAACTTAAGGCAAAATTAAGGCAAAATTCACCAAGAAGAAAAACAGTAAATCCTACAGTTGCTTAACTTGACCAACCATAAACTATACAAAAGCTACTGTTTCAATAATGCATTTGAAAATCAACATACCACAAGGAAGAGTTTAAATATTTCAAAGGTATGTGACACAGAGCCAAGGAGAAACAATAAATAACTTCTATCAGAATTATTCAAAATGGTTTGAGTCCCTAAAAGGAAGTTGTAAAAAAAAAAAAGAAAAAAAAAAAAAAGAAACCACACTGTAAATATTACAGACCCTAAATGGCTTATAAAAACAAATCATATAAATGTGCTGTCTTTCACACAGGTCTCAAGATAAGATCCGCACATTACAAGGAGAAGTACACAAACATGAAAACACCCAGTGAACAAACCAATACAAGGCCCAAGTTAAGTAACAGCTTGATCTTAGGGGGTTCGTAAAGCATTTCACGAACAGCTCCTTCATCTTCTTCAATGACTTTGGGTTGGACAACAGACATTTTCTCCTTTTGACAAATCCAGTCAAATACTTGAGGGCAGCTCTCTTCATCACGCTTGGCTTCATCCTTCCGTTTCACAAGCTTTACATGACCATTGCCGTACAGCTCCATTGGTGTGGATGCCTCTGTGCTGGGGGTCGGGGGATCTTGGTCACAAGGCGAGGGCATAAGGAGTTTCATGTCAGCCCCATCAAGACATCTCTCCTTCTGGACATCCTCAGGCACATCCTTCTTGAGAACACCATTGCCATTAGTGAGTTTGTACATCTCTTCTCGTTCAGTCACAGGAAGCCGTTTAAGTTCTCTCAAGCCCCAGATTGTGGTACGCTTGATCTTCTCCACTTCTGGAGGTGACGTGCACAGGCTGACAGCCACAGCCACCAGCCCGGAAATCCAAAACAGCCCGGCAGCAATGTACATGTAGTGGACACGAGTAATGAAAGCTGGACGCTCATCAGGCTGGTCACATCTTGGCTCACGATATACAAAGCCAAGTAGGAGGCGGGTGGTGCCTAGCACAAACCCAGTCATACCGCCCCAAAATGCGCCGGTCTCATTGCAACGTTTCCAGAAGACTCCAAGTAAAAAGAGGGCAGCAATGGGAGGTGTGAGGTATCCTGCAATTTCCTGGATGTACAGGTACATCTGGCCACCTTGCATCTCAATAATAACAGGCACCCAAGCAATGCTGATAGTCACCATGAAGATCACAAACAACCTGCCGACCACCACCAGCTCACGTGAGGATGCACGCATACGCAGCATTTTATAAATGTCCAATGTGAAGATGGTGCTAGCGCTGTTAAAAATCGAGTCCAGGTCGCTCATGAGGGCAGCGATCATCACAGCCATCATCAACCCTCGGAGACCCACCGGCATCACGCTCATGACCAACCGAGGGTAGGCGATGTTGGAACAGCCAGCTTGACTGCCACAAACAGCCATGCAGTGCTCTGGTCCGATGCATGCCAGCTCATCTGGGAACAAAATTCGTGAGATCATTCCTGGAATAACGATGATAAACATGGGAAGGACCTTAAGAATTCCTGCCATAAGTGTGGAGCCTTTAGCATGAACAATATTCTTGGCAGCTAATACTCTCTGGACGATGACTTGGTCTGCACACCAGTACCAAATGGATGCGGGTGTCTGACCCAACAGGAAGCCTGGCCAAGGGATGTCCTCGTCAAGCGGTCCTCGTAGGAGCTTAAGAGAATCTGGCTTGGGATGGATTCGGCAGGAGTTTGTGTACTGGAAGCTGAAGTTGCTGTTAGCCAGGATGGCTGTGACGTTGGGGACTGCTTCCATGTATTTTTCTCGCACCCCTTCCAAACCGCCTACCTTGACCAGACTGATTATGGTAAGGGTCAAAGCACCGCCAATCATGAGCACAGCCTGTAGAGTGTCCGTGTAGATCACAGCAACCAGTCCACCGGTCACTGTCAGGAAGGCAGTCATAGTGATAAGCAAGATTATTGACAGGTATAGATTCCAGCCAAGAGACTCCTGAATGAAAAGAGCTCCTGCATACAAGTCCACTGAGAGTTTAGTAAAGACATACAGCAGAAGTGAGAGGGCAGCAAAGTAAATCTTTAGCCGCTTGCCTCCGTACCGCTTGGAGAGGTACTCTGGCATGGTGTAAACTCCACAGTGGATGTAGACTGGGATGAACACCCAGCCGAGCAGCTGAAGAAGAAGGAGGGCATTGAACTCCCAGGCGCCCACTGCAAAACCACTTGCTGCACCAGAACCAGCGAGACCAATGAAATGTTCGCTGCCGATGTTGCTGACAAAGAGTGAGGCACCTATCACCACCCAGTTCATATTTCGACCTGCCAGAAAGTAGCCACTGACAGTGCTATGGTTGGACTTCCACATGGCAAGCAGACCAATTACAAGCAAAAGTACAAAATAAAGTGCAACAACTGCAATATCCGCCGCCTCCATCATGGGTACTGTTTGTATCATGTTTAAGTTACTATCACAGTTCAAAATGCAATTGTCTGAAAAAAATTGGTCTATTTGAGTAAAGATGCAAGCAAATGCACATAAAATCTCTTATTCATTTGGTTTGCTGTCTTTCTAGAAGGAAACGGAAGCATCCACCATCTGTCAGATGAATTTCTATCTGGTTTGTGTTTGGTTTATATTTGATTGGTAATCCAACGGTGCTCTCATGAAGCACAAGAGTTATTTTGGGGAGGATGTCTCTGGCTTCTGGTCTAGAAATGGCAAGAGTTTACATTCCTGCAAGACAGCAAACACAGAAAGAAAGAGACATGGCATGCATTAGATCAAGTGTGTATATCATTCATTATTACTATGCACTGACTTTACCACAAAACGGGAAAATTACATTTTGCTAAAGATTTTTTTTGATAACATTGTTACAGTTGTCGTCATTTTGTTGAACAAATATACATAGACAATTCACATACATTTATGCCCAGTTTCACGGACAAGGCATAAGCCTAGTCTCAGACTAAAATTGATGTTTGAACTGTCTTAGTACCATTATTTTGCCTCAAAAAAGCTATTTAAATGTCCTAATTTAACTAAGGCCTATTTTTTGCTTAATCCAAGTCCTGTCTGTGAAACCAGGCCATTAATAATTTATCAGTATTGGATACATAATTGCACATGCTCATTTCACCATTTTTACATTTACGGTAGATTAACCTAGCTTCACTTGATATTTAAAAAAATGAATAACACTGTTAAATGCAATCCAGTAGTGTGTAGAGTTGCCTTTAAAATTATTGCAATCAATTCATAGTGTTTTTCTTATTTATTTAAACAAAATAGTATTGAATTTTGGTATTAGCTAGTTTATCAGCTGTCAGCCATAACATGAAAATAATTATCAGCATATCACAGCCAGGATTTTAATATCAGCGTGTCCCAAAAATAAATAAATAACATCAATAAAAAAACGAAAACAAAGACACCGTTTAATAAAGTCTCCATTTTAAAATAGGGTGATCAACAATGATAACAAAATGATTTTAAAAAAAAGCAAACCATCATCATTATGATCTATTTCTCCTTTCAAGCTCCATGAAAACAATTATTTTCCCCAAATTTATTTAGATCTCACTTTCAACATTTCAACATTTTTTTGACTGCAAGTTGTTACCTCTCTGTCTCCCAGGCCAGCCATCATCGCCTGACTTTAATGGTTGCATAACTTAGATATACGCAAATGTGCCGCATCACTTCCCAATTCTGCCACCTGAAATTGAACTATACCAGCTTGGACTTCAGGCACTAATTCCTTGTGAACCATAGGGCAGATTATTGCATAACACTACACTACACTGCAGTCAGCTTAACATCCCATCTAACAGCAAGCTTATGGTCAGACTGCAACAGCTCAGACAACTATCCAAACAGTTTGGTTGTATTAATGTTAACGTTTAAAGCAGAAATTAAAAAGAAATATTTAAAAGTAATCAATAGTAATGCACACTATCAGATGCTTATTCCAATAAGCAAAAAAATAAAGCTGCAGTCCGCAGTTTTTCCTCTTTGTCGCCATCTCTGTTCGAAATCTACAATTGCAGACGTTCTTCGAACGAAGTCTTTTGCATTTTACAACAGGTCACTGGTGATTGTCGTTTGAACCTTTCTGGATTCGCCATCAAATTGATAAGTTTAATTACATCAAGTGCTGTGAAATAAGGCTAAAATACGGCCTACAAGCCGAGACTCATTTATGTGTACAGATGTGATGTAATGACGCAAAGACATGCTTGAATCTCCTGCGGAAATCCACCAGTAGGCCTACCACTGTGATTAAAAACATCATTACAAGCTTACTGCTTCGAATCGAGCTAAGGCAAGCAGATTTGAACACTGGCTGGTTATGTATTTTCGGCTACGGACTGCAGCTTTAAAGAACGTCAATAAGAATGACTACTGCCGCCTGTTGGCATTTAGAAGAAATTTCTCCTGTAACTTATTCAGTGAGTATATCACATATCATTCAGAACAATGCAAACACTTACCCACCCTTACCAAACAAAATTGCTCTGACTGTTGCCCCTCAATAGCAGTCTTCATTTTTTTCCAATCTTGGTTAAAGCCACATGATTAAAAAAAAAAAAAAAGTCCACCACTACTTCTTACTTTACTTTTCATAGCTCAGGCTTTTTATAAACCAGGTAAATTATGCCCTACCCTGTCTAAAATTATACACGATAAGAAATGATTACAACAGTATCTTCATCATGGCCTTATCTTTCTTAAAAAGCACCATGACACCATGATTCAGTCACTGTATGACACGACTTATGTTGATGATGTTATCATCAACATAAGTCATCTGTGCATCTGCAACGTGATGTTATCAGGTCATATTTCTCAGGGGGGGCAGACACTGAAATGAAATCATGGGGTCCAATCCAGGTATCCCTCTCCTCTGCCACCACCTGGGCACAAAACAGATGGTAGGCAGAATGACAAGTCTCAGCAATGAAAGTAAATGGTGACCTTGACTGCCAGTCTGTCATTGTGCCTAACATCTCTTTTGAGTTCCACATCAGAAAAAGAGTCATAAATTTGTGAATGATGACATCTTTTTCATTTTTGGATGAACAATCCCATTAAATCTAACAACAACCAAACAGACTGGGATAATCTCTTTATGGATCCTCTGGTTGGCCAAGAAAAAAAGAAAGACACAACATGTAGAGGAGGGGTGGGCAAGGAGGAAAATTTCCACTGCTAGACAATTCACCTCACACCACCTTCAGTTGTGCTCTAGTAACTAATGGCAACGACTTATTGATAAAGCTATTTAATCAAAAAATAATAATAATTGACAGCAACACAGAAGAGACCTACACCATATATTCAAGAATGGGTGACTAAATTAAAATACATTTAAAGCAATTAAAAAGACCTACAACTGCTTATAGGCATGTCTTGTTTGGAAAAAAATGACTCATTATGCGTGGAATTTTACTATGTTGCTTAAACACCAACTACAACTCAAACGCTGCGACTCCAGCGAAATTTCTGGAAAGCAGCGTTCGTCGGACGACACTACGACAGAACGATATTTTTTTTTATAGTAAACAACAGTCAGACCAGTTGGATTGCTGGTTCTTTGCTTGAGATTACAATCAGACATTTCAAACATTTGTTTTTAATAAACCCCCAAACCTGTATGACATTCTTCCTAAAAGCCCAGTCACATTCATTTTCATAGAATCTGTAGAAGCTGTCACGCCTCCTTGCTCAATTTTAAACGAACTATCCTTTTAATTCAAGACGTATGCTGCGTCATGTCGTTTGAAAAACAGTACCTTATAAGATTTATTATTTATCGTGCATATATTGTCAACTAAATGACCGAATTATTCGAATATGAAGCATTTAACGTTATACGCCGCAACAAACACAGCCACTTTGCAAGAGCTATTCTGTTCGGATCATTGATTGAGTTCACTTCTCAATACGTTACCTGTCTAATACAATGGTTACACTTGAGATACAACTTACCATTCTTAAGATAGGCTATAGTCTTGAATAAAGAATTGATTAACGCGTGTTCCTAAAATGATAGAACTGCTCCAAGCGAGGTGATCGTCTCCATCAGCGTCTGACAGCTTCAACGCAGAAGGGTGCGGGATATGTTCGCTCGCGAAAAAAAGATCTTTAAAAGTTCAGTAAAGGTAGATGTCAGTCCTTTGGAATGAATGGTGCCTTAAACGCGCCTTTTATAAACGTCCATCCACTCCTTCCCTTTTTTTTCTTCCGCTGTAGGCAACACACCCTTTCACATTTAGTGAGTGTGAGTAAACGTCGTGACGTGGCCAAGGAGGTCTACTGTACGTTACAGAGCTATTGTTTCATGACTTTTCACCTCCTGTAGCCCCTTGTTTAATACTGGAAACTGACAGAAATCCCCCTTCTTTAGCCACGATCAAACGGACTAAACGAGACACGAGTGAAGGGCTCATTCTAAGCCTCTTAGGTTGTGCAGTCAAAAGAACAATCTGGAAATGCACCATAATAAGATTCATGAGCAGTGGGTTTACAATGCTCATTCAGAAGGTTCTTTACAAAGTTTTTCTTTTATCTTTTTTTATGTTTTTTTATCTTTCATATCGCATGTTTTCATTTCCTCCAACTGCAATCGATTTTACAGCCTATTAAGCTAAAGTAAATTAATTAGAGAATTAACTATAAGTAAATAGAAGTCTAACATATCCACAGGGTCCCTATAACCCCCACAGGTGCACCTGAAGTGTCCCCCGTCAATTTGAAGCTGAATAAAACACATAACAATTTTGATATGATGTCATGTGCAGCTGTTATGCTCATGAGGAGCTGCACTGGCATATCTTCACACAAAATAAACTAAATTAAATTGAAAACATATGCTTATATCATGGTTATCAGGTTTGGTAACCTAAATTTTTACTAAGATAATTATAAGATAAAATTTGGAGATTTTTACACCAAATAAGTATAGTAAGTATACCAAATAAGTATAGTAAGTATAAGCATATTAATATTTAAAGCTGTTTCCAATGCGATTTATTTGTTAACTATCCCGAATCCCGTGATCTTTCCGAGTAATTTTCCACTGACATGACTAACTACATTTCCCACAATGCATAAGCGCATCTCTTGCGTATTTCTTCCCGGACTTGCACGCATGCGCAGTGCTTTTGACCTACACAGTCGCAGGAGAAAATGGCAGCGCTTGGACTGGGGCTGCAGGTATGACATTCTAAAAAAACCTTGTCTGTTGTGTGGAAAACCTCGAGCTGTTTGGCTTCGTGTTGTTAAATCTATGTGTTTTTTTAAACTAAATATTTGACTGGCTTAAGCGAAGATGATTTGTCCGATAACTGAACGAGGCCTTGACAGGCAGTGTCTAATCCGCAACATCATGGACAGTGATTCAAACCCTGTGCTCTTGTGAGATCTTAATAATCCATTATAAAGGCAATAATGTCCATTGACCTTTCGAGTTGTATATTAATTTAATGAATTCATGTAAGAGTTGTGCAAACTAGAACCTGATGAGTTTGCTCACATGCTGAAGAATACAATGCTAAAATGTGACTGGACATACGTTTTAAAACCTGTACGTTAAGTTAGAAGTTAAGTTAGGTTTTGAGACGCAATAATCAAAACAAAACAAAACTGAAATGAAGAGCATATGTTAATGTTTATGACCAGGTCGTGTCATTGAAAGTCTGTTATATTTGTCAAATCTGCGTACAAGTTATTCTGTTTCTCGACAGGTGCGTCAGTTTAGCACCTCTGTGATCCGACCAGCAGCAAAACTTATCAAGGTAAAAAAAAAAGTTATTTATTTCATAGGGCAAATGCATAATTTTTTTTCCCATACAAAGTTACCATGGTGGTAACCAGTTTCACCTAAAATACCTAAACCACGTATTAGCTATCAATGTCATAAAGAAAAAAAATTAGTATTCTAAAAGTATACATGTTGTGTAGAATTTTCAGTTCTGATATTGGTTGTAATTATGGTGTTTTGGTGAAATAGTGGTATTGTAGTAGTATTACATTTTGTTATTTAGCTGTTAAATTAACTCCATGGTTTTAATACTAATGCATTTACTTTATAAACCATGATATAGTGCCATAGTAGTCACAGGTTTATATATAATTCGATAACAATTCTTACTGTAGTGTTTCTTCAGCCTCCTATCCAGGTCTATGGGGTCGAGGGACGCTATGCTACTGCCCTGTTCTCTGCTGCCAGCAAGCAGAAGAACCTTGATAAGGTTGAACAGGAACTTGGACGTGTGGCTGTGAGTTTCCCTTTGAATTGCTCTCTTTGATTCTGCTTGCTTTACACAGTGCTTCAGTAAGTTCTGGATTTGTTGTTTTCCCTCTTCCTAGAGCCTGATTAAGGATCCTAAGCTTGCAGGTATTGTGATGAACCCCCATGTCAAGCGCAGTATCAAACAGAAGACTTTCGTTGATTTCTTGATCAAGGCAAAACTCTCCCCCATCACCATTAACTTCATCAGTGAGTTTTCTGATCAGCCATTTCATTGATTCACTGAAAAGTACTGTTATTTTAATCACATTGTAGAAGTCTTGAAGGGAGTGTCCTATATAGTAAAAAAAGACATGCACATTGAAATTAATTTGCTGCATTTTTAACATCAAGAACAAAGTGTATGATATATTTTCAATTTATCAATTGTTTTGATTTACAGATGTCCTGGCAGAAAATGTCCGCTTGACCTTGACCCCTGATGTCATCACAGCCTTTGGCAAAATGATGAGTGCCCACAGAGGAGAGGTCACATGCTCAGTCACCACTGCTCAGGTAAGCCGTGCATAAATGTATGGTTATTTGCTTGCCTTGTACATATTGATTTTTATTTATTTTTTTTAACCTTAATATTATTTCTAAAATAAATGTTTTGTTTTAAATGTTGTTCTGCTCTGTATAATAAGTGTTTGATTAATTTAGAATAAAATCTTTATTTTAGTGTCTTTATTGTGTGTTTTTATGCTGAATGTCTGAACAGCCTCTGGATGAAGCTAATCTTGCAGAGCTGAAGGTGGCACTGAATGGTTTCCTCACAAAAGGAGAAACTATTAAGCTTGAGACCAAGGTAGGAGGGCTTCATTTAATTTTGAAGTGTTAATTTTAAAATTAAGATGACTAGGTTTTTTAAGAGGGTATTAGGGTTGCAAAAGAACACGTGCAATAGATTGCTTCTATCAAAGTGATTTCTTACATTTATTATAATACAGAGATTTAATGTGTTTCTCTTCCTCCTTCTCTCAGTCTGATCCCTCTATTCTTGGGGGCATGATCGTGAGCATTGGTGATAAGTATGTGGACATGTCTACCAAGACAAAGATCCAGAAGCTCACCAAGCTGATCAGGGAGACCTAAGTCCTGTGGACTGTCCAGACCTACTCTAATAAGATTCAGGAGTTGAAGAAAGAGCGTCCTCTCTGCTATTGTGTAGTTGAATGATCTTGTCCAGTTGTGTTCCAAATAAATATTATGTAACATTTAAGTTGTATGGTATCTTTTTTTCTTTCCCCTGAGGGGTTTAGTATGATAATAAATATAAAATTATATTTACAGTGTGTATTTAATCAATGTAACTTGGAATTGATAATCCTTTACATTTTACAGCATTGCCGATTGAGGAAAACGCTACCACAATACTCAATCTGAAGTGTATGGCTGCTAATGCATTCAATTGTAATTTTTGCTCTAAATACATTGTTGAAGGTAAAATACTTAAGTTTTTGTCTGGTCCCGTTAAAAAAAAAAATATATATGGTTTACATAATATTTACCAGTAGATACATTTTCATTCAGCATATCGCAATGATTTCTGAAGGATTGTGACAATGCAAAATGAAATTAATTATTCTGCATTGATTCGTTACACATTGAGCCAGTTAAAACTGCCTGAGGTGTTGTTTTATAAAGTTCTAGTTATTATTATTAAGATAAAACTCCTGACTTAAATTGCTTTCACTGTCATACCCAGCACTATCTGATTGTCAAAATGTTGTTCATAATAAACACAAGAGGGCACTAGAAACGCAAATTTTGTCAGTGGACAAATGTTACTTATTAGTTGCTTCTCAATCTCCTTTGTCATGTGCTTCACTACACCCACATGTGACGGAATGCCGTTCCAAACCTGTCTGAACACACAAAATATATTTTAAAGAATGTTGGCGATCAAACAGTTGACGTTAGCCATTGAAAAATACCATGGAAGTTAATGGCTCACGTCAACTCTGGTTTCCAACATTCTTTAAAATATCTTCTTTTTTTGTTTCTCAACAGTCATACAGGTTTGGAACAATGATATTTTAATTTGAATATTTTAATGAAATTATCATTAACCTGATTTAAAATCAATGGAAGTCTATGCAATGTCTTTACTAATAAAGCAAATAGATAATATTTATTTATTTATTTATTTGATAAGGACATAACAGTATTGGACAAACCAGATACATTGTTTTTTAGTGTTATAAAACAACTGCTAATTTACAACACTCGTCCATAGGAGGCAAAACACATTTTACTAAACACAACACAGTACAATATACAAAACACAGTACAATATTTAAGAAGGTAAACAATACACATCATCATTGCGTGCATTCATACAGCGTTACCATGTGTGCAGCTTTGGCTTGACCTCAGCCATTGTTTCAGACCTTTGCCAAAGCTGATCATGTCTGTCTGCAGTTGGCAGAGAGTTCCATAGTCTGTATAGTTTGTAATGCAGCTTTTACTGGGATTATGAGGAACATGAGGTCACCTACAAAAGTTATCTTTCAGACAGTCTCTCTCTATTCATCCATCCATGTTTTCAGTTGATGGTCATTGCTGCTCTACATCTCACATTAAAAGCTATTTATGGTGTAACGATGCCTATGTAAACTAAGCGTGGTTATCACTAAATGCAGCACTGCCACTGACGGTCAGCCGCTGTAAAATGTGACAACTTGGTGCGAGAAATGTAAACAGACGACATCCTGGAAGATACTAATGAATAGGGGCAAAGCTAACAAAGAATATAGCTGTCTAATAAATACACTGTTTTTGAGCACAACTGAAACGGATAACAAGATGAATATTAATTTTAGTAACTAATTTGTATTGATATGAATACAAAATAAACCAAGAGTGCTAAAAAGCTTAAAATAATGAATTGCAAACACCCCTCTTGTCATCACCATTTGGTTTGTTCCCCTCCGCCCATCAGGAAGTGTACGCAAATGAACTGTTTGTTTGGTGGAAATCAGCTGAGCGATCCAATTCTAGGCTAGCTGTTTGAAGCTTTGAATATTAGTGTACCGTACCTGTCCTCTTTTACTCTTGCTTTTTACTGTTTCCAAACTGTCGATTTATCGTCATTTGGCACGAGACACTGTGATCTGTCGACCATCCTATTTTGCTGCAGTGGGTGAGTCATTCAGTTCTTACAATAGCATGGTGGCATGTCTTAATGGATGTAATAAAATATTCATGGTGAGTTTATTGTAAACCATCACTAATAGTACCTCAGTAATCATGACTTTAGTTCAAATTGAGGATAGCTTTCATATGTATAATGCTGGTTGTCCTAACAGTAAGTTAGGTGAGACAAATATGGTTAAAATAATATTATTTATTATTTTTAATTCATTCATTCATTGATATTTATTTTATTTTTAACTATAATTATTTATTTTATTTTAATTTAAAATGCATTTTCACTATGTAAAATGTGGATTGTAAATGGACAGTAATTAACGGTCAAACCATGAGGTTATACTCTTTAGGATGAAAATGCACAGAATGGATATGATGTTCAGTGTACCAGAAAGTCAATGGATGTAACAAGGACAGATTTGAGTTACATAACATGGTCTCTGTTTGTTGTGTTGCTGCCTCACTGCTGCTTGAATGAATCTGCTGCTCAAATATTGTGAAAGGTGACATCCAGCTTCCATGACCGCTGAAATAAAGGTCTATGTATTTATCACATTCACACATATATCCATTTGTAGTACATTTCTCTGGCACCCAGTGCACTGTTTTCTCTGGTATGCTGCTAAGAGAAGCACTATTAATGGCCAGATCAATAGACCAATATTATTATGCGCAACCTTGTAGACTAAAAACATGGCCTAGGGAGAGCTGACTTTGTATATGCTTTGTAGAGTGGCTGACAAATCAATCCTTTAGAAAATGGAGATTGTACACAATATATGGTGCATAAACTGAGTACTCTAATCTGGAAATAAAAAGTATAGAGGACATTTAAGTAAAACATCTGGGGCAGAATATTTTATTTATTTATTATAATTTACTTTTAAAAGGAAATGAATACTTTTATCCAGCAAGGAGGCGTTAAACTGATCAAATGACAAAAAATACAATTATGATGTTACAGGAGATTTCTGTTTCAAATAAATATTGTTCTTTTACACTTTCTATTAATAACGCTATTCATCAGAGAATCCTGAAAAAATATTTTCAGGTGAACAGCACAACTGTTGATAAATGATACTTGTGCACCAAATCATATTAGAATGATTTCTGATGGATCATGTAATTGTAAAGAATGCGGTATGATGCCAATATTCAGCTTGGCCAATACAGGAGAAAATAAATTTTGAAATATATTAAAATATAAAGTGGTTATTTTAAATTATTATAATATTTTACAATACTACCATTTGAGTCTATTTTTTAACCAATCAAATCAGGCTTGGTCAGCATAGGACACTTCAAAAACATTCATAAATTCATACCTACTCCAAACTTTTTTACAGTATGCACAGGAATATCCTGATTTTATTTCAGAATTTAGAACCACAACACGTTAACCTGATTTCTGTAAGCCCATGTTTAAGCCAATGTTCCATTTTCTAAAAAAATCTGAATAAGATAACTGTCATCATGTAATATGTTTTAATCAGTTATATGTAAACATCTTATGTAGGCTACACTATGTGAACAGAACACCCCACTCATTTTCAATCAAGGGTAATTCTAGTTTGCTAGTATATTTATCACTAAAACAAACTACCTCCATTTTAAAATTATCATCTGCTTGTATTTTATTCTTTAGGACATTTGTCAGAATTCATTCATTGGGTTAAATGAGTTACTGACCAAAATGACTAAAATGGCGATATTGAGCATCTCCAGAAGGAGAAAACACAGCAAAATATATACATATGAAGAGTTCAGATGCAAAAGCCTCTAAATGCCATTTGAAATTTTCTTCTTTAATGATGATTTTTATCAAACTTGTATATTTAAGTTCAGTAATTTCAGTTAAATAACAATTAATAGATAATTATCATTGCCATTTAAGTGAAATTACTGAACTTAAATATTCAAGTTTGATAAAAATCATCATCAAAGAAGAAAATTTCAAATGGCATTTAGAGGCATTTTGCATCTGAACTCTTCATATCTTAATTTACTTATTCACAACATGCTGATTACATGTAGACAGTAATATTCCAATAGTTGTGGAAAAATAAACCTCTTCATTTTCAGGCAAGCAGTGTAAAAGATGTAGAAAATAACCACCCTCTTAATTTTAAAGGCTTTATGATTCTTCCTTGGGACTTTTCTTTAATGAGCTGCTGTTGTAATGACTGTAAGCTGCTGATGATATTAAGAACATAAGCTAGGATAATTGTGTGAGTGTTTGTGATTAATATGATGGCTTTATGCCTCTCCCTGCCAGACATTGAATCTATTTAATATGTGAATAAAAGTGTACACTATAAACATTTTAGTTTTTTTGTAATTTTTACAAAAAAAATGTTAATTGGTTAACTGTAAGTTACCTTAACCACATAAGGTGAAAAACTGTAAATGTTAACATCATATTATATGAAATTTTCTTCTATCTATCATACTGTAAAAGTTATGTTTTTTTCCTCAGTAAAAACTATGAAATACCATATAATTTACAGAAAAACTGTAAAGGAATATTCACATATGATTATGTTTTTTTTTTTTTTTTTACATAATTTTGTTTCCTCTTATTTTTGTTATCAGTAATGTACACATTAGTGTTATTTGTGTTAATTTTTTGTTGTTGTTTTGTTGTTTTATTGCATATTAGTGTCACATGTGTTACCCTGATGGTGTTTTGTCTTTGTATGACCCATGTGCACTGTCTATGAATGAGTTTTGACCGATTCATTATATCGCTTCCTATTGTGCTACCTGTATTTTTGTATTTGGTTGTTAAAGTAGGTATATTTATTTACTTCAGTTAATTAGTTGTAAAATATACAGCCATTCGATAAAAGTGGCTACAAGAGCTACAGTTCTTTCAGTATATTTAACAGGATATTTTTTACAGTGATGCAAATAAGTACTTAATATTATTCAGAAGCATATCAACTAGTTGGACTGGAGTTGTTGTGTATATTTCTGTGTGGTGGTAAAACTAATAATGGAAAGATGAACAGGCAGACTGCTTGAAGTAGTTGTTTAAGTAGAAATAGATCATCAGATTGTTTGGGTGGGTTTGTGTTCTACAGGCACGTGTTTTGGGGCTTGCTTCTGTCTCTTAAATCCTCTCTAAATCTCTAGATTCCCATTTGATGCTCATAGCGTCAGATTGAACAGATGTAAGTCTCACTGTGTGTGTGTGTGTGCTGCATGTTATCAGGGCTTTTATCACCAGAGAGCTAACAGATGTCACCATATCTAAGCAGAGACCAGTATCTTTCTTCTGTCTTTATCAGTATCATTATCAGTCTTTTTTGGTGCGTAGTCTATATATTTGTAATGTCTGTCTATTTATGAGCTGGCCCACACAGAATATACAGACTTTTTGCCTTTTTTGCACTTTTTTTGTCAGTATGTCATTTGACATAATTGGATGTTACAATATTACAATTATTTATATGCTACTTATTGTCCTATTTAATTTGGGTTTTGTTTTATTTCAGTACTGTCACATTTTTGTAATCCTTTTTTTTTTTTGGAAAGTTTTCAGAAATTGAGTACTGGAAATGAAATAATATACCATTTACACTATCATATAAAAGTTTGGGGTCGGTAAGTTTAAACAAAGTTTTCCTTTGTTTTTGCTCTTTTTTTACTTTTTCGTTGAAGGAATGTAAACTACGATGGCCTGCTACATTATAGGTGGTGGCTGGGGTTGCTTACGTTCCTTACTCTCAATCCCAGTCTTTGTGATTATTCTGGCAACTAAATATGACTTGGTTCAATGTACTATATGGGATGTAAAAGGGATAGCACACATCTCTTTAATAAAGCACAAATGATTTGAGGTCATTGTATGCAGCAAACAGTTTAATACTTGGGGTTAGAGGTTTGTTCATGATCTACTTGCCTTAACATGAACCTCTATTTACCAGCTATTTGCCTTTTGTACATTTCTCAATCAGAAATCGATTGTCATTGGCAGGATTTCACCTCACTTCATGATTCATTTTTTTCTTTGTGTAATCATTAGTTGTAATGCTGGATTTCTCTGTTTTGTCTCATAGACAGATACTGAGCATGCTGGGACATGACTGAGGCATGATGGATCCTGAGGAAGCCGAGCTTCAGAATGACTACCGTTACCGTAGTTACGGAGCTGTCATTGAGAAGGCGCTGCGGAACTTTGAATCATCAAGTGAATGGGCTGATCTCATCTCCTCACTAGGAAAACTCAACAAGGTACTTAAAGCCTGGAGAAATCAGATCCACACACTTCGAGATTCAGGTCATCATTTGCTTTGAAAAACTTCGTTCAGCTCTTTTCTGATTTATGTTTTTAAAAGAGAGAATTTTAAAGATATCCTGCTTTCTTTGTCAAATTTGTCTCATCAACTTGCCTAGGTCAAAAAAACCACAGAGACAGTTTTCACATGTTTCAGGGAGATGTACTCACAATTGTGTCTGCACATTAAACCGGGAGATAAATTAAAAAAAAAAATACACAGTTTGTCACACTTTAACTCCCTCTGCAAGTAGACGATGAAGCTTGCTTAGTTCAGTTTAAGATTGTTTTTAGTTACAGTTTTTTAGGGAATTGAGAGACTTCAGCTTATGATCTTCAGTCCTATTGAATGAAAGCATTGGTTAAAACATGCTTGACCTCAAACATTATGTTCAAAGTGCAACTGATTTGAATAAGCTGAACAGGACTTGTGTACACTGTCCTTAAGATTAGACAAATAGTCTTCCTCTCAACCTTCCTTATCACCAGAGAGCTAACAGATCTCACCATATCTAAGCACAGAGCAGTATCTGTCTTCTTCTTGCCTATTGTTTTTGGTGTGTCTATATATTTGTAATGTCTGGCTGTGTCCGCAATCTCCACTCAAACCACTACTAGTAGAGCACTATATAGTGAGCTCACCAGCATAATAGAAACACCACTTTCGGACACTACTCGATCGTCTCTCGGCGCCCTTGATTACATCATTGCTATCGCCCGTCCGCCATTTTTACGATCAGCGCAATGCATGATGGTATGTAGGGCTTGGGTTAGTGACCATCGGTTGTACACTACTTTTCAAAATGCATTCTGGGATACATTGAGTGGACTATATAGGGTATAATAATCATCACTATACATTCGGACAGCACTACAAAATAGCGAGCTCACTATATAGTGAGTACTGGGAGATTTCAGACACAGCCTCTGTCTGTTTATGAGCTGGCCCACACAGAATATACAGACATTTTCATTCTCATGCACTTTAAAAAAAAAAAAAAAAAACATTTCCATGTTAATGTGCAGATGTAAAAAAAAACTGTTGTCTTATTTAAATTTCTTTCTTTCTCTCTATATCACTTTATATGGCATGTGATTTTCTTGTTTGCTCAATGGGACTTTCCGGATGTTATGCGAGTTACCAGACAACCTCTGTGAATATAAAAGGATTTTGTGTATTTGTTTCAGATACTCGATATTTAACATGACGCTATTATCTATAATCTCCTTTTTTAAACATTTGAAGTATTTTCACTTCATAAAGAGAGTGATATTTTTGAGGGCATGTCTTGTAAAATATGTTTCAAGTGCTGTGCAATAACAAACTAAACCCTCTGTCTTGGTTCCTCCTCTGAACTATTGTTGATTTTTTTATTTATTTTTTTTAAACCTGTTCAGTAAATGTGGTTGCTGAGTGAGACACGTGTTGAAAGAAGTCTCTCACACACCAAGGATGCATTTACTTGATAAATTAAATAAAAGCAGAAATATTGTGAAATATTATTAAAATGTACTATTAAAAGTACTATTTTTGTTCAACTGTCCATCCTGCTCTCCTCTCCCACTCATTGTGTTTCTCAGGCTCTCCAAAGTAATCTGAAGTACTCTCTGTTACCACGGCGGTTGATCATCGGGAAGCGTCTGGCTCAGTGTTTGCATCCTGCCCTGCCCAGTGGCGTCCATCTCAAAGCACTTGAGACCTATGAGGTCATTTTCAAAATCATCGGCACAAAATGGCTAGCAAAGGATCTCTTCATATACAGGTTGGTGTCATTGACAAATACTGAGTGACTCTCCCATAGAAATGTCCAGGTCATTGATCAAATCACTTGTGCGTGTGTGTACACTTCAGCTCAGGGCTCTTCCCATTGCTGGGTCACGCAGCGATGTCAGTGAAGCCGGTTCTGTTGACGCTTTACGAGCGGTACTTCCTGCCCCTTCAGAAGGCACTGTTACCCAGCCTGCAAGCTTTCATCATGGGCCTGCTGCCGGGACTGGAGGAGGGCGCTGAGGTCTATGACAGGTACAACTTAACGCCAATCATCAATAAATGATTCACAAGTTGACACTTCAGAGAACTTTCCACAACATTCTTACTATGGTACCAGGAAATCTTTTCCCACTCTCACTACAACTGTGTCTCAATTAATACGTAACCCATTTTACCCCAAGTCAGATTACTTTGATTATATTGGAGGAAAAAGTGTGTGTCCTTGTTCATTTAATCATGGATCTTCCATTATCAGAGAATATGGCCGATTTCAGTTTTCCTTGTCCAAAAATCACTTTTGGCCACTACTGTATTTCCTGATAAGGCTTTGATTTCAATGTTACCAAACCCACTTCATCTATCTTCTTGTCTAAGGACTGATGCGTTGCTTGTAAAGTTGTCGATGTTGGTGGGTCAGTCTGTGTTTTATGGAGCGCTGTGGGGTTCAGTGCTTATATGTCCTCTGGTACGGCTCCCAGCCTCACTCTTCATCGTCGCACACTTTGACCACTCAGTCACTGCTCGAGAACAGAAGTATATGCTTGGAACAGACCACAGACTAGTGGTAAGTGTGTGTATGTGTTTGGGATTAATTCTATAACATAAAAATTGTATTTTGTACATCTTAACTAAAACAATTATTTGTTTGAAAATATATACAAAAATGGACCTCTGTCAGGGTAGACAGGGTACACATTAATTTGACATTATTAAATAAAATAAAATTCAATTAAAACAATACTGTGATGGAATTGAAAGCATTGAAAATACATTGTATATTTTAAAATTGTATTTATTCCTATATTTTCAACATCATTACTCCAGTCTTTAATGTCACATGATCTTTCAGAAATCATTCTAATAGGCTGATTTGGTGCTCAAAAAAACATTTATTATTATTATTATTATTATCAATTTTAAAAACCATTGTGCTGCTTAACTACACATTTTTTAGGATTCTTTGATGAAGTAGAGTTAAAAAGATCATTAACTAACATTGTTAATGTCATTACTGTCACTTTTAATCAATTTAAAGGAGCCATACTTATTATTTTCTTTAAAAAAAAAAAGTTTACTGACCCCACACTTTTAAACAGATCTTTCATAGGGGTTGTGAAAGTTAGACTTGACCTAGAACCGGTGTGACATATTGAACAGACTGTACTTTTGTTCCTCACAGCCAGACATTTGTGTCAAATTACACCGGGTGTCTGTCTACTCTGACTAAGCTCTGTTGTTTTGAAAGAATTGTGTAATTGATATGCACCTCCCCATCTCTCCTCTCCAGGTGAAGGCTGTTTGCCTCGCTTTACAAGACTCTAATGTTTTGGTCCAGAGAAACATGCTGGAAATCCTTCTCTACTTCTTCCCCTTCACAACATTCCAGGTTAACCCCTTTTTCTTTCTTCATATCTTCTCTCCCAACTACATTTGACATGTCCCAGACAATGTGTAAGACAAAGTTTTTAAACAATCTATAGGATCCTGAGGAATGTGCCATCCCACTAAATCCAGATGAGATGATCTGTGTGGTGTCTGCTGCCTCACTCACCCTGCTCAGGAGAGATATGTCTCTAAATCGACGCCTCTATGCATGGATGCTCGGTACTGTACGCAGATTGTCAGACAATTACAGAAAAGCACAGAATTACTCCAGTACTGTTTCATGAAATAAATGGCATGTCTCTAGTAGAGAATAATAATCCCATGGAAGACAAATTAATTTTTCTTAAAGCTACACTGTGTGATTTGTACCCGCATCTAGTGGTGAAAAGGTATATGACCATCCAGGGAATATTAGTTTCTGTTCCTCTCAATTCCGATTTCGTTTTAACTCCTACGGTGGCCAATGTAGTCCAAGATTAACATGGCTTCCAGTTCGTCCTCATCCATGATTGTTAACTCAAACGTAAACGCGAAAGGCGAAGCTTGAATTAACGGGTATGTCCCTCTTTGGCTAATGTACTTTCAAGATGGAGGGGCAACATGGCAACCGACATTAGAACCCCTTACCCGTATGTATTTTCAATGGCATATTATACACTCACGAGATTACTTTATTACTTGAATGAAGTAAATATACATTAATGAGCACATATATTTTTAAAAGAACTAAGTGTTTTTAGCTAAGAATAAACTAAAAAAGTTACACAGTGTAGCTTTAAGGGAAGAATTTTTATGGATCTTTTATAGCAATTTGTCTCCTTTTTATTGTATATAAAACAAAATAAAAACCTCATGAGAAAAGTAAAACGTACAGGTTTGAAACAACATGGTTGAGTATATTTCTATATGTGTGTGTTATGTCAGGCTTAGACATCAAAGGAGGAAGGGTGGCTGCAGATTCCAGTCGCTTTGACACTGTGGAGGAATACACTGCATTTTACTTCAGTACACACTCCAGAGAATTACTGGTGCAGGTATGGAAGATAACACACTCACTCAAACTGTACAAAATTCTGTGCGTGCATAGTTAAAATCAACTCATTTTTGATGTTTTCTTCATAGGCTCTGGTAAATATTCTGAAGCAAAAAGATATAGAGGCCAACCCAGACAATCTAATAGAGTATCTCAGACCGTTTCGCATCATCATTAGCCTATTGGACAAATCTGAGATAGGTAAAGACACCCACATGGTTGAAGTTGTAAAATGCTTTACTTTGGCCCTATTTGACATTATTACTCATGTGTCTGCATTCTCTCATTTACAGGGCCATTGGTGTTGTCTGATGTGCTGCTGGAGGTGGTCCGAGCTTTTTACAGCTACTGTAAAGTGATGCTGGGAGAGGATGATCTCAACACCAGCCTTAGTGGCAGCCAACTCAACAGGTCAGAGAGAAGAATTCAGTGCTCATATTTTCACAGTGGACAAGTTTTCCTGTAGCTTAGTTGGTAGAGAATTATACCTGCAATACCGACGTCATGATTTTGAATCCTAGAGAACACAAATAATGTCAAGGTCCCGATATAACAGTCAACAAGGGTCAAACATGAGTTAAACCTGGCTAAACGAGTGAGGGATAATGTACAGTCAGTCGGTCATTATACCATATAAACCCAGCATGATGGTCAATTTTGCATCATCCTAAAGGCGTATTTTTTGCAATAGTGACTTACTGTACATTATCCCACTGATTACATGCATTTTTACCAAATAAATGGGCATGAAATCGATTTCAGTTTAATTTATTTATGTAATGGATATGAGAAACATAATACTATCACAATATTCAAAACTGGTTGGCAGTGTCAACAGTTGAATATCCAGTATAAAGGTCCATTGTAGATTTTATTTTATTTTTTTTACTGCAAAATCCTTTAATTGACCATTCAGAAGTTTTGATATATTTTAAAATATATATTGTTATATTTTATATTATTAGGGCCCAAGCCCTGAAAGGGCGAAGGCCCTATTGTTTTCCTAAGGATTATTTATTAGGGCCCAAGCCCTGAAAGGGCGAAGGCCCTATTGTTTTCCTAAGGATTATTTTTCTTTACTATTATTATTATAATTATTATTATTTTACTACCTTTTGGGCACTTTTGGGGCCCTTAACGTGCTCGAAAACTCTTGAAACTTTGCACACGGGTCAGAACCCGCGGCCATCAGAGCCGGGCTGAAGATGGTACCCGGGCGTGGCAGGGCAGCTCGTCAGCGCCCCCTGGAACGGGGTCCGAACACTTGGTCCATAACTCAAACACGCTTGTATGTAATAATATGAAACTCGGTACACACGTTGATCTCATCGTTTCATCTATACCTCGCGCTCTTACTTTTTACCCCAGCCCAACAGGAATTTGGCTATTGAGGTTTGTTTGTAAAACGCTCGCAATGGAATGTCAAATACTCCTCCTAGAGCTTTGATCCACATTCGACGAAACTCGGTCAGCGTGAAGTCAAGACATTGAGGATGAAAGTTTGCGAGGGGATTTTTTATATCTCGAACGGTTTGTCCGTGGCGAGGAAACGAAATCATGGCGAGAAACGTGAAACAGGAAGTGTGTTATAACTTCAGCATACATTAACTGATCTTGATGAAACTTCAGCAGTGTGTTCGCTGTAAGAGGACGATCACATGGATGTGACTATTGTGAGTCAAAGTTATAGCGCCACCAACTGGCAGCAGGAAGTGTGTCACTTTCAAAATGCTTAGATATCACCCTTTTATTTTTACCCGATTTGCTTCAAACTTCATATGTATAATGTAAACATACGGCAGATGTAGACCTGTGAATGGATTCTTGATATCTTTGAAACTGTTGCCGTGGCGACGCATCAAACTTTACCCTTCTTTTAGGATGCTTTTAGGATGCTTTTGAGACCCTTAGCATGCTTCAAATTGCATGAAACTCGACAGACACATCACATTTATTAGCCAGTAGACATGTGCAAAGTTGCAGAAACGGGCGTGGTGAGGGCTCAGTAGCGCCACCTTTTGACAAAAGTGGGGTGGTTAGTTTTAACTAGAGTTACAAAAATTGGTATGTATATTGTACTCCTCGAGCCGGACAACTTTCTAATTGACACTTATTAGCTAGGACCCACAGAAACTCAGATATTTTTGTTTGAATATGGCCACTCTGAGCCTTTGGCTGGCTGGCTGGCTGGCTGTGTGTGTGTGTGTGTGTGTGTGTGCAGGGGGAGGGGGCTTAACCATTTCACTGCTGTGTGTATGACCTGCATAAAGAAAATACATTTCTCAAGCCTGGTATTTTTTAAATAAGTTTTTATTTTTATTTTTTATAAGTAAAGGCATATAACTAGTTTAATTGTAGTGAATTGACAATAGTTTTATATAATTAGTTTATTAATCAGATTAACTTGGTCAATAAACTTGGTCTGAAAATTTGGTCCATAAATCAAACACACTTGCATGTAATAATATGAAACTTGGTACACATATAGATCTCATCGTTTCATATATACTTCACACTCTTACTTTTTACCCCAGCCCAACAGGAAGTTGGCTATTTAGGGTTGTGTTTAAAACACATGCAATGTAATTTAAATTATTGCTCCTAGAGCACTGAACCAAATTCGACGAAACTCGATCAGCGTGAAGTCAAGACATTAAGGATGAAAAAGTGCCACGGGATTTTTGATATCTCGAACGGTTTGGCCGTGGCGAGGAAACGAAATTATGGCGAGAAACATGGAACAGGATGTGTGTTATAACTTCAGCATACATTAACTGATCTTGATGAAACTTCAGCAGTGTTTTCGCTGTAAGAGACCGATCACATGGATGTGACTATTGTGAGTCAAAGTTATAGCGCCACCAACTGGCAGCAGGAAGTGTGTCACTTTCAAAATGCCGTGGGCAACGAAACAAACTTTAACATTTTTTTTGATGCTTTTGGGACTCTTAGCTTGCTTGAAATTGCTTGAAACTCAACAGATACATCACATTTATTAGCCAATAGACATGTGCAACTATGGCAAAAGATTAAAGTAATGTCAAAAAAGTAAACACTAAAAGCCTCATATCTTCTAAAAATGTAATTATACATCATTTGTTTCTAAATTAAATTATACAAATATTATAACTTCCCCAATTTTTCCTTTTTTTCATTTAAGAATTGTGTTTACGTTCAAAAACAGCCAGAATTGTTGTAAAATTCATAAAAAAATAATAATCTGAGTCATACGTAGTGCTATACTGCCCTCTTGTGTTCAATATCAGGTAGGCCTATTGTGTATATTCCCACCGGTTAATCAACGTGTGACTCCGCTGGGACTTGGGAGCTTTTAAATCGCTTACTTAAAACCGAAAGTCAAAATACGGATGTCCGCACAAGACATTAATGGTGTGGAGTAGAGCGAGCATTTTAAATAAATTCCTATTAAGTAGGATTGAACTAAACAGAAAGAATGTTCACTCTGTTCTGCTGGTTCCTCGCTGGTGGATCATATGATTACTTTGTCATAATCTATGACAAAAATGCTATTATAAACCATATTAATAATAGATAATACACATTGCTCTTATTTTTGAAAAATACATTCATGAAAAACAAGATAACAAAAATCATTAAAAAAATATAGCCATGGCTGCTATAAAGCAACATATAATTGAAAGGCAATTAATAATCTGTCATTACGTCACTGCATTATGATATTACGGCTCCAATACGGTGCAGCACAAAGCACTTATGTGCATCCCGAGCGGAGAATGATGTGCTTGAAGCCACATGAAGTTACAGCGCATTGAGTCCGTATTGAAAAGTTCAAAGCACAAAGGAAATACATATTTATGAACAGTGTATTATACATTATCTATCTATGCAATAGTTTATTGAGCCTTTTCTTTTAAAGGTTTTAAATTTCAGTTACTGTGTGCGTGAAGAACAATTATAGTGCTCTGACTCTAGTGTTGTGATCTAACCGACAGCGTCCGACACCCGGTAGAAAGTAACACGATTAAGTTACAGCAATAAAGTCCAGCAAGAAAAAGTTTCTTCATTCGAAAATATAGACCTTTAGACCTTTATCTTAAAGATCCAGTATAATAGGATTAACATTGAATCATTGAAGATCGTTTCATCATTGACTGTAACCGAATGTGACGTGCTGTTTGAATGCTGAATGGAGAATGACTGACAGGCGCAGAGAGGGAAAAGTTTGTGTTCTTGAATTTAATGACTTAAATATTAATTTCTATATCACATAATAGCTTCAGAACACTAATAATACAGTACACAAAAACTTTATGGTACTTTAGAAAGTTTTTGTGCCTTTGTGCCTAACAGAATAGTATATGCACAATATAGAATTTGAATCAGCCTCGTCAAAGATGGCAGTGTCAGAGCCGATACCGATCCTGAGTATCTAATCGGCGCACTTCTTTTCAACAGTCAAATTGAAATTGAAATTGCTTGAAACTCAACAGATACATCACATTTATTAGCCAGTAGACGTGCAAAGTTTCAGAAACGGGCAATGTGCAAGGACTAAATAGCGCCACCTTTTGACAAAAGTGGGGTTGTTAGTTTTATCTACAGTTACAAAAATCGGTATATACATTGTACTCCTCAAGCCGGACAACTTTCTAATACATAGTCATTAGCTCGGACCAAGAGGAAGTCAGATATTTTGGTTTGAATATGGTGAGCCTCTCTCTGAGCCTACGTCCCTGTATGGCAAGCCCTTTTAACATTTAAAAGCTAAGTTTGCCTGTCCGGAATTAACATTGTAGATATCAACAACGTCTTTCTGTCTATTCGTAATTACATTTTGGATAGTTTGTATTATCATTTAAGACATCTGTAACATAATTGTGACTAGTCGAAATGACAGAGTATGGCAAGCCGTTTTAACATTTAATCATAAAAGGGCCAAAGCCTTCGGCACCGCTACCCGGGTGCCTTTAGGTAACTAAAGGAACCGGGGTTGCGGTGCCACCGGCTTGGGCCGCCATCGCTGCTCGCAGCTATATTAGGCCCAAGCCCTGAAAGGGCGAAGGCCCTATTGCCTTTACTTATTATTTTAGCCCTGAAAGGGCGAAGGCCCTATTGTTTTCCTTCGATTATTTTCTTTATTATTATTAATTATTATTTACTACCTTTTGGGCACTTTTGGGCCCTTAACTGCTCGAAAACTCTTGAAACTTTGCACACGGGTCAGAACCCGCGGCCATCAGAGCCGGGCTGAAGCTGGTACCCGGGCGTGGCAGGGCGGCTCGTCAGCGCCCCCTGGAACGGGGTCCGAACACTTGGTCCATAACTCAAACACGCTTGTATGTAATAATATGAAACTCGGTACACATGTTGATCTCATCGTTTCATCTATACCTCGCGCTCTTACTTTTTACCCCAGCCCAACAGGAAGTCGGCTATTGAGGTTTGTTTGTAAAACGCTCGCAATGGAATGTCAATACTCCTCCTAGAGCTTTGATCCAAATTCGACGAAACTCGGTCAGCGTGAAGTCAAGACATTGAGGATGAAAGTTTGCGAGGGGATTTTTATATCTCGAACGGTTTGTCCGTGGCGAGGAAACGAAATCATGGCGAGAAACGTGAAACAGGAAGTGTGTTATAACTTCAGCATACATTAACTGATCTTGATGAAACTTCAGCAGTGTGTTCGCTGTAAGAGGACGATCACATGGATGTGACTATTTTGAGTCAAAGTTATAGCGCCACCAACTGGCAGCAGGAAGTGTGTCACTTTCAAAATGCTTTGATATCACCCTTTTATTTTTACCCGATTTGCTTCAAACTTCATATGTATAATGTAAACATACGGCAGATGTAGACCTGTGAATGGATTCTTGATATCTTTGAAACTGTTGCCGTGGCGACGCATCAAACTTTACCCTTTTTTAGGATGCTTTTAGGATGCTTTTGAGACCCTTAGCATGCTTCAAAATGCATGAAACTCGACAGACACATCACATTTATTTGCCAGTAGACATGTGCAAAGTTTCAGAAACGGGCGTGGTGAGGGCTCAGTAGCGCCACCTTTTGACAAAAGTGGGGTTGTTAGTTTTAACTAGAGTTACAAAAATTGGTATGTATATTGTACTCCTCGAGCCGGACAACTTTCTATTTACACTTATTAGCTAGGACCCACAGAAAGTCAGATATTTTTGTTTGAATGTGGTCTTGCTTAATGAGCCTACATCTCTGTCTTTGGCTGTCTGTGTGTGTGTGAGTGTGCAGCAGGGGGAGGGGGCTTAACCATTTCACTGCTGTGTGTATGACCTGCATAAAGAAAATACATTTCTCAAGCCTGGTATTTTTTAAATAAGTTTTTATTTTTATTTTTATAAGTAAAAGCATATAACTAGTTTAATTGTAGTGCATTGACAATAGTTTTATATAATTAGTTTATTAATCAGATTAACTTGGTCAATAAACTTGGTCTGAAAATTTGGTCCATAAATCAAACACACTTGCATGTAATAATATGAAACTTGGTACACATATAGATCTCATCGTTTCATATATAGCCTACTTCACACTCTTACTTTTTACCCCAGCCCAACAGGAAGACGGCTATTTAGGGTTGTGTTTAAAACACATGCAATGGAATTTAAAGTATTGCTCCTAGAGCACTGAACCAAATTCGACAAAACTCGATCAGCGTGAAGTCAAGACATTAAGGATGAAAAGGTGCCAAGGGATTTTTTATATCTCGAACGGTTTGGCCGTGGCGAGGAAACGAAATTATGGCGAGAAACATGAAACAGATGTGTGTTATAACTTCAGCATACATTAACTGATCTTGATGAAACTTCAGCAGTGTTTTCGCTGTAAGAGACCGATCACATGGATGTGACTATTGTGAGTCAAAATATAGCGCCACCAACTGGCAGCAGGAAGTGTGTCACTTTCAAAATGCTTTGAAACCACTCTCTTATTTTTAACCGATTTGCTTCAAACTTCATCTGTATAATGTAAATACACGGCAGATGTAGACCTGTGAATGAATTTTTGATATCTTTGATACTGTTGCCGTGGCAACGAATCAAACTTTAACATTCTTTTTTGATGCTTTTGGGACTCTTAGCATGCTTGAAATTGCTTGAAACTCAACAGATACATCACATTTATTAGCCAGTAGACATGTGCAACTATGGCAAAAGATTAAAGTAATGTCAAAAAAGTAAACACTAAAAGCCTCATATCTTCTAAAAATGTAATTATACATCATTTGTTTCTAAATTAAATTATACAAATATTATAACTTCCCCAATTTTTCCTTTTTTCATTTAAGAATTATGTTTACGTTCAAAAACAGCCAGAATTGTTGTAAAATTCATAAAAAAATAATAATCTGAGTCATACGTAGTGCTATACTGCCCTCTTGTGTTCAATATCAGGTAGGCCTATTGTGTATATTCCCACCGGTTAATCAACGTGTGACTCCGCTGGGACTTGGGAGCTTTTAAATCGCTTACTTAAAACCGAAAGTCGAAATACGGATGTCCGCACAAGACATTAATGGTGTGGAGTAGAGCGAGCATTTTAAATAAATTCCTATTAAGTAGGATTGAACTAAACAGAAAGAATGTTCACTCTGTTCTGCTGGTTCCTCGCTGGTGGATCATATGATTACTTTGTCATAATCTATGACAAAAATGCTATTATAAACCATATTAATAATAGATAATACACATTGCTCTTATTTTTGAAAAATACATTCATGAAAAACAAGATAACAAAAATCATAAAAAAATATAGCCATGGCTGCTATAAATGTTTGAAATGCATAGGACAGATGTTTAATGACGCAGCAACATATAATTGAAAGGCAATTAATAATCTGTCATTACGTCACTGCATTATGATATTACGGCTCCAATACGGTGCAGCACAAAGCACTTATGTGCATCCCGAGCGGAGAATGATGTGCTTGAAGCCACATGAAGTTACAGCGCAGTGAGTCCGTATTGAAAAGTTCAAAGCACAAAGGAAATACATATTTATGAACAGTGTATTATACATTATCTATCTATGCAATAGTTTATTGAGCCTTTTCTTTTAAAGGTTTTAAAATTTCAGTTACTGTGTGCGTGAAGAACAATTATAGTGCTCTGACTCTAGTGTTGTGATCTAACCGACAGCGTCCGACACCCGGTAGAAAGTAACACGGTTAAGTTACAGCAATAAAGTCCAGCAAGAAAAAGTTTCTTCATTCGAAAATATAGACCTTTAGACCTTTATCTTAAAGATCCAGTATAATAGGATTAACATTCAATCATCTTGAAGATCGTTTCATCATTGACTGTAACCGAATGTGACGTGCTGTTTGAATGCTGAATGGAGAATGACTGACAGGCGCAGAGAGGGAAAAGTTTGTGTTCTTGAATTTAATGACTTAAATATTAATTTCTATATCACATAATAGCTTCAGAACACTAATAATACAGTACACAAAAACTTTATGGTACTTTAGAAAGTTTTTGTGCCTTTGTGCCTACATAGAATAGTATATGCACAATATAGAATTTGAATCAGCCTCGTCAAAGATGGCAGTGTCAGAGCCGATACCGATCCTGAGTATCTAATCGGCGCACTTCTTTTCAACAGTCAAATTGAAATTGAAATTGCTTGAAACTCAACAGATACATCACATTTATTAGCCAGTAGACATGTGCAAAGTTTCAGAAACGGGCATAGTGCAAGGACTAAATAGCGCCACCTTTTGACAAAAGTGGGGTGTTAGTTTTATCTACAGTTACAAAAATCGCTATATACATTGTACTCCTCAAGCCGGACAACTTTCTAATACATAGTCATTAGCTCGGACCAAGAGGAAGTCAGATATTTTGGTTTGAATATGGTGAGCCTCTCTCTGAGCCTACGTCCCTGTATGGCAAGCCCTTTTAACATTTAAAAGCTAAGTTTGCCTGTCCGGAATTAACATTGTAGATATCAACAACGTCTTTCTGTCTATTCGTAATTACATTTGGATAGTTTGTATTATCATTTAAGATATCTGTAACATAATTGTGACTAGTCGAAATGACAGAGTATGGCAAGCCGTTTTAACATTTAATCATAAAAGGGCCAAAGCCTTCGGCACCGCCACCCGGTGCTTTAGGTAACTAAAGGAACCGGGGTTGCGGTGCCACGGCTTGGGCCCGCCATCGCTGCTCGCAGCTATTATTATTATTATTTTGTAACCTTTTGGGCACTTTTGGGGCCCTTAACGTGCTCAAAAACTCTTTGAAACTTTGCACACGGGTCAGACCCGCGGCCATCAGGGCCGGGCTGAAGATGGTACCCGGGCGTGGCAGGGGGGCTCGACAGCGCCCCCTGGAACGAGGTCCAAACACTTGGTCCATAACTCAAACACGCTTGCATGTAATAATATGAAACTCGGTACACATGTTGATTCTCATTTTCATATATTCCTCGACTTTTACTTTTTTACCCCAGCCCAACAGGAAGTCG
>NW_024121654.1:12915614-13019425 GCF_016745375.1 Pimephales promelas
AGGGCTGTTGTCTGTGTTTATGTGTGTGTGTTGTGGCTGGCTGTGATTTTTCCTACAAGTCCTTGTCTCTAAGTCCTTGTCTTTTTGCATAACAATTTTGCATAACAATATTTTTAAATGACAAAATAGGCATATAACCCCCATCTTTTAAATGTATAGATTGCTTTAAATAAAAGTAAGATTGTATTTGTAATTGAAGTTGAATGAATTTAAAATTCATGTGCTATATTTCAATATATTTGTTTTCCTTAAGATTTTAAAACACTAACTTCATTCTTATCTGAATTACAAATATTTGTTTCTGTATAAAATAATACTCTGACTAAAAACACATTTGATGTTTTTTTTTTGGTATTTTTATTTACATGTATTTATGTGTGTGTGTGTGTGTGTGTGTGTGTGTGTATAAAGTGCAGGGTTTTTTTAGATAAAGTAGAATTTCTATAACTATGTGTTGAACTAATAAATCACTCTTGTGTGTGTTAAACACAATCTACTTAATACAGACAACTTCATTATAAAGATAAATAACAAATCCAAAAAATATATGATTATAATCTATGACAAAAAAAAGCCATTACAAACTATATTATTGGAAAATACACATTGCTCTTTGTATTGTTGTAAAATATTCATGAAAAACAAGATAACAAAAATCAAAAAGATAAATTATTTTAGATATAGCCATGTTTTAAATGTATAGCAGAGATGTTAATTGAGGCAGCAACATACAAACTTTCTAGAACAACATGGACCTGGATAGCTGGTTTTTATGGAGGACAGTGAAGAGGAAGAGGGTGCAAATCAAACAGCTCATTCTCAGACTACACAGCAAACAGCTTAAGTTTTTAGTGCTTTGTTTGAGGTTTTTAGTGCTCTGTCCTATCTATTATCAACATATAATAGATGGAACAGAACAAGAAAGGCAATTAATAATCTGTCATTGCGTCACTGCATTATGATATGAAAGGCTCAGTACAGTGTGGCACAAAACGCTTATGCGCATCCCGAGTGGAGAATGATGCGCTTAAAGCCACATGGAGTTACAGCGCACAGCGCATCGAGTCCGCATTGATGCAAGCTCTACAATACACTTCTTTTTGATAGTCAAAGCGGGGGTTACGTTTTTACACGTCGTACAGAATAACCCTAAAGGCACCAAGGTGGCGGTGCCACCGGCTTTATATTAAATATAAATATAGCTGTGAGCAGCGATAAAGGGCCAAAGCCGGCGGTACCACCATCCCGGTGCCTTTGGGTAACTAAAGGCATCGGGGTTGCGGTGCCACCGGCTTGGGCCCGCAATCGCTGCTCGCAGCTATATTATTACATTTGAATTTACTATGAGTGGGTATACACTACCGTTAAAAGGTTTGGGGTCAGTATTTTTCTGAAGTGAATTCTTATATTTAGCAAGGATGCATTAAGTTGATAACAAGTGACAAGAAAGATTTTTATTTTAGTTTTATTATTTACTATTCATCAAAGAATCACGTTTTCCACAAAAATAATAATATGTAGTACAACCGTTTTCAACATTGATAGTAATGAGAGGTTTTTGAGCACCAAATCATCACATTAGAATGATTTATGAAGGATCTTGTGACTCTAAAGACTGGAGTAAAGGCTGTTGAAAATTCATCTTTGCCATAACAGGAATAATGTACTTATTACTTATTTTAAATTGTAATAATATTTCACAATATTTTCACAATATTTGTTATAAATGCAGTCTTGGTGAGCATAAGAGATTTATTTCGAAAACTTTCAAATATCTCACTGACCCCAAACTTTTGAATGGTAGAATAAATGTACTAGATGAGTAAATAATTCTAATTGTTGATTATCTACTTGTGTGCAGTAAAATCAAGGAGAATAAAACCGCCTCAGAGATTATAAAGACCGTCAATATGCTTGTGAGTGCAATGAGCAGCAATTATCTCTGGCACTACATGACAAGGCATTTCCAAATCTCTCTCAGGTAAACACGCACAAACTCATGATAAACTGCATTACGTGAACATAAATAGAATTATGTCAACCTAGGATCATGTGTTATGGTTGTTTCTCAGCTCAGCAGACGGTAAGAGTCCATTTAAAGACTGGAGCAGCCCTCCTTCAGTGACTGAACTTTCAACACTCATTATCTTCCTGTTGGATGTTATTCCTTTGGTATGATGTGGTGATTCATCTTTGGACAACTTTTTTTTTAAACTTTTGGTCATTTGGTCTGATTTGGTCTGGGTTTCTTTTTAGGAACTCTATGCAGAGATTCAAACGCAATACCTGCCACAGATGCTAGGCAGCATGCTGCAGTCGCTGCATAGTCACATGACATCCCTCAGCCTACAGGAGCTCACACAGGCCATGAGAGCATGTTTTAAAGTGCTCAGTAAGATCCAGATGCCGGTGGCTTATATGGACATGGAGGCCGAATCGCAGACACAAGATGTGGAGCAAACACAGGTGGGTCAGTTTTACTGTAACTACCGTAAAGTCTGGTGTTTTTGAAAGAAGTCTCTTATGCTCACCAAGGCTGCATTTATTACCGTAAAAACAGAAATATTGTGAAATATTATTACAAAATAATAACTATTTAATATTTTTCAAATAGAAATTGTTTTCTATTTGAATATATTTGAAAACAAATTCAGCATTCATTACTCTAGTCTTTAGTGTCACTGATCCCTCAGAAGTCATTCTAATATGCTGATTCGGTGCTCAAGAAACATTATTATTGCAAAATTAAAAAATGTCAATATTTTTTGGGAAACTGTGATACATTTTTTCAGGACTCTTTGATGAAAATGAGGTATAAAATAACCTTATTTATTTAACAATGTAAAAGTCTTTATAGTCACTTTTGTTCAATTTCTTTCTTTCTTTCCTTCTTTAAAAAAAAAACAGAAAAAAAATAAAGAAAGATATAGGGATCATTGAGTGGTTATGGCACGAAATTGTGGGAGAATATTAAAAAGGAAGAAATATTATATAATATAATATTTCTTTATATAATTACATAAGGTATATGATCTGAAATCTTACTGACCCTAAGCATTTCAGCAGTAGTGTAAATGTTTGGGCCACTGCATTTAGTACATAACGAGAGTTTTAATAATCAAAATGGTTGGAAATGGATGTGTATTAAATGGGCTCTGTTTGTTTTGTTTTTTTACAATATAGATTGTGATGACTGGCAACAACAAAGTCAAAGAAGGTGACCAGGTGTATAGTAACCATGACAGCAGCACCAGTGAGGTCTGTCTGAATGGACAGGAGACCCAGGAGGCAGAGCCAGGTGAAGCTCCGTACCCTCCTTTGTGCTCTGAAGACAGTGGATTAGGCCTGAGCGCGTCTCCATCTGAACAGCACCTTCTACCAGGCTGTAATGGATCAGAAGCTGCTTCTGAGGTGAACTCTGAAGCAGAGGATGTTTGGAAAAGAGGAGGAACTATAGAAAACATGTCCAAATGTGTACAGGATATACTGGCATCTGTTATCACAAGGTAATTTACAAATTCGGTGCAAACTGTGTGCCCAATAAGCATATTTTCAGTATGCATAGAATATCGAAATGACCTGCTATATTTGACCAAATGTGCATACACAATCAGAACACCTAGCAAGGAAAAATATATTCCTGAACGCAATGCACTTGTTTTGACTTTTCATTTGCCATGTGAATGCTCCAAAAGTTGGATTTTAACATGTCCAGTTTAATATAATTAGCTTGCTTCCTAATCTAGCTGTCTAATAAACCTGACTTTGTATATTACACATATTGTTGGAGCCTTGACGGTGCTTTTGATACACTTCTGTAAGTCACTTTGGATAAAAGCAGCTGCTAAAATACCAATTGATTTTATCAATTACATGTCTATTTCAGGTCTAAAAAACACACTTTTCTGATATAGCTCATATAACCAGGTTTTTCAAGTCCATAGGAATCCTGGTTCAAAGAAAAAGTTTTGTTGTTTTAGCTTATTTTAAATAATTTGAGGTCATCTTGAGGCCCTCTTGGAAGTTTGTTGAATTCAACTAACAGTAGGCATACTCTGTAGTCTCTTTCTCACTCGCATTCTTTTCCTGTATCTCTCAGGCATTTGTTAGATGTCGTGGATCCAGAGAAGAAGAAGAAACAGGACGAAGCCAATCAGCTAGATCCTAATGATTCTCCTAGAGGCAGTAAACGGTCTCCATTAAAACGGAAAGGCAGCCGAGACTTGGGTCTTATTAAAGACAGACTTGCTGAGTTCTTCAACCCTAGTAAACTGAGGATCCATGCCCTTCATGGGTCTTCTAGGGATGGGGGTAAAGACCACAGACCAGTAGAGTTGGAGTGGATGGGAAGTTTCCAGTCAAAGGGCAAAGGGGAGATATCAGAGTTGTGCCGCCAGGCCTTCACTGTAGTCTGCCAGCTTCTCCTGGAATGCACAACTTTTCCTGTGTATTTTACTGAGGAAGAGAACCAAGACCTTCACACATCTATGTTCAACAAGACAGGTGAATAAAATAATTGTATTTCAATACTACATTAAACTATGCTGATGAGATGTGTTCTTTTATAAACTGATTTTTTCTCTACTTAGATTTAGAGGGAAGCCTTCCTGAGTGGCTGAGGTCCTTGATGACTCTGTGTTGCCTGACGAAAGACTACCAGGTACACAAGTACTTAAGGCAGAGATTGAAAGGGATGGTTCACCCAAAAATGAAAATTGTCATAATTTATTCACCCTCATTTCAAATATAATGGACTCGAAAGTTGTTTGGTTCTCAAAGTTCTTCAAAATAGCTTCTTTTGTGTTGTGCAGAGCAAAAGAAATGTATACAGGTTTGAAAAGACATGAATGGAACAGATGACAAAGACACTGAGATTGTAATGTCAGTTAGTTGTTAATGCATGCTCTTTGTATTGTGACCTTGTTGTCTGTTATTATTTACATTATTATTGTTAACATTTTAAAATAAGCTACATGTCCACGCACTTCATCTTCCAATGTTTTGAGTAACAGGTAGCCACGCCCCCAAACTCACACTATTGGTTGAGTCAAAATTTGACCTGTCAAACACTACTCAAGCAATATTTCGATAGCGATGCACTGCTTACACTTCACTCTTGAGGAGAATCAGCCGACGAATGGGTTGCCTCTGCACAATGAATTGGGATAGGACATTTTAACATGGAAACATTTCTACTACATCTTTAATTGTTGCATTCTGAAAGCTGCTGAATCATTTAATAATACACATTTTTTTTATATAATTTATGTGTTTTAGGTGCAACATGTTGCTATCTCCTCTTTGTTGGAGCTGATCAATCACTCTCAGTCTTTAGCCCTCGTCATTAAGGATAAAAACCAGCGTTATAAGAACTCTGATGCTAACCCACTGAGTGGACAGCTGCAAATGGTCACCCTGCCACCCATCTACCCAGCTGTTCTCAAAACTCTGGAGGATTCCACAGACTTTTACCTGGTAAGGCACATTATGATTAACAGGTTGCATTTCGTATTAGCTTGTCACGAATGAGAAATGTATAAAATAGGAAAAGGGGATTTCTAGGGGATGGTCCACTATTTTTATTATTTTTTATGTATGGAAGTCCTGCAATTCAGTTTAAAGGGACAATTTCCCTTTTGATAGTTGCATTATCTATTTTTTTAATCCTCAATTATATGTGCATTCATGTTAGAAGAGGCAACATTTATGATACCCAAACTCTACTGATTTGACACGTTATTAAACCTTTACCGTGACTGTTTTAATGACATATTATGAGATTTTAGTCATTCTCCATTCAAGTAGATAGGAATTGTACTGCCTAATTGTCTACATAAAATATAGCTGCCTGTCGGTTTTACCAAGATGGCCGCTGGGTGATCCGACTTCCTTAAAGTGACTTTGGTTATTGTCTTCAATTCTCTTGTAGCGTGTATCTCAGGTGTTATGGGCTCAGTTAGACACAGAGCGTAGAGAGCATCACGTATCTTGCGTGGAGCTCTTCTATCGGCTTCACTGCTTGGCTCCGTCTGCATCCATCTGCGAGGGCATCATCTGCTTAGGTCTACTCAGTGGGGACAAGGTACTGGGGAAACCTCATTTAATACATTTTACACACACTAAGCCGAAACATTTTTTTAAATTGTGTGTCTGTGTGTTCATTTTAGGTTGTGTGTCTGGAGGCACTTCACAGGTTCTCAGTTTTGTGGCACCTGACACGAGAGATCCAGACAAATCGCAGCACTTCTCTTAACCGCTCCTTTGACAGGTTTATACACCATATTCCTTATTATAGAAATATTGTATTATATAATATTTCTTCCTTTGTAACATTCTCCCACAATTTCTTGCCATTACCACTCAATGATCTCTATATCTTTCTGTTTTCTCAGGTCTTTGTTTGTGGTATTAGATAGATTGAACAATCAGGATGGTAGTGTAAGGGCCGCAGCACAGAACTGGTTGGTGCGGGCTCTTTCCCTCAGCGATGTGGTCCGTATCTTGGAGCCTGTGCTACTCTTACTGTTGGACCCGAAAACGCAGAGATCACCCATACAAAGCGTCAAACAGAACCTCTCTTTTGGTATGGAATCAAGACACACTGAAACACACAATCCAGATCAAATACACACAGAGGTACCTGAGCTTGAGATTGAGAGTTAAAGTTTCGGGTCTTGCATTGTTGTATAAAAACTGAAATGATACAAAATGCAGTAATACATTTTCAAATCAAATAATTAGCCATATAAAAATTCAACTTAAATTGTGTTGGCAGTTATAATACACAGTAAACTGGATTATATCTTTACATCTAAAACTTAAATAATCAATATAGTAATTTGCACAAATAGTGTTGAAGACAGTATTTATTCTGGTTCTTGATATGTACACTGCCATTCCAAGTTTGGGGGCAGTAAGATTTATTTTTTTTAAGAAATTAATACTTTTAATCAGCAATTAAATTAGTTACAAGTCTTTTGAGCAGCAAATCAGCATATTATTATGATCATGTGACACTGAAGACTGGACTAATGGCTGTTCAAGTATGGAGCACCTTCTCAATTGAAATGTTTATTTGTAATGGAATACATTATTTTAGGGCAATGGAAATTATGAATTTAAGAGATGTATATATTCTTGGTGTCTGATTCTACTGTATATGTGATTTAGGTAATGTAAAGTCACTGAGCTGGAGAGACAAATCCATCACAAAAAGTGCTGAAGACAACATGACGCCTGGTTGCCAAACAGAAGAAAGCTTTATCAGTCGCATCGCCATAGTAGACCGTGAAGCACTGTGGGCGGAGTTGGAACGAGATCCAGATCTAACACCCACAGACTCCCCAAAAATGTCCCGGAGTGAGAGTGAAGAGACTGAGGGGGAGGACGAAGAAGTAGAGGAAGAAGAGGAAAGTGAACACACCGAATCTGCAGACACAAGTGGTGCTCAGAACTCCACCGAAAACTCCACCTCAAGCTCCGCCCCTTACTTACAGCGCCATGACGATGGTAGCATAGAGGAGGAGGGTGTGGTCATCGGCCTACAGAGGGTGGATTCAGAACGAACACAGGTTTCAGATTCGCTCTCAAGTGATGAAGACGATGGGCAGTTGGAGGCCATGGCCAAATCCCGCATGCTGAAGCGACGGCGGGAGAAACGTGAAGCGGTGGATTCACTGTTCCGCCATGTTCTGCTCTATAAGCAGCAGTACGAGAGCAAGAGAATTCTCTACGCCTTCACTATTTTAGAGACTATCCTCCGTACAAGTGCAGGGCCGTTTGTGGAGGCTTTATCCAGTACTTCTCTGGACTGCAGCTCCATTGCCCATCTCAACCTCATCCAGAACCTTCTGCAGAGGCACCGACAGGCTCAAGATGGTGGCAGCTTCTATGGGCAATTGCAGATCTCAACTCCACCAAGTGGAGCTATTCCTGACCCATCCCAGCCAGCGTCTTCTCCTCTCCATTCACCACCTTCCCCTTCTTCTCCACCAACCCTCCTTCTAGAGCTACTCACCTGCCTTTGTATGCGCTATCTCCGCTCTCACTATCCCTCCTATGCTAGCGTTCCCAATTGCCAACTCCAGGCCAATCGGGAGGTGCAGGTGAAAAGCGTGGAAGTGCTGACTGAGTTGATGATCCAGTTGGTGAGGGTGGCCCAGCAAGCTCAGATTGGAGAAGCAAAGGGAACTGCTAGTCTGGAGGCTGTCCGCAACCTTCTCTGGGGCTACAAGGTGCAGCAGTACGTCCTTCTAACACTTTCCGCCTCCATGTATGTGTGCCAGAGAGCTGATCGGCCCGACCAGCACGCATTGCCTGAAGAAGACCAAGGAGAAGACGGAGGGGAGATCTCAGAAGAGAGCCTGATCAACTTTGGCCGGGACGGGACCTGGGCTGAGCACCCACTCCAGATTGCCCTTCTGAAGCTTCTGAAGGTTCTTATTGTATTGGAGCACCACGTGTGTCCACCACACTCCAAGTCACAAGATCACGATCAAAGCCATTCCAACCCACAGCGACGTGCAGAACAACCCTCCTCAGCCTTAGCTCGAGAGTGGCAGACAGCTGTGATGTTTCAGCAGTCCATCAAAGCAGTGCGTTACATAGTCAGTCAGCCTATCACCGCTCAAGGCATGTTTGTGTCAGCAGCAGCCCGAGCTTTGCACCCACAATATGGCTGCGCCATGCACCCAGCCTGGGTGACTCTGCTATGTGAAGTTCTGCCTTATTTAGGACGATCACTGGCCATCATTGTATCACCCATAATTGCCCAGATCTGCAGGAACCTGGATGAACTGGTTAAACAGCACGAGCACGATGGAATCAAGGCTTCACATAAGTAAATAATGTGTGTGGTTGTTTGCGTTTGTGTGAGAGTGGGTGCATATGAAGTGTCTAATAAGGTGTCAATACTTACATGTTGTTGTTTTGTTGCAACCATAGTTTGAATTTGGCTTATATTTTGTGGCTTTCTTTAGTGGTACCTTAAAGAGGGAGAACATCGCGCCTGACTATCCTTTGACCCTACTGGAAGGTCTGACCACTATCACACACTACTGTCTTCTAGACCACAAGAAAGTAAGATATACAAGCACCTGTTAAAGAAAATAGTGGCAGATCCTGGCATAGGTGACGTAGACATTTGCGTAGTGAGGCAAAATCCTCCCAACCATCTGAAGTTGCAATGTTTCTGTTCTGTTGGTTGCTAGTAGGAGTATAGCATTGTGGGTTATTTTGCAAAAACTGTTTGCACCATAAAATTCAACCAAATACGCCAGTTTTCCTGATATACATCCACATACAGTTGTAGTTACAATCTAGTCTAATCTTGCCATGGACATTACAAATGTCAGGATCACCACTGAGCATGTAAGAATGCTTCAAATGTCACACTAATGTGACTTATGTTCATTTTTTTTTGTGTGTGTTTGTGCCTGTAGACAGCTGCTGGTTGTGATGTTCCAGATCTACGAAATGCTAGCAATGCCATTCTGGAGGAGTTTCCACACATGATTAGCAGCATGGCCTTACTCTGGGGTGTGGTCAAAGGCTGTGACTCCTCCCGTAGCAGCAAAGCCTCACCCACCTCAGTGTACTTTAAAGGCACAAAGGTATATCCCATACTTGAATAAACAAAAATGTTTTATATTTTATATAATTTTTGTAAAATAATTATATTTTACAAAATTGTATATAATTTGCTTTACTTAAACACCATGCCGTCTTGTTGACTGCTTAATGGTGCGTATTTGTGTTTTTGTTTTCTGTAGATCTTGAGGCAAAAGGTCCTTGAGTTCTTAATGCCATTGACTCAGCAGTTTGGGGTGCAGGTCATGGCCTCTGTGGCTGCTGTATGGAGCAGCAGGAAGAGCCGCAAAAGACGTTCCAGAAATAAGGTTAGCAATCGCTATCAGAATGCAAAAATACGGTGGCCGAGAGAGCTTAACGTGCTGCAACTGAAGCAAACGCATGCAAATAGAAAAAAAAATGCATTGTTATAGAAAAAAAAACACATGCATATAAAAAAAACGGGTGCAAAATAGAAAAAAAACACCTGCAAATAAAAAAAACCCCATCATCATCAGTTTCACAACACGTGAAATATACAGAAGTCCAAATACAGAAGCACGCTGCAAAAGTTCACATACAGAAACATGCTGCAAATAACACAGACCACAACGGAAATGTTTCCAGGGGAACCAAATGAGTGGCGAACTTAATCTGCAGGTGTTTTTTCTATATATATGCATTTTTTTATTATTATTATTATTATTATTTTATTATTATTTGCATGCGTTTTATTATTATTTGCATGCGTTTTCTTTTATTTGAATGCTTTTTGCAGCGCGTTGAGCTTTCTCGGCCACCATGTCATACAATAGACTACTGGAATGATGTTTTTATATTCATGCATAGATTTTACCAGATGCTAGCGATTCTCAAATGACCTTGGTGGACCTTGTGAAGGCACTAAACACACTCCGTACGGACACCATACTGCAGCTCATCAGAGAGGTGGTGAAGAAACCTCATCAGATCAAAGGAGACCAGGTATCACACACATTCACTAAGCTATCTAAATGGGGACATTTCATAGACTTGTATTGTTTTTATATACAGCTAGTTATAAATACTATAACCTAACCTTAAACAAAAACTTTCTCCATTTTTACAATAAAAAAAAAAAAACATTTTATTAATTTTGTATCATTTATACAAGGACTTCCCCAATATTTTGTCTCCACACACACATGCACGCACATATTTAACTATCGAATTACATAATTTTTAATGCTCAATCTCTTTCTCACCATCAGAAGACTACTTTAGTTGACATTCCAATGCTACAATTCAGCTACGTCTACATTCAAAGGTAAAAGTTTCCATTCACATCATTCTCTGTACATTCTTTAGTAATCGCACCTTATCTTAATTCCTATCATATAATGTATTTTACTGTAAATTACTATAGTCCAGTGAGCTGTTGCAATCCTATTTAAGCAAAGATGTTGTTTACTGTACATTGGAAGATTCAGCTTTGACTGTATTGTTCTACAAGGCAGATGTGTAGATGGTAATGTCCTTGGGTTTTTCTTTTTTTTTTTTGGCAGTCTCACAGCTCAAGCTCTTCAGGAGAACATCAATCCTCTTCTCTGTCTGCTCAGAGAATCTGCCCAGCTTAACCTCGCCCCTCCTGGACACTTCTTGCTCCTCGGGTGAATAAACTAACGTTTACGTTCACTATTACATTTGCTCATAGAGATTTGAACAAACCCTAACCCTAAATATTAACCTTTGGTGCACAAATTTACCAGTACGAAACCACCTAGCAAACATATTGCAACATACTAATAACAAAATCAGAACACCTTAGCAACATTACAATGTCCTGGAAACCACTCATGAGTCATGACACCTGCATCGCCTTGCAACATTTTTAAAAAAGGGCAGTCAGAAAACCCTTAAAGATAAAGAAGAGCTCTTATTAGTTAAATGAAACAATTATTGTTCTTGTTATATACTATTGGAAGGTAAAGTGTCTTTTGAAACATTGATTTCTGTTTATTTTACTGTTACAGCATCCTTAATGACTGTGTAAATAGACTTCCCAATATCGACAACAAGAGGGATACTAAAGAACTGCAGGTAGGACAGATACAGCGAGAGATTTTGTTGATACAGAATTATGTTGATATAGTAGAAATGTCAAAATATGTTTACATAGTAATTGTACCCTCAACAGGAAGTGAGCCAGCGCATACTAGAAGCAGTGGGAGCTGTGGCAGGCTCATCTCTTGAGCAGACTAGCTGGCTGAGCCGTAACCTGGAAGTGAAAGCACAGCCTCAGGTCTGTCCTCAGGGAGATGAAGATGACCATGATGGCAATGAGTTTGAGGGTAAACATGCAGAAAATTGGCTGTATTGCCATCATATGAAATTAATAATGCCTTGCTGTATTACCTACTTCGAAACGGGGGCAGTTTTAAAATGGATTATTTTCATGTCTCTCTCTCTCTCTCAGAGTGTGTTGGCCAGGGTAGCACTATGGTGTCGTCTTCAGTGCCATCTGTATTCAGTGTACAAGCTCTGGTTCTGCTGGCTGAGGTAAGAGACATGTGGTGAAATTGGGTGAGGAAATTAGACAAAACAGATTACCAGTGTTCTCATTTGTGCTCATTGTGTTTGTAGGTTCTCGCTCCTCTTTTGGACATGGTCTATCGCAGTGATGAGAAGGAGAAAGCTGTGCCTCTCATTTCCCGTCTTATGTATTATGTTTTTCCCTATCTAAAAAATCACAGGTGAGTTTGCTAAAGAAGCGCTTCAATCAATTGAAAATGAAATTATACAGTAGTTGTTAATACTGCTTAGTATTTTATTCAGAAGCTTTTGTCTATTTATTGTCATATGGCATTGGTGTCAGATAACTTTCATTTAAAACTAGGGGTGTGACTAGATCTTGCGATATTAAAACGTGCCAATATTTCTTGTTGATGTGAAAAGCTGTCTTGAGATGTCCGCATAATGGAGTTGAGTTTTGCGGCAAAACATTTTACAGTGCTTGCATTATAATGTTCTGTCTTTTAGTCCATATAATAATTCATACTCCGATAATAGAACTTAAATGACATTCATTACAAGATGATTAATTACAACATTTCATTGTTTTGCATTTTGTGAATTTCAGTTTAATAAAAGACTATTTTTCCAGTCATTCAACATCATATTGGAACATCATATTTCATCATTCAAAACTATTAAAAATAGTGTTAAAATATCGTCTTGTATCTTTTTGTCTGTAGGGTTGGGTACCGAACTCGGTACTTTTATTGACACCCACCGACCAAATTATGTCTGTAATACCAAGTACCGATTCACATTAAATCAAATTTTGGTATCTGAGAATGCACTTTTTATGAATATTCAATCATCACAGACAATGGTAGACAGCGACCAAGGCAGCTCTGGCATAATGTAAATAACAATTCTGTAAATTACTTACAGTTTCTTTACAGTTATTGATGTAAACATGCTTAAAGTACCGAAAAAAGGTCCGTTGGGTACCGGCACCGAATGTAAACGGTTAAAATGTAGATATACTTAACCCTACTCATGAGCTAAGTGTATCATCACACCCCTATTTAAAACTTTTGATTTATAGATAGCTGTATCTCAATTCATTTCTCTGTCTCTCAGTGCCTATAACATGCCTAGTTTCTGTGCGGGTGCTCAGTTGTTGAGCAATCTGAGTGGATATGCTTACACTAAACGAGCGTGGAAGAAAGAGGTGCTGGAACTCTTCATGGACCCAATGTTTTTCACAATGGAGTCCTCGTGTTCCTGCCAGTAAGATGCATACTTACACAATACTGTAAATTTTATTCTTGTTTAAAGTTGTGTTTTATTTTGTTTTTCAAGTCATGTGCATAAAATCAAAATAGTTAAATAGTTTGCGTGGCCTATGTAAAGTACATAGATTGCTGGGCCTATTAGTTTGTTTTTGAAGCCACTAAACTCCCATATTGTGCTTTAGTTGGAGATCCATCGTTGACCATCTTCTGACTCATGAGAAAACAATGTTCAAAGACTTGATGAGTGAGTATATGTACATATATCTGCTTTAGACAGTCATTTGTTGTAAGATCAGTGTGTTGATTTTTATTGTGTGGGTTCATGTTGTACCATATACAGGCATGCAGAGCAGTTCTTTAAAGCTCTTCAACAGCGCTGAGCAGAAGCCCATGCTACTGAAACGACAGGCTTTTGCCATGTTTAGCGGAGAGAATGACCAGTACCACTTCTATTTGCCTCTCATACAAGGTATCACTGAGTCTGTGTGGAAAACAAATACACTCACTTAAAGGATTATTAGGAACACCTGTTTAATTTCTCATTAATGCAATTATCTAATCAATCACATGGCAGTTGCTTCAATGCATTTAGGGGTGTGGTCCTGGTCAAGACAATCTCCTGAACTCCAAACTGAATGTCAGAATGGGAAAGAAAGGTGATTTAAGCGATTTTGAGAGTGGCATGGTTGTTGATGCCAGACGGGCCGGTCTGAGTATTTCACAATATGCAAGTTATTGGGATTTCTAGGGTTTACACAGAATGGTGTAAAAAAAGAGAAAAACATCCAGTATGCAGCAGTCCTGTGGGCGATAAGTGTCTTATCCACTGCGCCATCACCACCCCTTACAACAGCAGAAGACCCCACCGGGTACCACTCATCTCCACTACAAAATAGGAAAAAGACGCAACAATTTACAAGAGCTCACCAAAACTGGACAGTTGAAGACTGGAAAAATGTTGCCTGGTCTGATGAGTCTCGATTTATTTATATTTATTTATTTATTTATAAACATTTATTAAGAGGATCAGCCCCATGAGATGAAACATCTCGATTTCTGTTGAGACATTCAGATGGTGGAGTCAGAATTTGGCGTAAACATAATGAGAACATGGATCCATCATGCCTTGTTACCACTGTGCAGGCTGGTGGTGGTGGTGTAATGGTGTGGGGTTTTATTGGCACACTTTAGGCCCCTTAGTGTCAATTGGGCATCGTTTAAATGACATGGCCGACCTGAGCATTGTTTCTGACCATGTCCATCCCTTTATGGCCACCATGTACCCATCCTCTGATGGCTACTTCCAGCAGGATAATGCACCAGGTCACAAAGCTCGAATCATTTCAAATTGGTTTCTTGAACATGACAATGAGTTCACTGTACTAAAATGACCCCCACAGTCACCAGATCTCAACCCAATAGAGCATCTTTGGGATGTGATGGAAATGGAGCTTCGTGCCCTGGATGTGCATCCGCAACACTATCTCACGATCAATTCGTACGAATTCGACGCATGATTAAAAAGTGGCTAATTCGTACTAATTTGTACGATTTGTCTAAACCCACGTGATGGTTAGGTTTAGGGGCGGGGTAAGGGGTAGGTCATTCGTACGAATTCATACGAATTGGCCAATTCGTAAAATATGTACGATTTAGCAAAATCGTATTAATTCGTACGAGTGAGGTCGTATGAATTGTTACGAATTAGCCACTTTTTAATAATTCGTCGAATTTGTACGACTTGGTCGTGAGATCGGGTTGCACAAATCTCCATCAACTGCAAGATGCTATCCTTTCAAACATTTCTAAACAATGCTTTCATCATCTTGTTGAATAAATGCCACGTAGAATTAAGGCAGCTCTGAAGGCGAAAGGGGGTCCAACACAAATCATTAGTATGATGTTCGTAATAATCCTTTAAGTGAGTGTATAGGTTACTTGTGTAGCACCCTATATAGCATAGGAACATTTTCAAGCTAACACTTTCTTCATCAAATATATTCTAGAGCGTCTAACAGAGAACCTGCGTGTAGGACAGACTCCATCAGTGTCAGCTCAGATGTTCCTCATGTTCCGTGTTCTCCTGTTGAGGATCTCACCACAACATCTCACCTCTCTCTGGCCAATCATGGTCACTGAACTGGTAAGAAATATGCCAGTGGTCCTCTCCTCACTAAGAGCATTTGTTCGTTGTGTTCAAATGCTTCATCTGTTGTTTTAAATGTTTGTTTGTTTTTTTGTGGCAGTTTGAAAATGTATATTGAATATTTCAGATACGCATTTGTAACCGCCTTGAGAAGACACTGCTGGATGACAAAGAAGTTTCAAAGTGAGTCTCCCTTTATGAAAAATTGCTGTGTGTATATATATATTTCCCCTCAATTTTCATGGAGAAAATCTTTCTGTGTTTCAGGAGTAAATTGCGAGGTGGCCATGACAAGAATGGTCTACTGTGCTTCCCTCAGGCAGAGCTGGACATGTACTTGTCAGCTTGCAAGTTCCTGGACACCGCTGTGTCCTTCCCTCCAGAGCAGATGCCTCTGTTTCAAATGTGAGACTCATGTGAAGTGTGTGTATGCATGTACTCCTGCCATACCTGTGATAAATGATGAGAAACAGTTTAATTGAGTATTATTATAGATGTTTTTTATGAATTATTGTCAAGTTTTAGTTTACTTAAACTTCTAAAGAACAGAAGCAGGGCTTGGATATTCTCCAATGGTCAAATGACCAAACACTGTTCTGTTGAAATTAATAAGAAATGTTTCTATGTTAGAATGATTTCTGAAGGATCATGTGACACTGAAGACTGAAGTAATGGCTGCTCAAAAATTTAAGCTTTGCAATAGAGTCCCGAAGTGATGACGTCACTTTGTAGGACAACTCGGAAGCTAGCGGCGCATGAGTTCCCTCGATCAAAAAGCTATCCGTTTTCCCTATAGACTTTTGGAAAATCGCAAAAAATAAGATCTGTTTTCAACAAAGAGTTGTGACCCTTACACGTTTTGTATATCAAGATAATCTTTACAAGTTAATCCACAATTTATACATTTTGAAGCCTATATAAAGTTTTTAAAAAACACAAGCAGACACAACAAAGTTTAAAAAAACACAAGCAGGTTGTAATTAGTGTGTTCTCTGTCATCGATCAAAACGTGAAAATATTTAGAGGCTGTGTTCAGGCAAAAGCAAAAACCCATTCAAAAATCCCATAGACTTTAGAGCGAGGGAACCGGGAGTGCTAAAATTCTAACTCACTTCCGCGTTTTGGCACACAGATTGACGGCGTAACTTCGGCACTCTATTACAGGAATAAATTACATTTTAAAATAGTTGAAAATGGCTTTTTAAAATGGTGATAATATTTAACCATTTTCTGTGTTTTTGATCAAATAAATGCAACCTTGGTAAACATAAGACACCTCTTTGAAAAACACTGTAGGCTACTGTAGTGTACGTGGGGCTAAAAGGGTTATTTCATCCAAATATTACAAAATTACATTATCATTTACTTGCCCTCAAGTCTTTTAAAGCAGTTGTTCTCCATACAATGAAAATGTAAAATCCAAAATCACCATAAAGTTGTCCTGGTGTGCTATATTTAAATCTAGACTTGAAATATAGCACACAATTCAGACTACTTGGAAAAATGTATTCCACTTTTATCCTTTTGTGGAGCTTGGCAATATAAATTATCACCCATTTTCATAGTATGGAAAATAAAATGGCTCAGACATTCTGCAAAAAAAACAAAATTTCGTAAATTATTCTTTCTTTACATACCTAACATCACAAAGACCTTTTATTTAAGGTACAGGCACCTTCTATTAATATAACATGGTGAACTTCTTATTAGGTCTTTTGTCCTAAGTGGACTGTCATGGCTGCCCTAACATTGGTCATTAGGTTCTGTATTATTTCCCAACATAAATGACTTCTGATATGCTCCACACCCTAAAATATACTGTACATGACCTCTTAATCACTTGCCAATATTTATTTATAGGTATCGCTGGGCTTTCATTCCTGAAGTGGATGTTGACCGTTATGATGGACCAGGAAACACTCTGCTGGAAGGCGAAAAAGAATGTAAACCCCATATTGTTAGGATACTAGATGGAATAAACCGACGCTATGGGGTAAGACATGCTTAAAATATCTGTGACTCAGCACCACCTAACCAGTAAAGACCCAATTGTCAGTCCATAAATATTTTGGCTGTGTGTTCAGGAGCTGAATGGAACCGCAGGTGAGTCCAGCACAGACCGATTGGTGTTTCCTTTGCTCACACTGCGTTCCCTCTGCTCCATCGTGGATCTCGTGCCGTTCTTCAGCACCCTCTGCTGCTCTTTTAATGGCTCCTCCGCACACCTCCCACATTATGCTGTGGACTACCCACCCCCCAGCAGCGATCAGGTCATGAAACGCCTAGAGAACATCATTGAAGGAGAGTTCCTCGATGGAATGGACAGTTAGATGATATTCTCAAATTCTGCATTCGCTTTTGCAATTTATGTAATCGGTTTCTCTTCAAACACAAAGGTGCAGAGAAATTTCATTTAAATGCATAAAGGTCCCTGCTAATTTTCTTATGATCTTAATCAATGCACGTTAAGCTGTTGAAGGTCTCTTAAAATTGTATGATTATTCCGAGTCGTACACGCTGTGAATATATATCGTCTTTGTATTTTAATTTGGCTTAATGTGGGCTTCCTACGCATTCTGTTCATTTTGTGAACATTCCATTACTTTTTTTTTTATTAAGTGAGCCAAAATAATGATCATTCGGCCATGTTTCAACAGCCATAATGATCACAACAAACAGATAATTTATTATCTGGTCCATGGCATTTTTCAGTTGTGTGTAGGGCGGTCAGTCATTTCTTGACTTAAAATCCCTTAGCAGTATTTTTGCTTCCTGACAAATTTCCCTTTTCCCTGTATAGCTCCTATCTTTCTGTTGAAAATCATTGTCTTTTGTCTACCAGTATCTATTTAAAAAACGTTGTTGGATTCTTTACGTCTTTTATTCTGCTATATTTCCCGACTTGCTTTAAGTGAAGGTTAATATGTCTTTATTCTTATGTGGATATTGAATGTCTTCTTTTACGCTGTGTAGAATGAATATGACAAAAACGGAATTGTAAAGCACATTTTTTTTCTGTACCTAAGGGAATGTTTTTGATCCATGTTTGTGTTCTTGATCATCTCAAGGACCTCAAGGATGTTTTATGCTGTTGCTTTAACCTGATTTGGTGGTTATAGTTCATCTCTAATGTGTTACTGCTAATATATATCTTGCCCTTTGATTGAAGTGCCTAAAAATAAACGCTCTAATTGTGAAACATCTTTGCTTGTTCTGTAGTTGCTACATGCAATTGTACCACAGAAACAGTCAAATGAGAAGCTTATTTCCCATTAATAGCTGAATTATTATTTCAGTGATATCAGAATTTAGTGATTTGTTCTCTTGAATGTAGACCTTTTTTGAGGAAAAACAATGTTAATGCTTAATAAAGTGAATTATTTTATGTGTATGTTCTGCACATCTGAATAAAATGACTCTGAATCATAAAGTTATGTTGCCTGGTGTTTGTGTTTTATCACCTAGAATAGATTTCCTTAAATTGGTTTTATGGAGAGTTCCTCTTGTCCTTAACCCTCTAAAAAAATGTTACGTATTGAATAAAAAACAAAATGTGGACATGATTCAAAAAGCGGAAATGGTCTTAGAATATAGCCACACTTGATTGTCATATACTGCATGAATTATCACCATGAATGGAAATGAAAGAAAATACAGAGCAATTTTTTGGGATGCAATCCACATAAAAAAACACCTGCAAGTTGATTAGTCTTTGATAATATCTAAATACATATACAAATAAAAAAATATATACTAATACTAAGATGGGGATTGAGTATTTTTTTTTATTTTATATATAAATTGTGCACAATTTAGAGGTGAATATTGTCTAGTGGCACAAACTCCCCTTTAGAATACAAAATATTAAAGAATAAATGGCATTGGACCAACATATTGTACAATCATTTCATTACAAAGAAGTTATTGACTGCCGAGTGTTACAAGTGTGAGCCCTTAGTGAGAAATACGAGAGAGTTAATGATGTACAAAAAGAGGGTATACAGCATACAGTGTGTGCTAGTTCATAAAATTAAACTGATTCGTCAATAAATGAAATAAATTGACTTAATTTAGCTTTTAGGTATTTTTGTGATTTTCAGTGCTGTAGCCTTTTGCAATTTTGCCTTATGACAAAATATTTACAATTTAAGTTCTGTTCTTATTTACATTCCATTTCAAATCATGCTTTTTTTCTTTCTTTTTTTTTCTCGGATGTTATAAATGTGGTGTGCCTTATTATATGCTGCTGCCTGTCTTGCTTTGTAAATGTGAAAAATGTGCAACAAACATTTTAAAAAGACAGTAAATACATTTATAATGTTATTAAAATGTACTTATACATATTTTCAAAAAGTTCATCCAATTCTATATTTCTCATTTCATTTATCTATTTAAATCTTTCTATTTTCTAAAAAAAAAGATAATTATAATAATAATTATAATAATTAATAATAATTATAATAATCAAACGTATTTCTTGAGCAGCAAATCAACATATTACAATGATATCTGCCCTTGAATTTTGTGACATTGAAGACTCAGCCATCACAGGAAAACATATATTCGAGTAGAAAACAGCTATTTATAATTGAAATAATATTACACAATATTACAGCATTTTTATCAAATAATGCAGCCTTGGTGAGCAGAAGTCTTCTTTCAAAGAAAAAAAAACATTTTTCTTTCAATCTAATGGACCTTAACTTTTTGAATAAGTGTATATATTACAGATTTTTATTTATATTGTGGTGTGCCTATTTGATTATTAGCCTACTACTATTATTCGTCATTGAATCCCATATTAACATATATGATTTGAATGAACAGTTAGAATATCATTATCATTAGCTTCCCAACTCCCAAGGGTGAGCAAAAAACAAACAAAATAGAAATTATATTTCCCAGGAGGTGTACATAATGATACATACAAAAATAAGCTATCAATGAAATAAATGAATTCAGCAAATAAATGTAATTGTACTGAAATGTAAATGTAGGAAAATAAATATATAACAGAAATAGAATAGCTTTACATTGGTAAACTGATTTTTCTGTTGTTGTTGTTGTTGTTTTTTTGTTTTGTTTTTTCCAGTAGGCCCTACTATGTTATATATTAATGGCCGTTAAAGCAAGACTATGTAAAAATAAATAAATTTAAAAAAACACAGCCACTGTCCGAAGTGGCAATTAAAGTTACAAGATCATGTTCTAAGACCATCATGTTGTAGCATGATCCAGGGGATTAAAACGTACAAAACATATTTCAGGCCTAGTGGAGTTGGTAATTAATAATAGTAGTAAATGTGTAAAGTTGCATAAAATGGAAATACTCACTAATGCAAGAAAAAACTACCTAAAAAATTGTTATCTGTGCTGTTGTCCTCCAGTTGGAATTTTCACCCCAAAATGGCGACCGCGCTACCGAAGCGCCATCTAGTGGCTGTTACCAAAAAAAAAAAAAAAAAAAAAAACATCAGAGTTTCACTGTCAAAGCTCAGGCTTGTCATGTAGGCTATCTCGCTTTTTATTATTGGATAAGAATTGTCAAGGTATAATTAAATTTGTACATTAAATTAGGCCTACATAAAATTTTCTTATTGTGGAAAAAGCATGTTCTGTGAATGACCCGATTTTAGCAATAACAATGTATTGATCCTTCATGGTAAAATATATGGTAAAACTACAGTGCAATGCAAATAGTGAATATAAGCTAAAGTGTGATGTAATAGTAAATATTTTAGTCAATACAATAAACAAACATTAGGCTATACTATACTAAAAATGAATAGTATAATTATATATTTTAAATTTTATAAATAAACCACAGATTTGAGCTTTGAACAACTACATTGTTGACTGAAAAACTATTAAAACTACATTTTGTGACACAATAACAGTAGTATTGTTCAATTTCGCGACTTTTCATGTCAGTCTATGCGCGAAAGCACCTGTGACTGAAGTGACTGAAGGATTGCCGTAAAGCAGGTCTCAGGTTGTACGATGTGTATGACGTCTTGACATTTTAAAATACTTCTTAAAGCAAAGTGAATTGGGTGTTAGATTTTTTTGAAAATCGCGCTAAGTCGATCCACGCATGCCGTTCATACAGTTCAGAAGTTCGTTGAACTTCATACAGTTCAGATCACTCAGCCCGACGTTCGTCGTTCGACTTGTCGTGACTGTTTTCCAAGATGGCTCCTGTCTGTATACACGAAGTGAACTGTCTTTATAAAGTATTTCTGATTAAACAGTCTGTACACTTACAAAGTTCTCAATGCTTCGTTCTGCATGTATGGAGCCTCATTATGTTACTGTGTTTGTGTGGGGCTATTTTAAACCTTGTTAGTGGTATAAACTAGCGATTTCTTTTTAGTCAATGCCCCCATTGCTAGCATAATACGCTAAACAGTTTTTAGAGATAAAACTCTTTAAATTCGATTATCATGAAAACAAATCTCAGAGAACGATTGACTACCGATGTTTTATTAGACCAAAGGTTCATTGTTCGCCGGAGTTCTCCTCCTTTAAGTAAACTCACAGCCTTTAATGTTATGCTACAGCACAGGCCATTCATCAGTAATGAGTTAGATCAGGCTGTAAATGTAAAATGGCCTCATAGTTACCACAATAATGAATCAAGCAAAAGTCAATTTAGTCACCTTTTCCCATTGGGAAACATGGTTTAACCCTCACCCATTCTCACTTATAATGTCTACAATGACTGATGTTGCGTTAGAGGATGAAAGAGAAATAACTCATGATTGGGTTACGCAGAGTACACATGTCACAAGACAGGTAATCAAAGAAGTGTCTAGAATGTTCCAAGCCATTAGAGCCTAAGTGGTTCACCTACAGGGATAGGACACAGAGCAGTGAGGAGCCCAGGGAAGAACCGATTGCAACAGGCATCGGGGGGGCCAACCCCTGCGGTGAAGAATCTCTCATAGACCTTACCCTCCATAGTCAAATCCTCACCTCACTGTTGCTTTAGGTGTCACATTAAGAAAAATAGGGAAATAGGGAACAATTGCAGACTCAGTGTTTACTCAACAGGATACAACCCTTGTTTTTGAAGAAATACTGCTCTCCTGTCTTTTGTTTTCTGTCTTCCTCTGTGCAGATAGCAGACAACCTCAGACAAATACGCACCGATCTCCTCACCAGTGTGTGAAGCCACAACATCTAGAAAACAACTAGACCCATTGTTGAGCCAACTATCACAAAAGGATAAAGAAAAGAAAGAAAAAAAAACACAACGCAGAGACCCACATAGAACCTTCAGTCATCCATCAACATGAGTGTATACAAGTGTAGTTTGTACATGTAATGTGCCTGTAATGACCACAAGTTACAAGAATGAACTTCTTAAGTGTTTAAATTTGTGGCTACATAATGTGGGAGTTTTTCTTTGAGAACTGAAGAATAATACAAAATGAAGGAATACAAATTTATTAAATGTGTAATTTAGATTCCACAGTATTTTAACTGAAAAAATGCATACTGTGTTTACCATTTTGAGGCTAAGAAGATGCATTCCAGGTGTCGGACATTTTTTTCGAGATTTTATTGACTACAGCTCTGCTTTTGTCTATGATAATGGTAATAGTTGAGCAATCTAGTCAGGCTGATGGGATTAGCCTGAATAACGGTTATGCTAGTGAGAGCAGACCTGGGAAAAGTTTGGTAACAAGATCACACCTATGTCATTTGCATGCTTTGTCCCTAGTCTCCTCCTCTCTGTAAATCCCTCCCCTTAAACATGTATTTAGTTGCAATGGTATAATGCTTAGTTAGACTCGAGATGATATTTCATTGACTACAGCTACCAACAGCTTGTGTTCTCAATAAAGAATCCTGCTTAAGATACAGCCCGAGTCTCCTGGTCTTCTTCACTTGAGAAGAAATAAGTTCACCACACTCCTTCAAGGACAGCAAGCCAAGTTTGTTTACAATTAACTATTAGGACTGAATGGGCAGGGCGAACTTGTGAAATGTAGCTGCAAACAAGTTAGGTTTGGGAGGTGCTTAAACAATTAAGTCCTGTCAATCATCAATACGAGCGTATATAAGCAGTAGTCATTGCGTCATCCCAGCGACAATTATGCCACCATCCATCCTCCTTCCCATCTCTATTTCTCTTATTCTTCCTTTGCACAGTACTGTTATAGGGGGGCTTGATTCCTGTTCATGCCTCCTTCGAGGACAGCAATTTTTAAGTTTGTTAACCATTAACTATTAAGACTGAATGGGTAGACGAACTCTGAAACTATAGTGACACACTTCAAAGTTTTCTCAAGGGCTGTGCCTATGCTTGGCAAGAACATCAAGCAGTCCCAGTTGACACACTGCCAAGGCCATCAGTCTGAGTTTTTCCTGAGAATTCTCAAAGGCAGAAAACTCTCGGCTCGAATTAAGCAGGTGAGTATATTACAGGCTGGGAGCACCCCTGTCAAAGTTAGTTCCATGTGATAATAAAGCCCATATCCGTTTTCTGGTTTCATAGCTGGCTCAGGATCAATGCAATGGGCCGAGACTGGGCTAGACTGAACAAGTTGCGCAGAGCACTGCACATTGAGGAAGAGTGACATAGCTGGCGAGAGAATATCGAACGGCCAAAGCATTTAGTTATTCGTAATGAGAGTGAGAGAGTGGCTGTAGCACATTGCGCTTTATGTAAGACAGACCGCCGCACCGAGACGGGGGATGTTTATAATGCATGAGTGAGAGAGGGACTGAATCGCTTCACATTTTGTAAATAGCAGGTCTCCACTCTGAAGCAACTGGGACTTCTCTGTGCACTAGACACGACTGGCCGCTGCTGAGGCAAGGGGCTGCGTATACCATGTGAATGAGAGTAATAGAGACAGGGGGCTACTTGTTTCATGCAAATGAGGATCTGTTTTGAACCCCTGTAAACCTCCTCTCCTAAGCAGCACAGTCAGCGACAAGGCTACTTCCCCGCCAACATCAAGTGAGGACTGCGCTATGTACAGTAGCTCTCTGTCCAAGTCCTTGTAGGCCTTCGCTGAAAGTAGATGAACTTGTGTAGCACTGCATCTGTATGGGCACAGGCCAGGTAGAGAGGCGGCGATTATTCATACCGAAGGCTAGAATGGGAAGGTTTTGACCAGGAATTGCACGAATTGACTGGCGCAGGCCCATCACCTAAACTTCCTGTCTCAAGTTGCCGCAGCTTCTGCCTCCGCGACTTGGCATCAGAGAGGGAGAAGAGGTGAGCGGATACCTGTAGCATAATCCAAAAAATGCCAACACTGCAGAGGAACGGCAGTCCAGGTAATGTCCTCTGAAGAGCGTACCTCAACAGTGAACAATCACTTTTTGAAGACAGCAAAATCGAGTGAAGGAGAAAGAGCTGAGGGAATGGCACTTGGCACTGAGCTACATAGCAGTTGGTCCCGTCTGTCACTCTAGCGCACGAGAGCCATTGGCTATTGCAGTTGCAATAGCGTGATTCAATCAGGCTTCAGCATTTTCAAAGAAAAGGAGTTTCCCCAAAGCGTCAGCTAACCTCGAAAGGGAACTACAGCCTTTTCCATTCATTGGACTACACAAGGATGAACATCAACACTTTGCCCAGCATGTGGTCTTCTCTGCAATGTACAAAAGGCTTTTTTTAGTGACCAGTCAATTGTATTCCTGTCACAGATGGATTGTAGGGGTCAAGCGCTATTCAAGCAGAGATTGTACAGCTGAGTGACTCATGTTATTCAGGTTGTCTGTTCATGAAGCATTTCATTCATCCAGGTCATTGTTGTTGGGTAGAATTTAGTTCGAACAACTGCACTTTTTTTCTTCTAAAGCAAACAGTTGTTGTAAAAGATGTTTATCAATGCTTTGGTGTAAAAAAATTGGCAATCTGTGTTCGAAATAGCATACAAATCTACTCTTACTTTTTTACATTACGTAGACAGCATGTAGTAGCCTATAGAATTGTTTACATCCAGTACATGAATGACTTACATGACCTACATTTGTTAAAATGTGCAGTATACACAATCACAGCACACTTTGCAAAATACTTCATCCCACAATGCAATGCACTTCACTTAACTTAATTTTAGATGAGTGAGCCATAAGCAGCAGCCACTAATTTTAACATATCTATTATATTACTTACTTTATCGGACTGACAGAAATGTTTTCACAAAATTGAAAACTGCTTTTATTTCCAACTTAATTGTTCCATGCCACTCACGTGATGAGGTCATGTGACAACCAGGTAGCATAACAATTCTTCAAAGCATTTATTTATCATGAAATACTGCCTAATATTTCCTGGTTACATGCCATCTACTTATATACATATATATATATATATATTATATATATATATATATATATATATTTATTTATTTTATTTATTTCTTTATTTATTTTTTTTGCCATGTGTCAAGACAACCAGTTTCAAAATGTTTAGATTTTAAAGTGTAATCATGTCACACTCATGGGTTTGTTGTGTCTGGTACATTGGCTTTCATGCAGTGCATCACCCAGTCCTAGTCTTTCAAGCATGCAGGAAAATTTATGCAACAATTTATGCAATCTTCTTCTTCTTTTTTTTTTTTTAAACACAGAAAAGAGGTGTTTTACTTACATTAACAACATTGCCAGGGGGGGCTGACATTTAAATGTACAGCTTTAAATTCAGATTATAGCCTATTATTAATAACAGCACATTGTAGGCTATGTTTATTTTATTTATAAAACTTATAAACATTCCAAAATGCATTTAACAATCTTTAAAATACAGTATCATATTATAATGACAGTGTCAGGAATGACACTATAATGACAGGAATGTTCACTGCATTTTGGTGTCATTATGGTGCCATTATGAGTGACACCAATTCTTACAAAAATGATTCTTACCCGAATTCTTCCAGGACGATCTTGAATAGACATGGTTATTTTTTTATATCAGAAATGTATACTAGATTAAATTTTATTCTATGTAACGTTGAAATATAAATGATTATTATTTTTTAAATAATTTTAAATTTAATTGGTTATATGAGTTATTTATATGCTTTGTCCAAGACAGGTCTACTACACCACAAAAGAAAAAGAAAATCCTGTGTCTATACAACATTTCCTATATAAATGTGTTCAGGTGCATCAAAAAAACGAAGTAATTTCGTTACAAGAATAATGATTTTTAATATCACAAATCTGGTGTCAGGAAGGCGCGCTGTCCTCGAACCACGCATGCCCAGCTGAGTCACACGTCCAGGCAGTTATGCACGGATATACTTCACATTTACTTCCATCCATAGCACGGTGACGGGTCTCTTAGCAGCCTGACACAGGAGAGAAAGAGAGAGAGAGCGAGAGAGAGAGAGAGAGAGAGAGAGAGAGAGAGAGAGAGAGAGAGAGAGAGAGAGAGAGAGAGAGAGAGCGAGAGAGCGCGAGCGCGACTGGAGGCAGTTTAAGGGAGGGGGGCAGCAGCAGCAGCAGTAGTCGATGCTGGTGACGCAGGAAAAACACCCAACAGCAGACAATAAACCAATGGTCTGATCTCAACACAAGCGTGTTATTTATAATCGGGACTGCCAGGCACATGCACGCGGCCGAGTAATTATTAAACAGCACTTAAATGATCCGATCTGGGATCGTATGGAGGAAAGATCTCGTTTGATTCTCGGTAAGTGGGTTTGTGTGCGAAGCTAAAGGAAACTAGCCGCTAATGGCAGATGATTTGCAAGTCAGTGCTCACTTAGCTTAGCTCGAACAGCTCAATGAACGAATTAAATACTTTTGGATAATTTGACAACGCTTATATATTTACAATCCCCGCGCACTTTAGCAGTGCAGTCGCTATAAATATCTATTCGAGCTAAATAGCATTTACATTTAACGGCAGCTCTGTTTGAGGAGGTTGATTTGTGGCTAAACAAGTGGTTTTGACGTGGGCAGGTCGGTTGTTTTTGATACTAGTTGATCCCTCTTAGATTTTGGCAGGTTATGATGTATAATATGGGCTTGTTGGATAATTAAAATTAGTGTTTAGAATGTTTTATAGCTTCAAATCCACTGTCACGAGCTGATTGTGTTTTGCTGGTCTCCAGCTGTTAGCTGTTAGCACGTTAGCTTGTTTCTGCTTCTGTATTTACATTCACTTTCGCTCTTACTTTGAGTTATAAATTAAGATTGTATGTACCAAAACAGTATAATCTGAAGCCTCAGAGATTTAATAACATTTTATGCATGGCTGGTTTCACAGATAACCCTGTTGTAACTCTGATTGTGTTTGGAAGAGGAAACGGGCCTAAACTGCCACAGTTTCAAACTAGGCCCAATACATAATGGCTGTGTCTCGAAACCAAGTCTGCTGCCCACCCAGACAATATATATTTGGACATCGTAGTCGCGTTTTCAGCTTTTAAACTGACCGAGGCTGAAAACCTTGTAAGTTCCCTTCTTTGACAGCATTTTTGGGCGTCATGGGCTGTCTAGGTAGCAGCTCAATGTGTTTTGTGAAACAGCCAATATCACCTCTTTTATGTATAATTCAGTATTCTGGTATATGTAACGTTACAGTATTTCCTTTAGCTACAATATTTATATTGACGTTATGGGAAACGCCCATCTTTGTCCATTAGCGACAGTAACGTTAATTTCCTCCCATTATCTAATCAGGTTAGTCGGTACGTTTTTATGCTGCTTGCCAGTTCTTCGGCATCTGGTGGGTTTATTATGACAAATATGAACGGTGTGTGTGTTAATATTAGGGAATTATTATATCTGTCTAGTGTGATGTCACATTGTTTCAGGGAAATGTTTCTGTTCTCATTATGCATACTGCTAGCCTGTCCACAATTACTGCCAAACCAGCAGGTTAGTTTAAAAGTTTAAAACAATCTAACTCCTTCTGATTGTGTTATTGTCTTGTTCTTTGTGGAAAGTTTTTTTTTCTTGTATTAGAGAATCTAGACCTGTTACTTTTAATTGAAATGTCAAGTCGAGCTTTGTCATTTTGAAAGACCATATTGAAGAACTTTTATTTTCCAACATTGGTCAAATGTGTTTATAGATTGTTACACTAACCTTTGTGAATTTCTGTATAGTTTCATTTGATATCCCAATTTCTTTGTTAAATTGATGTTTGAAAATTTTTTAATACTTTTAAAATTAGTCATTTTTATAATCTATATAAAAAATATTTTATTTTATTTTTTACAACATACTAGGATTGCTCTCATTGATCAAAAGCAAAAATGCAAGAGCGATATTTGGTGCATAACTTTACAGAAATCAGTGCCCAAATGCCATGTCAGCAGCATGTCTTTCTCATGTTTGAAATTTGTGTTGGTTTGGCTTTGTCTTCTTTTTTTTTGTAGCTAACGAAAATGTTTTGCTCATTACAAATCATACATCCATTAAATTGTTGAGTATAGCTGCAGCTATTCTGCCTTATTAGTTTGAGAGCCATTTGGCAATTCGGTGAGTGCAATGAAAAAAGACTTGTTTAGGGTTTTATTACATTGCACAGATATGCTTAATTTTAATATTTGTTAAAATCTATAGCTCATCTAAGGTTGTTAGTATTTACTTACCATGACACATGACATTTCTTTAAAGGGGTCTGAACCACATTATTTTATACTGTTTTCTGGGGCGCAATTATAATGAATGATTTTATTATTTAGAAATTAAAGGCCTGGTTTTCGCACTCTGATTTCAATGCTCTGCTTTAAGGGGCGTGTCTGCTGTGAGACTTCAGTCTAAATGCCCACTGCTTTGGCTAACATCTTTGCATTTGGAAATAGCTGAATATTACACATGTAATTCTATCAAACTTTTAACATATTTTTCTATTCCAATTCTGTAGCCTACTAATTGTGAAAAGTGTTGATTATAGCTTTATATTTAGAACTATAGCATCATATTTAGATTGTGATATGAAAGGTTCCAGTGGATGAGCTTGTAGGTGATCACGTTTAGCACATAAATGCAGCGATTTCATCATTTTAACTCGATTTCTGCATACTAACAAATGCTTTCATCATAACCAACAGTGGAAACACAATGTAAATGAGATTTGTTGATTCTAACGGTAGTTTAGTCCGGAACACTCGCGCTTTTTAATTGACAGTTCCTGTGATTGTGAAGAAAGCATTTCTATATATAATAGAATAACAGTTTAACAGAATAATAACAGCATAATAGAAACACAGTCTAAGGGCCCTTTCACACCTACCTTGTTTGGCCCAGACTTTCTGACTTTTCGGTTTGGTCCGAATCAAAATTGGAGGTGTGAAATCTCCCTCGGACCACGGTCTGAACCAAACAGATTAAATTTGGTCCGACGAAAAGAGGTAGTCTCGGTCCGGATGAAACTGAAAAAAGGTTTGGTTCGTTTCTAGTGTGAAAGCATTTCTGTATGGTTTGGACTTTCAGACCTTTTACAGGAAGTTCTGGTGGTTCCCAAAAAGCCGAAAAAACAGAAGGTTGCAGGAAAAATTAGCCGTGGTAGCACATGGGGAGATGAGGAGACGAGGTTTTTAATTGAAGAAAGGTCTGATGACAATTAAAGTCAATGTGCAGTCATCTACTCGTTCATTTGGCGAATTTGAACTAGCCTTGTGTATAGTTGGTGCTGCAGGTAATTATGCCATAAAAATAACAATATAGTTGCAGCGATATGCGTCTGTTCGTTTATGTTGTCAAAGTTATCCGCCGAATTGACAACATGCAAACATCAGACACGCGTCCATTTACTAAACCAATCAATGTCAATGCAGCCCACATAGATGATGATGACAGGACGCAAGTATGTTGTGTAAAGTTCTTTAGTGCGCTTGCATAATTGCAGTGGGAAACCAAACCAAAACTTTCTGAAAGTATAAAATGTATCAAAACGTGAACTTTGGTTTGGACCTTGGGGCGGACTTTAAGGTGTGAAACGCCCTAAATAACAGATTATTTTCATCTTATTAAGAGAAACAATGTGAAGTTGACCTTTTAGTCACTGCTGGTTTGATATACTGACAAACAATTAATGATTTTGTGACACAAACATCTCACTGTAGGCCTACATGAATCATTACATATTACTAGAAATCATTGGTGATTTTGGTTAGACATGTACACATAATTATTGGTATTGGTAACAGCAGTAGTGACACAGAAAAACGTTTTTACTCGTATAACATAAGTGTGTGTTGCACCATTCCTGATGAATCCAATATAGAAGGCGCAGCATAGTTTTTCAGGCTCCTCGCAAATCCAATGCAGCTACTGTTTTTTTTTTTTTTTTTTTTTTTTTTTTCCCCAACCTGTCACTGCACAACATTTTGCACTCTTCAAAGGCGTGTTCGTTGCTTAGCTGCTCGATCCAGTGTTAGCATCACGTCTCTTATTTACCTACTACAACTTGTCGTGCTCACGTCAGTAGGCGGGGATATTGAACTTTAGGTTCATGATGTCACCAAGCTGGGAAGAAGATCATTGTAGGCCCTCAAAAGGCCCCTGTTATGGATTTTTGAAAATGACCTTTCATGTAGTGTGTAACATAGCTCTTAGTGAACAAAAACATCCTGCAAAGTTTTAAATTTGAAAGTGCACATTATATAAAGATTGTCTTTCAAATGTAATAGTCGAGTCGACTCTGAGTCAATGAAATTAATCGTTTTTCAAACGAGTCATCAGCCGTTTCGTTGTGAACATTAACACATTGCCCGCCCACTTATTGCGTGCGTATACACCAGGGAAAACTTCAACCTCATGTCGAGAAGGTCCTCGTTTCCTTTCCTCGCTTCCTTCCCTCAGACGCGAGGAAAGGAAACAAGGATGCACAAATAAGAAATGAGAAGCACCCTCAGATTTGTCCAAAAAAACATGCAGATCAAGAGGATCCACAAAGGAATTACATTTTCTAAAGGGTTGTTGTTAATGTGATATTTTGGGAGGAATTGTGAAGCAGTCAACTAGAGCAGTGTAGAACCCAGGCTACAGTTTGAGTACACAATTGCAATGGGGAAAGCATGAGGCTTAAGGGTGATTTATACTTCTGCGTCGGACCTACGGCGGAGCCTATGCGCTATATACTACGTTTTGGTTTTCATTTATACTTCTGCGTCATTGTCCGCATTGACGTGCAATTACACATGCAGAGGGAGCATGTGAAACCCGGGGAGCGGTTCTAGCAGACCAATCACAGCGCTTGCGGTACGCGTTGAATTGGCGCGATACGCGTTGAATTGGTGCGATTTGCAAATCAGGGTACACGCGCTACACACAGACTACGGAGTAGCTACGGCGTGAGTTCGATGCAGAAGTATAAATTGGGCTTAACTTAACATCATCAATGTCGTAATGAATTGAAATATCCTTAAATAATGTATAGTTATCTGCATCTTTCCATCTCTTATGTATAGTTACTTTTTAAACCAGTTGCCGCGGTAATGAACAACCTGCTTGTTAAAGCGAATGTATAATCCTGTATCTGAGGCAAAATTACTAAATATGCAGCGCAAGTTATTTAAACGGACAAGCAGTCAACATTCGGGGACAGGTGCTATGCTTGCTGTCACAGTATGAGACATTTCACAGGAGGCATTCTGTGATTTTTGGAGACAAAAAGATTATACAATATCATCTCGAACTCGAAGTCATTGGAGGGTTATATTCATAATTTTATTGTTGATAAAGTCGATGAAAAGTTTCAGCTCCAGGCAAAAATGTACAGGTCACAGTGTAAACGTGATAAACCGCATATCATTGCCATCATCGTTTGGTGCTACAGTATTTACACAAATCATTCAGTACAACATTGTTAACATTGTTAACATTTGTTACTCGGTTTACATATACGTTAATGAAGCTAAGTGACATGATGTTCAACACAGCTAGAAGCTAACATTAACGTTTTGTAATGTTCGGCTAACATTAGCCTAACGTTACATTAGAGATTTTTAAATGAGTTGTTGACTTTACTTAGAATAGATGTTTAATTTATCTACGTTTAGTTGGTGTTGTGGTCTACCGCGTAACTTAATCCAGAGCAGACACTTGTCTTGGTTGAGATGTGGCTCGGGAAAGGGTAAAAAATACACAATGTCGCCCAGCCTCTCGGGAACCTTGTGTCGGAGTTGCATGTACCCCATGCACACCGTTTGACCATTTTAAACTTAAAATGACAAGAAATACGAATGAAAACTGACTAACTGCAATGCATTTCAGTGGACGTGGAAGCAAAGAATGTCAGAGTGTATTGGGTTAGCTGCGCACTGTGATTGGCTCATCGCATTTGAGGGCGTGGCTTAGCCATAGTTCAATTGTAAGCCTAAGTAGATCGTAAAACCATTGCCACGAATTGTACAATCAACTTGGTTCATGATGCTTCCGAGAAACTCAGCCCAGACCTGTTTTTGATGCTATGATTTAATACACTTTGAACCAGTAAACAATGCTTCAATGCAATGCAATGCTACTTATGCTTCCTCTTGGCAAGCATAACATATACTATAAAATTATCTGATACTTGTTTTAATTTAAACAACATATATTGTAGTTGTTTAGTGATTGTTATACAATATATGATCATATAACTATAAATCATTCTTCAAGAGAATCTTTATCAAAATGATCAGCTTTGCATTTAACATTGTTTCTCACAAGCAGTTCTGTGCTACCATGTATGTGCACTAAATATGAAATGTCAGATATTCATCATTTTCATGAGCAAACAAATTTGAACTCTTGGAATATATGTAGGGTTGAAACAACTAGCCTAACTAATTTTTTTCATGCAGCTTAAAGACAAGTACATACTCAGTAGTTAAAAAAGAACAAATAAAAAATTATTAATTGCACAAATAAATACAACTGAACAAAGATATGATTGAAATAAGCAAATATGGTATTCAGATACAGAAACTGTAATCAAATGTAAAATAACAAAAAAAAATGGAACATTAGTAAAATAAAGTAGATTTGTAACTATACAACAGCTATACAAATGTGTCTAAACAGGTTGCAATTATAAAGAGCTTTGTAAATTTAGTCTTAAGTGTTTGATTGAATAAAAAAACAACACCATGTTTACTTTATTAATGCACATACCTGGTCTTGTACAAAAATATATCTGTTCCAAAGAAAAAAAAAGGGTCTTGGTGATTTAGATCATTTAAAAATCTACTAGGGCTGGGTATTGTTAGGTATTTCACAATTCGATTCGATTTCAATTCTTGAGGCTTCGATTCGATTCGATTTCGATTCGATTCAATATTGACTTATTAGCTTCGATATCGATTCAATAATAAGTAAATACACAAGTAATTAAGTGCCTGAGTATATTTTTAAGTAATGTGCGCAGTTTTACCAATGTTAAAGAACAAATTGACCCCAGCATGTTTGTTTCCTGTCATGGTTTATTCAGCAGAATACAAATTTACAATATTGTATGTGTTGAATTCAAACAGAACTGTGACGAGCACTGTACAGTGCTTTAACAACACCTCTAAAGTGCAAGTAACTAAGTAGTAGAAAGTATATTTCTTTCTTCCTATACATTCAAGTTATAAAAGAAATGTAAACAGAAGCACAAAATGTGCATACTCAAAAAAGTGCAATATTATATTCTAATTATAATTTTGTAAATAACACTTAATAGCTGATCACACAGGCCAATTCTAAGGGGGAAAAATACTAACCTTTTTCCCTCTCAGAAGTTTATATCTCATAGACTTTATATCATGCATTTCTGACTTTATATCACGCAATTCTGACTTTATATCACACATTTCTGACTTTATATCATGCATTTCTGACTTTATAACACCCAATTGCGACTTTATATCACGCAATTGTGACTTTATATCTCGCAATTCTGACTTTATAACACCCAATTGCGACTTTATATCACGCAATTGTGACTTTATATCTCGCAATTCTGACTTTATATCTTGCAATTCTGAGAAATTAAGTCAGAATTGCGAGAGGTAAACTCCCAATTGTGAGAAAAAAAAAGTCAGAATTGTGAGATAAAAAGTCACAATTACCTTTTTTATTTTCCATTCTGTGGCGGAAACAAGCTTCCATAGTTCCCGGCTTACAGTGGAATCCAAAATGAGCCCAAACGTCGGCTTTTAATGTTGGCGGTGCAGGCTTGAATCAGGCTTGAACGGAGTGCAGCTGCTGTCCGTCATCGCGCTGTTTTGCTAAGGGCTAAAGCGCGACTTGTACAACGCTGAACGCTCTCACTAGAGTGTAGCCCACAGCGCCGCCACTGGCCTGGATGGCTGAATCGATTCATAGGATTTGATGAATCGATATTGAATTGAGAAGCAAAAAATTGCAATGCATTGATGAATCGATATTTTTACCCAGCCCTAAAATCTACTCTTCCTTTTCACTTTTGCGTCAAATGTCAAATAGGCCTTAGTGTGTGATGTCATATGAGTAATGTAGACATTGGTATAGTTATCTCACCTTTGGTCTAGCTCCATTCTGAAATGCAACACCTACTTTTCACAATCTAATTTCTGATAGATAAAATGAAGTCCCTCCCTGTTTTTTCTGACCATGTGTCAGAAAAGGAAGTTAATTCACATTGATTTTATCATAAGAGCGAGGTCTAAGCATGGACATAGAATGAAAGTTAGTACAATCTTAATACAATCTTAATTTAAAAATAAATTATAGTTATGCTCAGCTCTAAAATATAGCATGAGCTCTTTATAAGCACAATCTATCAAATTATTTAAAAAATTCTCTATCCAGTAATCATGAATTTCTGCTAGGTCATGTGAATTAATTTTTCAAATGGTGTGAGAACTCCTTTTAAAGATTGATTGATGTTAATATCTTTGTTATTTTTCAGGTTATGCAATGGTCTCTGCAACATATCCAGTCCCCCAGGTGGTGCTTTCACTTTCAGAAGTGTGCCGGTTCTCCATCGCTCCTGAGGAGAAACTGATTTCTTCTGGTGTGCCAGCTACATAAGCAGACAAGATTGCAAAGATCTGCCCCGTGTCGAGTATGACGGCCACGACCCGTGGCTCCCCTGTGGGAGGGAATGACGGTCAGGGCCAGGCTCCGGATGGCCAGTCCCAGCCACCCCTGCCCCAAAACCAGGTCAGTGCTCCATTGGAATTCCCCCTTTCCATTTGATTGCTGTTGGAACACATCTGCCTTTTGCTGTTACTCAAGTAAAACTGTCACTGAAAATAATTTATATTTCATCGATAAGGTTTGCAGTCCCTGGGTTGTGCTGCGTTACATTCTTCAAACCACATTTGATCTGGTTTGACAGTTGACTTAGTTCCAAAGAAAAAAAAAAAAAAACATGGATGCAAATATGTTTCTGTAATTGTGCTCTGCCCTGAAAGGAACAGATGTCAACAGAGGGAAAAGTTATTAGGTAACAGTAGGACGATCAAAAAAAAAAAAAAAAACGTGCCTCCTGTATCAAATTACGATGTTTCTTCTTTTATATATGTGCCTTCTGCATTAAAGAGATAAATATGAGCTTATCTCTGAATTGTTTGTAATAATGTATTTTTTTATTACATTTCCAGTATTTTATAAATATTAATCTTGTACACAACTTAAACACAAATCTATTTTTTTTTCTAGTGTCTGTGATATAACAGTGCTTTTTGGGTGTTCAGACTTTTTTTGATCGCGTACATGATCTCCATGTTATTTTTTTTAGCACTATTGTAACAATAATCCACAGTGTTCTGTTGCATCATTATTTGAATTACTTAATTGCTCATCAGCCTGTTATTATAAATGATTTTAGGTTCACTTGCCACTAAATGTTACAATGCATGACCACAGTTTGTGTATAGTTTTGCATGAATCTCAGGTTTTTCCTTGCTAAGAAGGGAAAATGCAGATAGTTAAGTGTTTCTTAGTGAGACCTTAAAAAGATCATTGTTCTTTTTTTAATATTCTCTTATACATGTCTATTAAATATAGCCACGTTTCCACCACAATTACCAGGAACTATTTGTCCCAGGAACTTTTTTCATAGGAACTTTTTTTTTGCGGGGGTGGGAAGATTATGTAGTGACGTTGAACTGCGTGCGACTGACGTTGAAGAATTTTTACCCGGAACTTCATTTAGACCCTGGTTCCTGCGGTGTAAACACACCGAATACCACTCCAAAGTTTCTAGTTCCTGGGGAAAGTTCCTGTGGTGGAAACGTGGCTTATGATAAACAGAAACTTAACCTTGCATGCTTGATGCAAGAAGAAACTTAATTGGTTCTCGTACTAGGGGTGTAGCCTTAGGGGGGTATCGGAGCCTTAATGACGATTCGATACAATACCGATTTCTTTAGCCAACGATTCGATTATTTTTGATGCTTCAGAATTTCCCGCGATACGATTCAATACTAGATATTTTTACATGATGTCTATTTAAGTTTTAAATACGTTACCTGTTGACTTGGATTAAACTCAGTTCATATATATGCCCATATTAACTTTTTGAAGCTCAAATTTGGTTTGTGTAGACTAATGGATGGAACAAAATTATAAGAGGATATCTAAATTTAGTTTTAGAAGATGGAAAAAAATGGAGTTTCTTCTGAGATGTATAATAAAGCCTATGTCTTATTGAGCTTTTGGAAGCAAGGGCATCACTGTCTTTGTCTTTCCGATTGAATAACACTTTAACAATGGTTTAATGCGTTTGTGGTCAAAAAACTGAAACCCCAGCATTATGACCAAAGAAAAGGCGAGAGGCTCCCTTTGATTTTGTTGCAGAGGGCAATTGTTACATTCTCCAGGGATAGACTGCAGCAGTGTTATCTATTACACCTGTGATCAACGAATGCATGTTAAAAAGGCAGGAATCAATGAGGATGAGATGCCTGGCAGAGAAAAGCACACCAGTTGGTTAGAAATGTGTAGTGCCTAGACACGAGAAGGAAACTGGCTATGTAGGTCAGCCAAGCAGAAGGAGCCTTTTCCAGCACACCCCCACATTTCCCAAGTTCCGCAGGCTCCATTCAGCTCTACATGCAGAGCTCCAGCCCACTTGCATCCATTGACACGGCACAGGAAACTGACTCCGAGCATCTTAAAGCTGCTTTATCTTCCTTACGCTCCTTTTCATTCTTTTAATCCCTCGCATGGAAACATACTTTATGCTTGCTTTTAAGACACCTGAATCATTAAGTTGCAGACCCGGCGCCAGGCACAAATTCACGGACATGCATTACACTATTATTTTTTTACAGGCATTATTTTTTTCAGGGGGGCACAAATGAGATCAACCTCTTTGCATAATAACATTAAGCGATTATGAACATTTATGATACAATGATAATGATCGATAGTCCATAATAATGTACTGAAGTTAACAAGGTTGCGATGTTGAGGCTTGCGTAGCCTTTCGAGGAGAAATTGAAACAAATGAGCGCAACGTGCAAAAGAAACTCGGATAACATATTTTGGTAAAAATTCAGTTTTTATATTTATAACATGAGACGGTTAATCACATGACCACGAGTGCTGAATACCTTCACAAATGACTGATTTCATTTGACAGCTCAATAACAAGTAATTCATATTAAGTCACTTACACTTTAGACTGAATATTGACTGTTTTTATTCCATTTTAGCAGCGAAAATAGTTCAAATCCAAACACTGCACATATCTCAGCAGAACCATCTTGTTTGACCGCAACGTTCAACCATGTTTTCATTACTGAATGATTCAGCGCTTTGAACGAAACGGTTGAGCCAAAGATTCAATGACCCATTCATAAACAACTGCCTCATTCTTAATGAATCAGCAGTTTGAATGAATGATTGTCCATTTGTTTGATTGTCCATTTGTTCATTTGGACGTGAAATATTTGTATTGTATGTTTTTATGTGGATGACCGAATACTTTTTTATCTGTAATACAATTTTTACCTGCGGGTACGAAATAAAATCTACCTACCTACCTGACTCAGACTCTCTAAATAAGACTGCTTATCACCTGCATTACCGCTCATTATCGACAAACCAATCAAATCCATTTTATTTTTAGCAAGGCCGTAGAGTTGAAGGGAGACAGGCTTGTCTAGGGTGGGCACTAGTGACTCACAGGGCAGGCCAGCCCCCCCAATGATATAATAATATTTGGGTGGCCCAGGCCCAAAATAAAAAATTTACTTGGTGAAAAATAACATTTACCATTTTTGTCATGGCGCCGGGACTAGTGTGGTTTGAATTATTATTATTTTTTTAATAAAACAAAAAATGTGTTAAAAGGAAGTCTTTTAAATCTCAAAATACCAAAAAATGGTAACTAAGTAAATTATTAATGAAATTTGTCATTCCCTCGTGTTTCATTTATTTTCCATTTACCACAATTTATTTGCCATGCATAGTCTTTATGCTATTCAGAGCTACACAATTAATCGTTAAAATGTTGCAATCCCGATTAAAAAACCCACTCAATCTTATAGCTAAATGACAACGATTTGGCTGTCCATTAAACCTTGGACAAAGTCGCACCGGAACGTTCAAATCTACGTTTGTGCTGTCACTATAACGTATAAATACAGGTATTTTCACCCAGACATTATCATTATTTCTGTTACAATAATTGTATGGTATAAACTGATTTATATAAGCACTGGCAAATGCAAAGCATTACAGACAACGTGTGTTACGAGCATGGTTTCTCGCCATCTTTTACTGCCTGTGTGGCTGTAATAATTGAATAATAGTGCTCTTCAAGTTTGTAGTAATGACCCAGAATGTTATCTTTGTATCTGAGTCGTGCACTTCCTCAACCTATGAACTGTTTGCATTGCAGACATCCTCTCCCAACTCATCCAACGAGAACTCCCCAGTGAGCCCTCCAGATGAGCAGGGTCAGGGGGACTGTCCCACTCCCCTGGAGGAGGAGGAGCCAGCTTTCCCTCACACTGAACTGGCCAAGCTGGATGACATGATCAACAGGTTTGGCCTCTTATTGTACATTTGGTCAAATTGTGTGTATAATTGAATCTGGAGCACTGGAGATGAACGATAAGGATGTTGATATGAAGTATATTTATTTCTGCTATTATCCATTGATAAAGAGAGATTGCACATCTGTGTCTTATCAATTATGTATTAAGTAGACTAATTATGCTGTTGTTGTTTTTTTTTATGTACAGACCTCGCTGGGTCGTTCCAGTTTTGCCAAAGGGTGAATTAGAAGTTCTTCTTGAAGCTGCTATAGATCTTTGTAAAAAAGGTAATGCTTTATTTTTAGCTCTTGTTTGTCAGTTGATAGTCTTTCTTTATTCATTAGTTTTATTTGCTACACCGTAGCAGAAGCTGTATTACCTGTATTATCTTAAGCTTTCACTTTTGCTCTCAGAGGAATTATTCAGCCTCATTAAATGTCAGCCTCTGATAGGTTTTTCTTTTATTTCTATCTCCAGGACTTGATGTCAAGTGTGAAGCATGCCAGAGATTTTTCAGAGATGGCTTGACAATATCCTTTACGAAAATACTGACAGATGAGGCTGTTAGTGGATGGAAATTTGAGATCCATGTAAGTCCTGCAACCTGCTTGATGGTGGCATTTTAATCATGCCTCCCATTTCAGAAACACGTTTAGGCTTTTTGTTTCCACATTAAAGGGTTTTACCAACCATTTTGCTGTCAGGTCTGTCCTCTCAAGAATTGATTACTTTTTTGGGTGGCTGTGAAGAAACATAATGTTATTTTGGTTGCCTTCATCTTATTTGGCTGTTTGATTGAAATGCCAACGCTTTGATCAAAGAGCTCCTTTCAGTAAAACAGAGGCAGTATTAGGACACAGCTCTGAGTCATCGCTCTCGTATAAGGCTTGTTTTAGCTCCTTAATGGCTGCTCTAGGAACAGCCTCAATGGCACTGCAAATATAGATCATGTTTTTGCATTTAAAGACTTCCCACTCACTGTAAATCAAAGTGCTTCAACTACATTGGCATTTTAGTGTATTTTAAAGCCAGAACATACTCAACACTTCTAGGGTTACGTTTCTGGCCTAACATGTTTTGTCTCATTCTCTCGACAGCGGTGCATCATTAATAACGCCCACCGACTGGTGGAGCTGTGTGTGACCAAGCTATCTCAGGACTGGTTCCCTCTGCTAGAACTCTTGGCAATGGCCACCAACCCCCACTGTAAGTTCCACATCTACAATGGTACCCGGCCCTCTGAGACGGTGCCTGCTGGGGTTCAGCTAGCAGAGGATGAGCTGTTTGCCCGTCCACCTGACCCTCGCTCTCCCAAGGTGAGAGGGTGTTTTTGCCGCTGGAGAAATTTAAAGGGATACTCCACTTTTTTTGGAAATTTCCAAAGAAAGTGGAGTATCCCTTTAAGATTAATCTTTTGGACATTTGTGAAACTAAATTTATGAATTATTGAATTTGTTTTTTGAAATGGCTAAACTTTTCACACAGCACCTGAAATATACCCTTTTTTCTTATGCATTCCTATACATTTTTAATGTGTATTTTAATTTGATGGACATTTTTAAGCATCAGCTACCTGTCTATGAATCTTTCTTTAGCTATAATTTGATATGTTTTATCCTGTATTGGTCTATTCAGTGACAACTTCCTGTTTATTTGTTTCCTGCAGGGCTGGTTGGTGGATTTAATAAACAAATTCGGCACCTTAAACGGGTTTCAAATTCTGCATGATCGATTCATGAGCGGCCAAGCTCTGAATGTTCAGATTATTGCTGCACTCATTAAGTAAGAACTATCAAACATATTGAACAAGTTTGCTTGAAAGCTGGAATTTATTTTTGTAAGGTTTGATTAATTTTTAATCTTTTTTGGCAGGCCTTTTGGACAGTGCTATGAGTTTCTCACTTTGCACACAGTGAAGAAGTACTTCCTTTCCATAATAGAAATGGTTCCCCAGTTTCTTGAAAACCTCACGGACGAGGAATTGAAAAAGGAAGCAAAGAACGAAGCCAAAAACGATGCCCTGTCTATGATAATCAAATCTTTGAAGAACCTGGCTTCTCGAGTACCAGGACAAGAGGAAACAGTGAAGAATTTAGAGATATTTAGGTTAAAAATGATTCTTAGGTGAGCTGACCTTTGCCTTAAACCAGTTTCAGTTTAGGCAGTCCGTTAAATGGTTGTTCTTAATCATTGACCTTTTGTGTTACAGGTTATTGCAGATTTCTTCTTTTAATGGCAAAATGAATGCACTAAATGAAGTAAACAAGGTGATTTCAAGTGTTTCCTACTACACGCATCGTCATGGCAATCCTGAAGAAGAGGAATGGCTGACAGCAGAGCGCATGGCAGTAAGTCTTGCTGCAGTACTTAAAGGGACTCTATGCCATTTTTTTTTTTTAGCTTAACTGAACAGCTTTGGAGTTATTGAAATTGTTATATGACTTCTTTCGGGTTGAATGGCTGTCCTTCCCGCCCCACGCTTGGCAAAAGTTCTGCCACTGGTCCATTAAAGTACATGGGGATAATAGTCAGATTTACATATTTAATCACATGAAAATTCTCACGACTAACAACTTATATTAGATCTCATTAAACGAAAAATTAAACACACGTCACGCTCTGTGAGAGGGTCAGTTGGTCATTATCATTAAATATACTGAGCAAATGAAACCTGTCTTTAAGATACATAGTTCTTTAAAGGTAGTCGACATACATTTTTGGTTCAAATCTGTATCTTTACATTAGATGAACATGCATTTATTTCTCACAGGAATGGATTCAGCAGAACAACATTTTGTCTATTGTGCTGCGAGACAGCCTTCATCAGCCACAGTATGTGGAGAAACTGGAGAAGATCCTTCGATTCGTCATCAAAGAAAAGGCCCTAACGCTTCAGGACCTGGACAACATCTGGGCTGCTCAGGTGAGAGACAGTCTCAAGTTCCTGTGTGATTAATGTGTATTTTATGATCATGTTTGATAATTGTTTAAAATCATGGCATTCTTCTTAAATTTGCTTTTAAATATATTAAATCTCTTTAACTCATTCTTTCTCATTTTAATCCATTAAGTACCTTTATGAACATTGATGGCATTCATGCAAAGCCATACAATGTCTGAAATATTACCAATCAAATAAAACATCCTGTATATATAATGAAATTATATATTTGGTAACACGTTACATTGGGCAGTTTTTCTAAAATGTATGCTTTATTAGGCAAACTGTCATTCAAAGAGGTTTGTGATAATGGTATTTATATCCTCAGGCTGGGAAACATGAGGCTATTGTCAAGAATGTTCATGATCTCCTTGCAAAGCTGGCATGGGATTTCTCACCTGAACAGCTGGACCATCTCTTCGACTGCTTCAAGGTTATTTATTGCAGTTATATATGAAGAGTTCAGATGCAAAAGCCTCTAAGTGCCATTTGAAATTTTCTTCTAAAATGATCATTTTTATCAAGCTTGTATATTTAAGTTCAGTAATTTCACTTAAATGGCAATGATAATTACCTATTAATTGTCATTTAAGTGAAATTACTAAACTTAAATATACAAGCTTGATAAAAATGGTCATTTTGGAAGAAAATTTCAAATGGCATTTAGAGGCTTTTGCATCTGAACTCTTTATATATATATATATATATATATATATATATATATATATATATATATATATATTTTTTTTTTTTTTTTTTTTTTATTTTGTTAATGACCAAATGTTGGTCATATCATACATTGATTTTTTTATTAGGACTTAGCATGTCTATGTGTGCCTTGCTAGCATTTCCACAGATTGCAGAATCTCTGTCCTCAAAGGTGTCATTTTATGGTTTATAGGAGAGCTGGACTAATGCAAGTAAAAAGCAGAGAGAGAAGTTACTGGAATTGATTCGTCGGCTGGCAGAGGATGACAAGGATGGTGTGATGGCTCACAAAGTGCTCAATCTGCTGTGGAATTTGGCCCATAGTGATGATGTTCCTGTGGATATCATGGACCAAGCCCTTAGTGCTCATATCAAGATTTTGGACTATAGCTGCTCCCAGGTACCATGATCAACCTTCTGAAAAATTGCTTCATTTTTCTTAGATTATAACCAAAACAATTCCTTTTTATACAATGTTTTAGTCAGTTGGACCAAAGTGAGGGTGAGTAAACGGTTGAGAATGTTAAAATTAAAAACAGTGCTTTTCTTCTGCTTTAGGACAGGGACACACAGAAGATGCAGTGGATAGACAGATTCATAGAAGAATTAAGAACTAATGACAAATGGGTGATTCCTGCACTGAAGCAAATACGGGAGATCTGTAGCCTCTTTGGAGAAGCCCCCCAGAATTTAAGGTAATACAATTGGTCTCAACCAACTTTAACCATCAATGGCATTGATACTTGTTTTAGTGCAAAAAAATAAGTGGACAAAGATATTTTTGGTGTTATTTACTCATATTCAAGGAGTATTTTCATGAAATTCAACCACACATTTTAGGAAGAGCATGTAAATGTAGCAAATGTATCGTACACATCCCTGTTGTTTTTCAGAAAGAAAATACCTATTAACTTTCTAAAGAGCTTAGAGGGGTAAGTGGACAGTTAATTTTGGGAAATATTACTATTATTATTATTCTAACTAATTTTAAAGCTTAAGTTTGCTTTTGAATTTCAGTAAATGAGTAATTTGCTCGGTGTCTCCTGCACCATCTAATCAAATCACCAATCAGTGTCCATGGACAAGATTCATGTGTATAAAGCTTCTTACAGTAAGAGTGCTGGTGTGGGTTACATTTCCTAAACTTACAAATGCATACTCATGGTATATGGACAAGGTTCGGATCTAGTGCACTCTTCCTTTGGGATGCTTTAAACATTTGAGTCCGTTGGAGAAAAATAAAATTGCAGAGGAAGGCTAAACTCACACTTTCCAATACTTTCCAACACCTTATGCAATAAGTTTTATATGACAACAAATTATTTTTCTGCCTTTGCTTTGATGTCTCGGGATATTGCTTCTCTTATGTAAATTTAAAGTGTTGGTTCACCCCAAAATGAAAGTTCTGTCAGTAATTACTCACCCTCATGTTGTTTCAACCCCGTAAGACTTTCGTTCATCTTCAGAACACAAATTAAGACATTTTTTTAAATTAAATCTGAGATCTGGATCACTCCTCCATTGGCTTCTTAAGGAAACCGGCCGGCCCAAAAGATTTTAAAGGGGTTATATAATGGTACATGCACTTTTACAAGTTGATTGCACTGCAATGTGTTGGCAGTGCCTGCACACAACCATCATTTAATGATAAAAATGCTTCCAGTGTTTTTGTTTTAATGTCCTTATATGTGTTCCCCTTTCTCAAATCGGGCCGCATGACGCCCCTCCCACGGTTGTTGTTTGATGGCAGTGTTTCAACACAGACCCACCCTGAGCGAGCTGTCATCATAGTCCGTCATTGTTGATGCGCTGGATCATAATTTCGTCTAAGCGATTATATTGTTCTGTTCTTGGGTGCAATAACAAACACAGAAACATTTTGATGTTGCTAAATTTGAACCGCTGAAGACGCAGTGGCTGAGTTTTGTTTACGATGGTAATATTCCCCACGATAAATGTCAATGCTTTCATGTTTGATTAGTTGTAACGTTAATCTGTCAATGAACTAACGTATACATCAGTAAACGCACAGCGTTCGTATCTCACTAACGTTACCAAACGTCCTGTTCAAGCCTTAATTGTCGAACTTCTTTGCGGCTGTCATCATGTTCCGGGTGCGACTCCAGTTCAAACTGATACGATTGGACAGATGTGTACTCAGAGATTCCCGCTGCCATTCTCTCCCCAAAATATACCTTCAACTGTTGTCAAGGCAACACTCCACGTGCGCTGTGTCTAACGCCCGCAGAACAGAGGGGCGGGGTTTATTATTTAAAGGCGTATGCACTGAAACAGCTTGCTGAAAACAGAGCTGATTTTGACCTGGTAAAATTAGTGTTTTCCTAAAATACTAATGAGAATTTAAAAAAAAAAGTAAATTACAAAGTTTTCATTTAGACCCTAAACATTCATACTAACTTGTACAAAAATGGCATTAAATGACCCCTTTAAAGACATCGGTAAAATAATCCAAGTGACTACGGTGGCTCAATCTTAAGTTTATCAAGCGACGAGAATACTTTTTGTGTGCAAAAAAAACCAAACAAAATTAATGACTTTTTTCAACCATTCATTTCCTTCTCTGTTAGCCTCGACGTTTCACATAGTGAAACTACGCAAAGCTTCAAGGTGGCACGTCACGCGCAGGCTCACTATTGGCCAATGCTGGTCATGCGTGTGACGTATGACCTTGAAGCTTTGCGTAGTTTCACTACGTGAAATGACGAGGCCAACAGAGAAGGAAATGAGTAGTTGACGCCCCTATTTGATGACGCACAGAGTCTGATCTCTCCCCTAACACACAATAACATTCCCCGAGCACATTCGCATTCACCGCTCAATCGCGAGTGACTGTCAGTACTCTTAGTTACTACAGCGGAGCCTATAGTTTGCTACCTAGCTATGCCTTCGACACGGACATGCATAGGCTACCTGGATGCGATCACGTACAAAACAGATCGGTATCTTCATTTAAATTCCCAAAAAACGATCGCATCAAGAAGAGGTTTTTAGAGAACCAACCCGCCTCTGAAGTGATCATTTTACACTGGATAGTTTTATAAACTTTCCTCAGAGACAACTGGGATTCACTGATAATCCACTGTTACTGGTGAACGGGGCTGAAACGACTATCTCCCACCTCAGTGTTCATCCTCCCGTCGTGAAAGCAGTTTCACCTAATATCACCGTCGACAGCTTGCCTGCGAGTGGGCGTGGTTTCAGCACAGCCAGCGAACACGCCCCCAGCGTTTGAGAACAGAGATAACTGCTCATTTTTTCAAGATTTTGATAGCTTATTTTATGTACTTGCCGGCTTTTTTTATCATTCAAATTTGGCTGGGTGGCTAATAACACATTTTCTGTGGTGTGACAAACTCAGAACACATACTTAATTTTGACTTTACAGGGACTTTAAGAAGCCTATGGAGGAGTGATCCAGCTCTCAGATTTAATCAAAAATGTCTTAATTTGTGTTCTGAAAATACTAGTAAATACTGACAGAATTTTCATTTTGGGGTGAACTAACCCTATAAGCTTTCAATTAGGGACGAGGAAATTGTCTGTTTCTAAATACAAAAAAAGCCCATTGTCATACGATTTAGATGAAGAAATTGTAATATAATGGACATATTAAAAACAATTAATGGAAGGAAATTTAATTCAGTTATATTTAATGCGTTTTTCTTTCTTTACAGTCAAACGCAGCGGAGTCCACATGTCTTCTATCGACATGACTTAATCAACCAACTGCAGCACAACCATGCACTTGTCACTCTTGTAGCAGAGAACCTGTCTGCATACATGGAGAATATGAGGCAGTTCTCGAAAGGTTTGTGAGTCTTGACGATATGTTGTTTGTTTTTTTGCACATACCTATTCATAATTTATTCATTAAAACATTTGTTTTTTTTTGCCCACTATGCTGAACATTTGTTGATGCTAACTTATTTTATGTTTGATCAGAGCACACAGACTTTGATCCTCAGACGGTTAGGCCTGGAAGTCGGTATAGTCATGTACAGGAGGTCCAGGAACGGCTTAATTTCTTGAGGTATTTATACTTCACAAGCAGCCTTTCTATATGCTGTATAGATTGCAGAACCCATATTCAATTCAATTCCGTCCCTTTCTCTTTTCACATTATTGTTGGACTCAAAGCGTTACTCAGTTTTTTTCACTTCACATTTTTACTTGTTTTTTCATCCCTTTGATTTAATTACCAAAACTAAATGCACACAGAAATGTACTTTGTGTATTAGGTGATTGTATTATAAAAATCTAATTATTTGTCATAAATGTCAATATTTTTGTACACCAAGGAACAGACAGTTTCTTGGTGAGTTCAGGAAAACTGATTTCACACCAATCAAACTTTGTCATCAAATGAATTTGGTCTGCACCAAAAGGTCTATTATGAAAACAGACAGTTCTTAGACTCTCTAAAGACTCTTAACAAATCACTAAATACCCTCATCCTTCAGGTTTTTACTGAAAGATGGGCAGCTCTGGCTCTGCGCACCTCAGGCTAAGCAGATCTGGAAGTGCCTGGCGGAGAATGCCGTGTTCTTGTGTGATCGGGAGGCCTGCTTCAAGTGGTACTCCAAACTCATGGGGGACGAGCCCGACCTTGACCCCGACATCAACAAGGACTTCTTTGAGAACAATGTGCTGCAGCTCGACCCTTCACTGCTGACAGAGAACGGGATGAAATGCTTTGAACGATTCTTCAAGGCAGTCAACTGCAGGGAGGGCAAACTAGTGGCGAAACGCCGGGCGTACATGATGGATGACTTGGAGCTGATAGGGCTGGATTACCTGTGGAGGGTAAGCTGTTGGATCTTCATGGGTATGTTCAGAGCTGCTAGTTCTGGGGTATTACCTGCCTATAATATCTTCATCTTGAGTCTCTTGGTTATTTTGGTCATTTTTAAATGTGTCACTGTATTGTAAATGTTAAGAAACAAAGTTGGAAAAAGCCCTTAAATGAAACATCTAGGTTTCAATAATATGAACAATATGCATCACAATTGAACATTTTAATGTAATGTCAACAGGGGAACAATGCTAATTTTGCTAGTATTTTAAATCTAAATGTAATTTAGCCAAATACTAAATGTCTGTCTGAGCTCAAACCTGAGCTCAAATCTCTTGTCTCCCTTTTTTATTGATAGGTTGTGATTCAAGGAAGTGATGATATTGCTAGCCGAGCAATTGACTTGCTTAAAGAGATTTATACCAACCTTGGACCAAAATTACAAGCCAATCAGGTAATAGTTTAGTGGAGATGCATATCACTTGGTGTAATGTTGTTTCTCTTGGGCGTGTTTTTGAAACGTGTCGCATAACTGTTTGCAGGTAGAGATCCATGAGGATTTTATTCAGTCTTGCTTTGACCGGCTCAAAGCATCCTATGACACCCTGTGTGTGCTGGATGGAGATAAAGACAGCATTAACTGTGCCAGACAGGAGGCCATCCGCATGGTGAGAGTATTGACTGTGCTCAGGGAGTATATAACCGAATGTGACAGTGACTACCATGAGGAGAGGACCATCCTGCCCATGTCTAGGTACCCATTCAACCCTTTCATAAATTAAGTTTAAATTGTTAGCTGTGATGACCAGATTCTAACAAACTCTCTCAAACTCTTCTTTTCCTATAAGGGCTTTCAGAGGAAAGCATATTACACTAGTTGTGCGTTTCCCAAATCAAGGCCGACAGGTTGATGATCTGGATATATGGTCGCATACCAATGACACAATTGGTTCTGTGCGACGCTGCATTCTGAACCGAATAAAGGCCAACAGCACGCACACCAAGATTGAACTTTTCATCGGAGGAGAGATCATAGACCCAGCAGATGACAGGAAGCTAATTGGGCAGCTAAACCTCAAAGACAAAACTGTAGGCATTTGCTTGGCTGTTTTTCTCAATTTACACTAAGGAGTTTTACACGCACATATCTATTGCCTTAAATTTAACAGCATGTGTGTGATTTTACAAGAGTATTTTTTTCATTCTCTCTTTTCAAGCTCATTACAGCCAAGCTCACCCAGGTCAGCGCAAATATGCCTTCCAGTCCAGACAGCTCCTCAGACTCCTCCACTGGCTCCCCTGGGAATCATGGAAATCACTACAGTGATGGGCCAAACCCTGAAGTGGAGAGCTGTCTTCCTGGCGTGGTGAGAATCATGCCATTCAGGCACATAATTGAGCCAAATTGTCTATTGTGTTAGGGTAATGGTAACACATTAAAAGGGGAGCGCAATGACTTAAATTATTAGGTTAGTAACATAGTGAAAAATGTAATGTGCTTTCTCCTAACGCATTTTATCATCCAAAGCATCAAGTTGTCTGACAGTTATAGGTGTAAAAAAAAAAAGGATATATATATATATATATATAATTATTATTATTATATGGACTACAGTATAATTATATGGATTTGTTCTGATTAAAAAGATTTTAATTGTCCTGCAGCTTTGGACCTTAGAGGCACATATGCCAGCATCCAAAAATCAGTTCAGTTTCTTGATTATTTTTGTGTTTGGCTTTTTACTTATAAAATTTTGAATCTTTTTGGCAACAGTTTAGATTAACCATAACTTTTTGATTAAAGTTATGGTTAATGTAATTTGAAAAAAAAAAAAAAGACCCTTTTAAGCCATTTTGAAGCATTGAATGTTGGTCAAGCCTAACCCAGCAGCACCAGTGTTGCAAATTCCTTCTCCCCTGGTCATCATTGTATATGTGTATATTGTAAGATATAAACATCCATTTGCTATGCCCTTGGTAATGGTATTACATTTATAACTTCCTTTATTGTTTTGTGTTGGGCAGTTTTAAGTGTAACCTCTGATTCTTCTTGTGTCAGATAATGTCGCTGCACCTGCGCTACATCTCTTTCCTCTGGCAAGTTGCAGATCTGGGCTGTAATCTCAACATGCCTCTCCTACGGGATGGAGCTCGTGTTCTAATGAAGCTCATGCCTCCAGGTGCCCTATATGCTTTATTAGATGCCTGTTTAAGATGACTAGCTATACCAATCTGCTGTCTCTATTCATTACACTTTCTGCTTTCCAGATAACACCACTGTGGAAAGCCTGCGAGCCATTTGTCTGGATCACGCCAAACTTGGCGAAAACAGCCTTAGCCCCACATTGGACTCTCGTTTCTTTGGGCCGTCACCGTCTCAAGTGCTTTATTTGATTGAGGTTTGTTGAATGTGACAATAGCTGCTTTTCCACCATCGGGCCGAACAGTTCTAAGAAACCGTTCCAGATATATTTTCACTTCAGCTTGGTTCGGCAAAGCACGTTTACAAACCGTTCTCGGCCCGTAATTCTCCGGGAGAATGTGTGTGGTTATGCCGCCAATAGGCGTTTGTGTGTGTGTGTGGTATGAGTCTTTGATATGCACAATGTCTCTGTGTACCTCAGGTGGTGTACGCCTTGCTCATGCCTGCCAGTGGGACGTTGGGTGAGGATGCTAGTGACTTCCAGTACAACTTCTTGAAGAGTGGTGGTCTGCCACTTGTTTTGAGCATGCTCACCAGAAATAACTTCCTGCCAAATGCTGACATGGAGACCCGGCGGGGAGCTTATCTCAACGCACTAAAAATAGCCAAACTGCTGCTCACAGCTGTAGGCTTTGGCCATGTGAAGTCTGTGGCGGAGGCCTGCCAGCCTGTGGTGGAGGGGACTATCCCTGTATCTCCTGTAAGTTGCCCTTTCTTGAGCTCTTAACTGTTCCTTTTAAGGAAGGTGTTGCTGAAGTATAAGCACAATACCTTCAGTGGCTATTACTTTACAGAAAAGAGAACATGTACACATTCAGTTAAAAAAAGACTTTATAATATTGTTTTAATCTTGAAAATTTTTACAAGGAACACAATTATAAAACACTGCATTATCATATTTTTGGACTCTTGTCCAGTACTGCATCTTATAAATTTGCAATCTCTGAAAGTAAGTAAAGTGTTTTCTACTGAGTGGTGTTGATTCAGTGTATTTAATAGGTTCAGTATTGAGCGTTTCATTTCTGTTTAAAGACTGTAACCTTTCCGCCTCCCTGACATTCCTCAATCATATTAGAAACAGGCTGTCTTGGACTATGTATCTCCACAAATGTCCAGTAGCACCTCATTGCTGTACACGAGATCCAGGGGGCGGAGTTGGATCCAGATCTAAGGGTTGGAGATGGGTAGGGTTAAGGGTGGGGTTAGGGATCAGGGGGCGGAGATGGGTAGGTTTAGGTATATGTAAGGTGGAAGGAGTTGGATCTGGATCCAACTCCTCCCCCTGGATTTCACATTCTGCAGTGAGGACCATCTCCAAATGTCAAGGGTGTACAGTGTCTTGTGAGGGAAATTCGCACAGACTCCAGAAGCATTTACATAAAAGGGTAATTAACCACGAGAAAGAAGAAAGTTAGGAGTGCTTGGATCATGCAATTTTCTCTTTATTTGACAATGTTTTTATGCATGTAATCAAACAATATGTGTGAAACTAATAGAGGTGAAAAATTACCACTGACTCAATGATGCAGTATCACCAATCTTAAATGTAAAGCCCTTTTTTAAACTAATTTCCATGAATTCTTTAGTTATTTAGTGTTACCTGCTTTTTATTGTTTCAAGTACTACAAAAACAACAACAACGTTTACTCGTTCTCCGGCTTACCTGGACCAAGAAATTTATGTTTATTTGTCAACGAAAGTCCACCAGATGACTTGTTGTGGGAGCTAGGGCTTTCATGAAAACTACAGCTTATACTTCCGCATTTGTGTCCCCACACATGGACAGTCGGATTGACAGAAGGTTATTAACAGTTATTGTAAGGGTAGGTTTATTAATGAAATTTGTATCCATGTCAATTCTTTAAACATTATTATGGTAAAAATTAAACAATATGGCAATAACTTTCTTTCTTGTATGCGACAGCGTTTTCCTTCATGGGGCTGGGCGGAACTGAGAGAACGACAGTTTCTTTCTGTTTTCCCTTCTATTTGGCCAAAAACACTGTTTGTCGTCATCCAGTTTGAAATGTTGACCACAAACACAGAGGTGTTTCAAAAGCTCCCATCACAGAGTTCTCTCTATATTAACTATTTTTTGCAGCCTTTGGCCACTGCCTACAATGCTAAACATTTACTCTTTGATTTCTTGCACTTGCGAATAATGCAAGCTGACAACATTGTGACTAAAAGTTTGTTAAGTGTACTTCCTACTAAAGGAAAGAGGAATTTGACTGCCTTATCTTGCCAAGCAGACTGGTGGGAGCATGAAGTTTTCCTACCTATTTGGCAGAAGGGAAGATGCCAGCCTTTTTTTCTGTATTCTCTAGTCAGGTAGCACTGATTTAAAAAAAAAAAAAGTTTGCCTTTTCTACCGAAAGACAAGTTTTATTTAAAGCACATTTTGCAAGCCACGAAGGATCCCTTTAAAAAACATGATTTGAGATATTAAGTCCTTATTTTAGGATGTGAAAATGTCTGATGTTGGGGAGAGTTTGCTGTATGTAAACAGTATTTCACAGATTATAACTATACACGGAGAGGGTTGTTAAACCGTTATCACTACCGTCTCATGCTACAACTTAAGCAATTAATGTTGTAGTGTTATGGTTATACCTCTGAAACAGTATGATGCTGACATTGGGGTATCTCACTATAAAATACACATTACAATACAATTCATGCACATACACTACCATTCAACATTTAAAAAAACTAAATCCAGCCAACACAGAACTAATTACAAAATATATGCATATTAAAATAGACAAGTTATTTTAGATTATAAAAATACTTTACAGTATTTTTTTTATTACTGTATTTCTGATCAAATAAATACAGCCTTGGTGAGTATAAGCGATTTCTTTAAAAAAAAGAAAAAGAAGACAGAACCCAAACTTGAACAGTATTTATTTTCTTTTTGAAATCTGAAGGATAACTCTTTTTCTTTAATCATTCATAGATCAACCAGACTACACATGACCAGGCTTTAGTGCTACAGAACGCCCTGCAGAATATCCCTAACCCCTCGGCTGAATGCATGCTGCGGAACGTGGCAATCCGCCTCGCCCAGCAGATCTCGGATGAGGTATGTTGAGTCCACACACACAACCTTAGCCTGCGGAAACTGGTTTGTTTGCATTCAATTTAAATGAATGTCCTCCACTGTCTTGACAAAAATGTCTGTCATGTATTTTGTGATCAAAAGGATAGCAGATCTACTATCATTGTTGGTTACATAGTGTTTTGTCAAAACCTCTCCTTTTCTTTGAATGTGACGAAAGATATATGCAAGGGGAAATGCCTCATGTTTCAGGCGCAGTTTTCAAAGTTTGTCTTTCTTTTCCTGTACCTAGAACTTCTTCCAGGCCTCCAAGTATATCCCAGATATCTGTGTCATTCGAGCAGTTCAGAAGATAGTCTGGGCTTCTGGCTGCGGCTCTGTTCAGCACGTCTTCAGTTCTAATGAGGACATCAGCAAGATCTATGAGAAGGTTCCAGTTCTCATCTGTATTTTAACACCCCTATGTGTGATTGATCTTGATAAGAATCAGACTCAATATTAACGCCTGTGATGTGTGATCTCCCGCAGACAAATGCTGGAAATGAGCCGGATGCAGAAGACGAGCAGGTGTGCTGTGAAGCTCTGGAAGTCATGACCCTGTGTTTTGCTCTTATGCCCACTGCACTAGATGCACTTAGCAAAGAAAAGGCCTGGCAGACCTTCATTATAGATCTGCTGCTGCACTGCCAGAGCAAGTGAGTTATCGTAGACCTCTTTTAAACTTTTAATGGGTAGTGTTGTTGGGCCATTTGGGTCATGCTGTTCCCTTTGACATTTATGACTTTTTAAAATAAAATAAATGTGACTTTTTTTTTTTATTTTAAATAAAATATTATACTAGACTTTCAGAAATGTTTTTTATTTTAAAAATGATTGTCTAAATTGTAAAATGTCATTTGTAAATGTTTTTTTTATTATTATTAAATTGTGTAATTTATTATTATTTAATTAATGCAACTTATTTACATAATGTCAAGAAATTGAACTGAAAATTTTAATTTGACTATGAAACTAAAGACAGAGTTCGCCAATGCTCAGTGAGGAATTCAGAGTATGAACTTGAAATTAAGATTTTGTACTTTTCGTAACCAGATTTGGAAAATCAGTTGAATATATGAAAGTATGATATGTGGTTTAGAGGCCAATCAACAATTTCGTAAACTTCATAGCTAATACATTCTGATGTTTGCTCCTAGGTCTGTTCGTCAAATGTCCCAAGAACAGTTCTTCCTCATGGCCACCCGATGTTGTATGGGCCATAGGCCTCTTCTGTTCTTCATCACCCTTCTCTTCACAGTTTTAGGTGTAAGTGTCTTTCATATTTCTCTGAGACAAAGCTGGATGATTAAAATGTTTTTCCTTTTTTCACTAATTCAGAGCATCTCATGATTTATAGTTCTCTGTATCCATTTGTGTTCCAGAGCACTGCAAAAGAGCGGGCAAAGCACGCTGCTGATTACTTCACTCTTCTAAGGCACTTACTCAACTATGCATATAACAGCAACATTAATCTTCCTAATGCAGAAGTTCTCTTAAACAATGAGATTGATTGGTTAAAGCGAATCCGGGTATGTTCGTTTACTTAAACTTCTTTTTGGAATTAACAAAGCAAACTTTAGTGTGTTAATTTTGAGTCTTGCCTCCCTTTATTTTTAGGATGAAGTAAAGAGGACTGGGGATCCTGGGGTTGAGGAGACCATTTTGGAAGGTCATATTGGTGTCACAAAAGAGTTACTGGCTTTCCAGACCCCAGAGAAGAAGTTCTACATTGGCTGTGAAAAAGGAGGTGCTAGTCTAATCAAGGTAATCTCCTTGGCCATTTTTAAATGACAAAAAAACAAAACAAAAAATGCCTATCATGTCAAAACTAACTGATTTTCCTTTTCTTTGTACAAACTCTTTATAGGAGTTAATGGATGACTTCCTGTTCCCAGCATCTAATGTGTACCTGCAATACATGAAGAGTGGAGAATTCCCCACTGAACAGGCCATCCCTGTGTGTAGCACCCCAGCCACCATCACTGCTGGCTTTGAACTGCTGGTCGCACTTGCCGTTGGATGTGTGCGAAATCTCAAGCAGATTGTTGACACACTAACTGATATGTACTATTTAGGTGTGTGTGCAAATATTAGAAAAAAGTGCAGACGATTCTGATTCCTAGAAACAGTGCGGTTATTTACTTGTTTTTTTTTTGTTGTTGTTTTTTTTAATGCATTTTCAGGTTGTGAACCACTTACTGAATGGGAATATTTGCCACCAGTTGGCCCACGGCCCACCAAGGGATTTGTGGGTCTGAAAAATGCAGGTGCGACTTGCTACATGAACTCAGTTATCCAGCAGCTTTACATGATTCCCCCAATCAGGAATGGCATCCTGGCCATCGAAGGCACAGGAAGCGATGTGGATGATGATATGTCTGGAGACGAGAAGCAAGATAATGAGGTACTGCCTAACATAGTTCGTTCAGTTCATGAGAATTTTTGCCTTTATTTGAATGCGTCGAAAAAACATAGACCCTATTGTGCAAAACAAGTATCTCTAGATATGGTTCTAGTATGGTTCACTTAAATAAACACTTTGCATCCACACTGTGCTAAGGTTCATTTGATTTTCAAATTTTAGAGATTCTATATTTTTATCCATTACGTATTTTAATTCACTTTTAATGGAGAGTGTAAATGTAATTATGTATTCCATTTATGTTTTTTATTAATTTTGAATGGGCTTTTATTTTTCAATTGAATATTTTTTGCTTTTGTCTTTTTACTGTGTTTTATGTACTCTTTAAAAATGTAAAAAGCCGTTTCTGCCAATCTCGTGTTAATCTTGAGTACTTGCAGAGTAGTATTGCATCCTTTACATCTCCGAAGAGTCCTTAGTTTTATCAGATTTATAAAAGACACTTAAGTTACAGCTGTACCGATTCTTTCTGAATACATTCAAGCTCATGGAAGTGTGCTGTGGGCGGAGTTAAAGTTTTGAGCACTGAGTGGTTTTAGAATAAATCACTCATGGTGGTTAGCTAAACAAATGTATTTATTGGGTTCCGACTTTGTGGATCTTTTATTGCTGAAACCACTGCATGGTATTGTGTAAGCTGCCCATAAGTACAACATTTCAACATGCTTCTAATGCTTATATTTTCAATAATATGATTAATGGTTTTAGCTGACAATATAAATTGAACAACAAACATTGCAACAACATTGCATTGCATTTTGAACCATAGAAATGTGTAATGGACCATTAAATTTGGTCTAAATCGTGGTGAATAAAATTGGGATTCATATTGCCTCGGGAACAGCTCAGATGGAGGGGTGTGGCTTCTCGTTTCACTTCTCATAATTAAGCTCAGGTGTGAGCTTTATTAATCCAGAGAGTGCTTACATCTCTTGCACTTGTTGTTTTGGACGCACACGTCGTGGACTGCTGCAAGAGAGATTGTGTCTTTGGTTTCTATTGTATGTTCATGTCATTAAAATTTCATTGTACTTGTTTAATTGTTAACTGCCCAGTGATGAAGGTGATCATCCTTTCTCAGAACCAAGTGACTGACAAATATAGCCATCTCCAGGGTGTGCCCTGTTGCCATTCCCTGGAGCTGAGGGCATTTTTACAAAAGATCTCTGTTTTAATCATATCACAATGGAAGTTACTTCAATTTACTGAAAATCTCGCTTTAATTTTGCAGAGTAATGTGGATCCACGGGATGAGGTGTTTGGTTATCAGCACCAGTTTGAAGACAAACCTTCTCTCGGTAAGTCAGAGGACAGGAAGGAATACAACATTGGGGTTCTTCGGCAGTTGCAAGTCATTTTTGGACACTTGGCTGCCTCCAGATTGCAGTACTACGTGCCTAGGGGTTTCTGGAAGCAGTTTCGGTAAGTTCTCCCTCTGTTTTCCTTTCTTTTAAGGCTACAGGACAATATGTGACTCTAAACTACTTTCTTAATCCCTTCCTTTCTCTGCAGGTTGTGGGGTGAACCAGTCAATCTGAGGGAACAGCATGATGCTCTGGAGTTTTTCAACTCACTGGTGGACAGTTTAGACGAGGCTTTGAAAGCACTGGGTCACCCTGCCATGCTGAGCAAAATACTGGGTGGATCTTTTGCTGACCAGAAAATATGTCAGGGTTGTCCTCACAGGTACATCAGAAATCTAATACTGTGATTTGTTAGGGCTTTGTTTTTGCCCTTCTCAATGAAACACTCCAAACTGTCTTTTCAGATATGAATGTGAGGAATCGTTTACGACGTTGAATGTAGATATCAGGAACCATCAAAATCTCCTTGATTCTATGGAGCAGTATGTAAAAGGAGACTTGCTTGAGGGTGCAAATGCCTACCACTGTGAAAAGTGCAACAAGAAGGTGCGTTTTCTGTTTTAAATGATCTTTATTATTTCTGTTGATTTAAGAGCGCACCATATTAAGCTCAAGGTGGTAATGTCTTTGTGGCAGGTGGACACAGTGAAACGTTTGCTCATTAAGAAGCTTCCTCCAGTGCTGGCCATCCAGCTGAAACGCTTTGATTATGACTGGGAACGAGAGTGTGCCATTAAGTTCAATGACTACTTTGAGTTCCCACGGGAGTTAGATATGGAGCCCTATACAGTAGCTGGAGTAGCTAAGCTGGAGGGGTCTGATGTGCACCCAGAAAACCAGGTATTACACTAGCATGGTCTTTCAAGCTATGTCTAATTCAAATAAATGTTATTTGGGAATATCTTTTACACAACTGGAGTTTAAGTTGATCTTTATGACACCAGGTGATCCAGCAGAATGAGCCGTCAGAGCCGGAACCCCCCTGTAGCTCTCGTTATCGTTTAGTGGGAGTGCTGGTCCACTCAGGCCAGGCTAGTGGAGGTCATTATTACTCCTACATCATTCAGAGGAACGGCAGCGGTGGCGAGGGAGAAAGGAACCGTTGGTACAAGTTTGACGATGGTGATGTCACCGAATGCAAGATGGATGACGACGAGGAGATGAAGAACCAGTGCTTTGGTGGAGAGTACATGGGCGAGGTCTTTGACCACATGATGAAACGCATGTCGTACAGGCGGCAGAAGCGCTGGTGGAATGCCTACATCCTCTTTTATGAGCGAATGGACACATTAGACAAGGACAGTGAGCTGGTTAAATACATCACTGAGCTCACAGTGACCAGCAAACCTCATCAGGTGAAGATGCCCTCTGCTATCGAACGCAGTGTGCGCAAACAGAATGTGCAGTTTATGCACAACCGCATGCAGTACAGCTTGGAGTACTTCCAGTTCATCAGGAAACTGCTGACCTGTAACAGTGTGTACTTGAACTCACCGCCAGGTAAATCCAGCCATTGACCTTGCTTTGTTCTCTTCTGTTGTAGATGGGATTAGGGCTGTCACTTGAGCAATTTAATTCTTTCATTAGAAAAACAAAATCTAATTGACCCTAAACTTTTGAACAATGGTATATGTGCTGGACTAAAGTCCTCTGAAATTCATTTAGGGTCTATTCACGCAAAGCATTTTTGTATATATTATTATATATATATTTTGTGTAAATACACCCAAATACCACTTTCAGAAGCATGTTTGTTCCTCCACTTCTCTGCAGTGTAAATTTGGCATTAGATGGCAATTTTTGGCATCAGTATTTTGCCGAGGTTTTTGTTCTCTTATCCATCAGTATTTGAAAATTTTATCTTTTAGGTCAAGACCACCTTTTGCCTGAAGCAGAAGAAATGGCTATGATTAGTATACAGCTTGCTGCTAAGTTTCTCTTCAGTACTGGATTCCATACCAAGAAAGTAGTCCGTGGCCCTGCTAGCGATTGGTAAGCGTGCGTGTGTGTATCAGGCACATATTTGCAGTGTTCAACAGTTAGTTGATCCTTGTTTATCAATGTTTTTTTTTTTTGTTTGTTTCAGGTATGATGCTCTTTGCATCTTACTGCGACATAGTAAGAATGTGCGTTACTGGTTCGCACACAATGTCCTCTTTGCATATCCAAACCGCTTCTCTGAGTACCTGCTTGAGTGCCCCAGTGCAGAGGTCCGAGGGGCTTTTTCCAAACTCATCGTTTTCATTGCACATTTTTCATTGCAAGATGGACCCTGCCCTTCACCGATTGCCTCACCTGGTCCTTCAAGTCAGGTACGTCTTTTCAGTCTTGTTAGCATTCATTTCAGTCTCTATACAGGCTTATGTGCATTCATGGAAAATCTGACTTTTGCAACTTGGTGTGGCAATTCGGCCCATAGGTTCTTGTACATTAAATTTTTTTTTTGTCCTTTTGTCTCAGGGCTGTGATAATTTGAGTCTAAGTGAGCACTTGTTCCGTGCCGTACTTAATCTGCTGAGAAGGGAAGTATCTGAGCATGGCCGTCATCTGCAGCAGTACTTCAACCTTTTCGTCATGTATGCCAACCTTGGTAAGGAGCAATTTCCAGCCTTAAGGTCTTCATTCATGCTACAGTGCTGTCCTGTCTCACTCTTCATTTTGCTCACTCAGGCTTGGCAGAGAAGACGCAGCTGTTGAAGCTTGGGGTACCGGCCAACTTCATGCTTGTGGCCCTGGACGAGGGTCCTGGTCCTCCAATTAAGTACCAGTATGCTGAGCTGGGAAAGCTCTATACTGTTGTCTCACAGTTGGTTCGCTGCTGTGATGTGACATCACGTATGCAGTCATCAATCAACGGTAATGAGTTTTGTACCTTGCTACGAATTGTTTGTAATCTTTAAACAAAATGCAAAATGGTCTTTAGGCTTTTACATGTAATTTCGGTCCCCATTGCCCAATGAAGATCCTCATCCTTGCTCAGAACTTCCTGACTGACACAAAGCCATCTCCAGGCATGACTGCCAGGTTGGCATTGCTTGGAGCTGAGGGCATTTACTGTCAATAGCACCATTATCAATATATAAATCTATATATATATTTTTTTTTTATTGTCATGCCAATATCAAATACTTGGTTTTGCCATTGTTCAATAGTGTTTAGAGTACTTTGATCTATTGATAGTGATTTAAATATTTGCATTCACAAGGAATGTTTTTCTCCACTTCAGGTAATGAGCTGACATTTCCTCATCTTGACTGTTTTTAGGTAACCCTCCCCTGCCAAACCCATATGGAGACCCCAACATCACTGCTCCCATCATGCCTCTGCAGCAGCTGGTGGTGGACATTCTGTTTGTGCGCACCAGTTATGTAAAGAAGATTATCGAAGACTGCAGTAACTCAGAGGACACTATCAAACTGCTAAGATTCTGCTGTTGGGAGAACCCTCAGTTTTCTTCCACTGTGCTTAGTGAACTACTGTGGCAGGTGAGCGAGATACGTAACTTCGGAAAGACAAGCACGGTATAGCTGAGGGTGGTGATTAGTTGTGAGTTGGTCCATCAATTTAATAATCAAGTTTTGATAAGTGTTCAAAGCACGCCTTAGTTATTTTAGCTCCTAACGGAGGAGCGGGAATTTTCTTAGCAATGTTAAAACGATCACTTGTTTAGCGTTCATGTGAACACTACATTCAAATTCACCAATCAGAATGAATTCAGTTAGAAACAAAAGGTGTGCATGTAAACAATGAATGGCAACTGCAGAAAGCAAAAGCTGAATCCCGGACATCCATGGCCGGACATGTCTGGAAAAAAGAGGATGGTAACCCCTACTACTCAGCTTTCGCCACAGAACAAGAGCCTTCTAGCTTAGCTTCCAAAAAAGATGTCTGACACTGTATATTCTGGGAGTGAGATCCTACCCTCTATGGGTGGGTTGAGAACATGTGGGACAGCCCTTACTACTGACTATAGTTTTTAGCCTCTGGCCAAAAAATCCTCCGATGATGCAAAATGACGATTTTTGCGTCATTGGAGGATTTTTTTTTTTCCAGACAAAAAATTTATAAATTTCTCGTCTCAGTGGGATATGAGGGTGGAAAGCACGGTAATTCGAAAATACTACAGATTTTATACAAATACAAAGCTTAATGCTAAATCCTGAAGTATCCCTTTAATTAACGTTTTTTTGTGTGTGTTTTTTTGCGTAGGTGGCATATTCATACACTTATGAGTTAAGGCCTTACCTGGACTTGCTCCTCCAGATCTTATTTATTGAGGACTCATGGCAGACTCACAGGTCAGTTGCGTTTCTACTGTTATTTCATCTTTAGCAAATTCCTTAAACCAATGTACAGCAAAAACTGCTTTCCTATGCATTATGAAAAAAGTATGGAATTTATTTATTTCCAGGTATAGAAAAATGTGTTGCCCCTTTGTGTTTTCGACTATATAAAAAGTCATACAAGCAGTTTTTTTTTTTTTCTTTTTTTTTTTTGTCTGAGATAGTGGTCAGAATACATGCATGTTAACATTTGGAATTAAAACCATTTATCAATAATAAATATGGTCCAAAATGTATACAGAGAACCGTGATTGATTATAATGTCTTTCACTGCTCCTTTTCTTTATGGTTTTTTAGGATCCACAATGTGTTGAAGGGAATCCCTGATGACCGTGATGGGCTTTTTGACACCATTCAGCGCTCCAAAAACCACTACCAAAAGAGAGCTTATCAGTGTATCAAATGCATGGTGGCTCTTTTCAGCAATTGCTCAGTGGCCTATCAGATTCTCCAGGTGAGAACAACTGCAAAAGAATGTGCACTTGGATGGGTTTGTTTTGTGGTATTGAATATGCAAAAACTGGTTGTTTTGCCTGTTCCAGAGCAATGGTGATTTAAAGAGGAAGTGGACATGGGCAGTGGAGTGGCTCGGTGACGAGTTGGAACGAAGACCGTACACTGGCAATACCCAGTACACGTATAACAACTGGTCCCCTCCTGTTCAGAGCAATGAGACTTCTAATGGATACTTCCTGGAGCGCTCCCACAGTGCCCGTATGACTTTAGCCAAGGCCTGCGAGTTGTGCCCAGAGGAGGTATGTGTTGGCTCATGCCACCCCTCATTGCCTGAATAATTAGTGCCAGTATATTTAGCTTAATAGTGCTTTGCCTATTAGTCAGACTTTTAAATAGTAATTTTTGCATGATTTCCTTATAGAGAACCCCAATCAGTAAAAACTTTTACTGAAAGAAAAAAAAAAAAAAAATCACACTGACCGTATGATGATGGGCTGGCAGACATATCAAACATTTTAATTTTTGGGAAATAATTGTGAAAAGGATTTTGAAAAGAGTCTTTTCTAATCTAGAAATGTTTTGAGTGCTAAATAGCCATGTTTAACTATAGGTAGGGCTTTGAGTTTTCGACATTTTTTTTATTTCCAGTTTTTTTTGTTTTTTTTTTTTTCTAATGCAAAGCAATTATAAATGCTGTTGATATTTTCATTAATTTTAAGTTTCATTATAGTTATGCTTGATTTCATGTCATAGATTTTTTTTTTTTTTTTCTTTTTAAATTAATTATTAATTTGCGGAACTAAAGCGCTCGCTTAAATCCAGTTTAATGATGAATAGCAAGTTACCACAAATGTTAAATGTATACAGCCATACATGCATAATTTGTTTTAAGTGTACAATATTAACTGCCATTTCAAAATAGTGTCACTTAACGAAGCACGAGGTGGTATCTGAAGAGGACGCTGGCCGGAACCCGTCCTCGACACAGCAACTTTTGCCAGGGGAAGTGACAGGCCAACAACAGCACACCGTAAGACTCGTATGGCCCGGCCACACTGGTGCCATCTGCGTAACTTTTTGATGTTCACAGGGCGTGATGTAGACAGTACCATCTTCCACCTACCTCAAAAACAACTCTGAGTCAACTGTTATTTCGTCCTCATCTCAGTGTGTCCAAACTGTTTCTTTCTACCCAACTACAAATCTTAATGTGGTAACTAAGTGTTCGAAAACTCTAAGCCTTGGCTATAGTGTACAGATGAGTTGGAGGTAATCTTTGTGTCTGGTGGTGTTTTTTTGTTTTATTTTTCTTTGAGTTGGCTTTTAATTTCTTTTGGGGATGTGATATCGATCTGATGTGAAAATGTTCCGACACTATTAAGAAGCTTTTGTATGATTGCAAATTTGGTTAGTTGTATGTCCAATTCTGATGATTAACTGTCATGGGGGAAGAGCTCTTTTCAAGAGAATTCATCCATGTGCAAATTCTTGTCATCTAAACAAGCTTCCTTTTAGTTTGGAGAACAATTTCAGTAAAATCAAAGTATAGGAGTCCTTAGTATGTGTTGTCTGTTTATGGTGTTCTCTCATCTGTCATTCAAATCAATTATGTCTGAGTAGGACAGTGTTCCAAACATAAACCCTGAGCCATTATATTGGCTTTGCATGTTTAACATGTAAGGGACTCTCTATAGAGGACTTTATTCACTCACATCCCTGGTTACGTAATATTAAAGAAATCAAACCAAAGAATAATTTTGTATTTAATAAAAAATGCATAATTTAAAGCAAGTGCATAATTTCATTTATGATGGTCGTTTTAGGAGCCTGATGAGCAGGAGGCCCTTGAAGAGCAAGACCCTTCTCCCCCAGAGGACACTGCTCTGTACCCTCACTCTCCAGGCACAAAGTTTCAACAGGTACTGTCAGTGCCAGCATTTGATCATTTTCACAAAATATAATGGCCCCCAGAATATGTTGGTAAATGAATATCAGAATACAGTGAATTAACACAAAGAACAGTACCTCTTTAAATGCTTTAATGTAGTTTTTTTTTTTCTAGCTTAATTTTCTCAACACTTGAATTTGAGTTTATTTCATTAAAAAGTAACATTTTGAACAAAAAGCTGAGAAAATGTTGCCATTTTTCCCAAAGACTGTCCAGATCAGATTTAGAATTAAAATCAAAACACAGAATGATTAGATAGTCTGCCAACTCCCCAAAAGCTTGCACAGTCCTTTGCCTCTTTGTGGGTTTGACATTTAGGCAGTTTTGATTTGTTTTTGCTCTTGTTTGCTTACATGTCCACAAGCAATCTATCACTCGTTTCTGCTTTTTGATTTTGGTTCTGGAGATTTTGTACAGTTTCAGAAGATATGTAATAGTAACCCCCTACTGTATAACAGCCCCTTTCACACAGCGCATTGATCCCGGGTAATTGTCGGAACGCCTTCTCTATGAACGCAAACACGACCCTTGATTGATACCAGCATCGATGCCGGGTTGGGGACCTAGTAACATTGCCCGAATCAGTCCCGGAACGTGCTCTGTGTGAACAAAAGCCAGGACCAATGCCGTAAGGGGTGGCGCTCGTGCCATTGCGTGACAAGTGTCTGCAAACTGGAACGAAGCAGAGACCAGGAGCTCCTCACTATCCGTGCTGAAGCTGAGATAGTTCACCAGCTTTGTGGAACGGTATGCGCGTGTACATGTTTTCGACGCGTACGTTACACGTCTCATCCTGATGTCATGCGTCTTTCCGGGATTTTTCCGGGTTTTGTGTGAACTGGCAAATCACTGGCAGTGTGAATGAACAGAAATCAAACAATCCCGGGACGAATGCCGGGTCACGCTATCCGTGTATTTTCCGGAATCTCTCTGTAAAAGGGGCTATAGATTGCAGGAAATTTCTGTCATTGGCAGGGAAAATTTACATTTAAATAAAATGTATTCCTATGACGGCAACGCTGAATTTTCGGCAGCATTCTTCCAGTGCGCACGATCCTTAAGAAATCTTTCTAATACGCTGATTTGGTGCTTCTGAAACATTTAATGTTGAAAAAAGGTTCAAAAGAACAGGGTTTATACAAAAATTATTTTGTTTAAGCATTTACAAATCTAAGTAAAACATGAGTATAAATGTGATCTCTGGTTGTCATGCACTCATTCGATTGTTCTGGGATCTCCTCAGCAGAATAACCTCCCGCATGCGCAGCCATACACTGGCCCAGCAGCACAGCACGTCAACAACCCTCAGCGTCCAGGCCCACGAGCACAAGAGAACTGGGAGCCCCCTGAGGAGGTGCCACCCACCCAGACTAAAGACTAACGATATGTTGTCACACTGTCCTCCATCTGAATTCTCCAGTGAGATACTCGAATCCAGAGCAAGGCCAGGCCCCACCATGCTGCTCCACTCCAGAGCCTGTGTAACCAGAACATTCAGCTTCCCTCAATTTCTAACCCTGGAGTGGAGACTCTTCACCGTCTGCTCTGCAGTATTAACTGTCAAAAGTGTAACTTGCAGTGGACTGTGCATATTGTTTGTAATAATAAAACGGGCCTGACGCACTTGTCTCATGACAGAGGTGTACATACTATGTTAATGTTTTGACTGTTCAAAAGCAACAGCGTGTGTGATGCTGTTGGGAGACTGCAGATTTAGGAAAATGGAAAAACAACACAAAAAAAAAAATGCAAATACATCGGTGAAAGACAAAAAAAAATATCCCTGTTTTATCCCATGCTCAGTAGTAAGGTTTGGGCCGTTTGGGTCATTCTGCTTTTGATCATACATTATATTCATGTCAAAGCTTAACCGGCTACGGCACCTCGTGAGCAAGAGTTGGCCATAGTTTTGTGAACGATGGGACGGTTGGGTGATGATCTTGACGTTTAGTTGATGTGAATGGGGTGATGATGCAATTTTAATCTGGAAACTCCTATTGCCTTTCTTCTTCTTCTTTTTTTTTTCTGGTAATAATTCAATAATTTGAAAGCTCCAGCTGACACGCTGTAACATCTTAGCATGGCTTCACATCAAACTAGCATAGCTGAAGGGCAATTCTGTGATTTCTTTTTCCACAGTGATTTGGAAGAGCCCTTTTGTTGGTCCCCTCCATATGCTCTTCTAGATTTGATGTTTTCGAAGCAATGTAAGAAATAAGTGGCTTTACAATTGCACACGTTTCCTCGGATAAATATTTGGCTGTCGCTTTTTTTTTTGGGTGGGATAAACACTTAGGTTTTGATAATAGGAATTTTAGAAAGAGAAATTATATGCAACAGTTAATGCCAGGATGCCTGGAACATTAGTGGACAGAACTCGTTTTGCTTCTTTGTCTTGAACATTGTATCGGACAAATGACCTGGCAGTTTAGTCGATCGCCTAAATTCGTGATCCCTGTTCACATTCGTGTTCTCAAATAAAGGCTCTGTCTGGGGATTCTTCATTTAAGGAGAGTGAACGTAAAAGCAGGGTTGTACCATAAAATAACTGCTGGTTAGTCATGTTGCAACTTCAGTTAGTAATGTCTCTTGGATTAAAGGAGTAAACATCAGTAGATACTGTATGTATTTAATTGGTAACTTGAATGCTTTTTTTTCTTGGATTTTGTTGGAAAAATACCAAATACTCCTGCAAATGAAAATATTCTGCCCATCATATATTTAAATATTTTGCTGTTTTATTTTATAGAATTTATTTTGTTGTATTTCACTAAAAGAAAAATAGAATTTGATTTAAGAGGAACATTTTTGTCCTTGTGTTATTTTTAAAGATTATTGACTGTACAGAGTTCTTCGCCCTGTTTTTTGCCGACTTTTGTTTTGGCCATGATGTGACGTTGAATTCTGAAGCCACAGTCACAATGTTGACTTTCACTTTGTGAGGTTTTTGTGCACAGAAATATTAGAAAAAAGCATTGCGCCCTTCAAGAATAAAGAAAAGAAATCGGGAAAATGTCTCTTATTTTGAACATTTAGACCTGCATGATGTTTTATGCATTTATTGTACTAAATTCACAAATGTGTCCTTGTCGAGTACACAGCTCTATAGACACAAATTTAAAATGCGTGTTGGTGAGTCAGGTATTACTTTATTAAAATGTCTTTATAATAATTCCTAGAATAATTAAAAGATGATGCCTAGGTGAACGGGGATATTTTTTACCAAATTTGTCAATCATATGCTAATAAATCTTATTAGTGTTAGTCTTTTAGGTGCAAGGATTTAGCTTACTGTAGTTCCAAACTATCCTCATCTTTGTAAGATTTATTGTTAATTCTCAGCCTCTGAACAGAAAAGGCACCCAGAACTGTTAAACATGCATTAAACTAATTTTCTCTAGACTGCAACAATCTTGGGAATATTAGGTTGAATTATGGTAAAGGCTGTCATGAGAACTCTTTAATTGAACCTCCAATTTGCTGCCACCAATCAATCTTAACCAGCTTTAATAACCCAACAAGGCCCATCTTAAATAAAACAAAGTTATTGTCATTACTTGCTACATGCTGCTCTGTATTGAAGATGCTTAGTTTGTTTTGCACTTGATCCTACAGCCCCTCACACCTAGATGTGCTTTGGTAATTTCCAAAAAAAAAACTTGACCATTGGTCAAAAAAAGGTTGTATTCAGACAAAATTGTATATTTGTCTTAATAATTCTGAAACTAAAATGCTTCTAGCTGATCCAAGTATGACTAAAATAACTATATAAAAATATATATAAATACACATATTTTGCATAGGGAACAAATAAGTATACATTTTTTAGGTCTGTATGGTATGCAATTTTAAAATTCCAATATTTCACTTCACTTTCATGACATCATAAAACCCTGGCGCTAATCAAAACTACACAACTTGACAACTCAAAAGTTCGGTTTAAAAAGCAAAATCAGCTTACTTCACCTGCAAAATATTTGAGAACTATAAAATTGAATCCTGCAGGCACTATGTAACATTCTAACATGTATTCTTCTTTACTTGACAACACTAGTCGTGCTTGTGCAGAGATAGTACGTGATAACTGACAAAGACATCAACAGGGAATTGGAATTTGTTGAGACACACTTTATTAAGATACAAATTAGTTCTCTTTGTCCTGGACAGTCTTTGTTCCACGCAGTCTGCCAGTACGACGGGCAGCGATGAGACCGACCTTGCGTCCAGCGGGCGCATCCCTCCTGATTGTTGAGGGCTTGCCAATATGCTGATGGTTACCACCACCGAAGGGATGCTCAACAGGCTAGAAAAAGAAACCGCAAACATCAAATTTAAAACCGCCAAAGAGGGAACAAATCAGACTAAAATCTATAAATCGCAAAAACAATAAAATAGTTAAATTTGCTTACGTTCATAGCCACACCACGGACACGAGGCCAGCAGTTCCTCTTGGCCTTGTACTTGTGGTATGCACGTCCTGCCTTCAGGATGGGTTTGTCAATACGACCACCACCAGCAACAACACCTTTAACATGACATTACATTTTGAGACTGAATTCAGCATGACCTGAACTCAATATGACAGTCTATACAGACAAAACGAACACACTATATTAGTCGTATATAAGCGGGTTTTTTTTTTTTGGTTTTTTTTTCAGTACTGTAAAGTACCCCTGAGGTTCAAAAGTTAATTTCTCGATATGATAATCACAGTTCTCTGATGCTGGTTGAAGGTCACATAACATTGTTTATCTGAATGTCAAGTTTTATTTTGTTTCTTTTTTTAAATATTTCAAATTTCCATTTGTCATTTTAAGTTTTAGTTCAACTCTCAAACCCCATGCAGTTCCCTAGGTTAAGAAACCCTGTGCTATAGAAAATAATATGCTCTTAAATTATAGATCCCTGCAGTCACAAAACATTTCACTGGTTTGTACAGTTGGTTAAGTTTACAGATACTTTTCTTTTGTAAAAGAATAAAAATAAAACTATCAGAAATCTAAATTAAAACCATTCAAATCAAGGAAAACAATACTACTCCAAAAGATGATCATATCACCCAAAACTTTAGATAAATAGATATCTGAAACCATAACATTTGCTTACCAACAACAGCTCTGTTTGCAGAAGAGATGGCTTTTTTGGATCCAGATGGAAGCTTGACTCTGGATTTCTTGGTCTCAGGATTGTGGGAGATGACTGTGGCGTAGTTTCCGGATGCGCGAGCAAGCTTGCCCCGGTCTCCAGGCTTCTCTTCCAGACAGCAGACAATGGTACCCTCAGGCATGGTGCCAACGGGCAGCACATTGCCAATGTTCAGCTGGGCTATAACAGTTCGAGCACAGAGACTTTGATCAACAGGTGCACATAAGACTGGATGTTTACTTGCCTTAATCTCAGTTTAAAATTACATTACCTTTCTTGCCACAGTAGATGAACTGCCCAGTGTGGATGCCTTCAGCTGCAATGAACAGCTCAGTCCTCTTCTTGAAGCGGTATGGGTCACGGAAAACCACCTTAGCCAGGGGAGCTCCACGGCCGGGGTCGTGAATAATGTCCTAGAGGAGAAAGTGGTTTTGTTTTTATGCAATATCCCCTCTTTAGATGACAATGACATGAGTGACCTTTTCACAATTTCAACATTTAATCCACAATTTTACCTTCACAATCCCCTTGATGTAGCCATGGCGTTCAGCAAAGTCAATATGACGGAGTTTAGCAGCACCTTTTCTGTGCTTGACATGGGCTTTGAAGACGGAGCCCGCACCTTTTCTCTGTCCCCTGATCACACGTCCCATTGTGGCCTGTATAAAAGAGCAATTACATTCAATTTGACATTTCAATGCAACATTTACATTGTGCGAGTCATTCTGCATAACATTTAATTGTATCACCATTCACATTTATTATACAGAGAAAGCTGCACTGAAAGAGATGCAATGAGGATTGGGAATAACATGAAATGGACCTATAATATAAAAGAATTTAGAGAATCTGCAAATATGCATTAGACAAAATGGCTAAAATGTTTTTGTTTTGTGCGGTTTTCATTTAACTTCTTTAATTTAAAGAAGGCTCTCACATTCTCAGTGAACTTAATTCGTTCTTAAAAATCTCCGTATATTCTATCCCTCAAACAGTGACAGGCTACTGCTATGAAGAACTCATGCGACTTGCGAGGAGATAACATTGAAACGTATCCAGTACTAGCGACACGTACGGTTAAAACAATACTTAATACCTCGTTTAATAAATATATTAGGGTCGTATAACATGCAAAAAACTCCTCCGAGTCGTATCAGAACTGCCGGTAGTCTAGCTCTAGGCCACAACATGACCAGATACATCATCAATTCAACGATGAATATAACATTACATTTCATCATTCTGAGACAGAAAAGTGTAAAGATATGTCCTTAACTAATATGTTGACAAAGTACAGCTTATTGTATACGTGGATGGTGAACTTAAAACGGTGATTACAATCAGATTGCGCAGAGAGACAGAATATTATTTCTCATACCTAAACTCCGTTGACGGAAAGAGGAAGCAAAAGGGAGCGATAGGGGGTTTTCTTCCGGTGAAACGGGGCGAGCGGGAGGGGTCAAGTACCCGGATGTGTGTTCTGTACGCGGTCTGCCCTCCAGAGGCTGAACATGGAAAGAAAGAAAGAAAGAAAGAAAGAAAGAAAGAAAGAAAGAAAGAAAGAAAGAAGAAAGAAAGAAAGAAAGAAAGAAAGAAAGAAAGAAAGAAAGAAAGAAAGAAAGAAAGAAAGAAAGAAAGAAAGAAAGAAAGAAAGAAAGAAAGAAAGAAAGAAAGAAAGAAAGAAAGAAAGAAAGATCATGGGCAAACAAGAACGACGAGGAAGAAAAACAGGACAAAGAGGAAGAAAACTAAAGATATAAATATATTTTGTTAGTTTGTTTGTGAGAGCTATTTTTGTGCAATTTGTTAAAATTAAAATTATAAATAAAATTAAAAAAATAATTCAGAAAGCTATGTTATTTCTATCATTATTTCATTCATTATTTTTGAAACCTGCCATAATAAAACATGTTGAGTAACCTCTGAGAAGCCTATCTTGTCAGTACAATTATCATAACAATTTTCTATCCATATAGATGAGGCATAGCCTACTTAAAATGTATTGAAATTAATAAGGCATCTTTGAGTAAACTTCGAGTAGGCTTTCATTTGATTTATGTTTGCCGGGCCGAGTGTTCTGGTTTTTGGTAATCAATCCATGGTACTAGGCCTACATACTATTGGTTTGACCATGGAACCCACGTTTTCCCATGGTATGGGATGAATATACTATCAAAATGATTAACACGTGCAAGCACAAATATCAGTGAACTTGATCAAATATCAATGAGCATTCATAGATAATAATACACCACTCTCTGATAATATGTTTTCTTTTCCCAACACGGAGTGCACTGCCAAGAGACCACTGATCTATATAGAATGACATTGTCATATGATAATGATATATAACAATAATATCATTATATAGATCAGTGCAAGAGACGTCTAACATCTCGCGATATTTGGGCCGCAGTGACGTCTTTCCTGCATTCTCTGATCCAATGGCATTTAGCCTAAAGCCAACAGCCACAGCACACACTGGGCTGCCATCAGCACAGCGGGCAGACAACAGAGACATCCCGAACGAAACTTAAATTTTCGTTGTTTTTTTCCCCCAGTACAAGGCCTTAGGGAGGATAACGTACACGTAAACATTTCCTTATTTTTCCCCACGGCGGTCTTGGCACAAAAAGCCCTCGGAGAAGGACAGGATTACAAAAGAACAAGTGACGTCGTTATAAAAAGGAGACTTGGCTGAAATCCTTTAGACAACAAAGAAACGGCTTCTCAGAAATAAAGGAGGAATCCTCACTTATTTGTCTTTAGTTATGAGTCATGTGGTCGTCGACGGTTCACACGGTCTAGATCAGCAGGTAGGCTATGAATATGTGTTTAAATATGTGTGAGCTTCGTAACGTTAATCGGTTTGATCGGTTGGCTTTGACAAGCAGGCTACGTCTCAAAACCTAGTGAGCTGCCTTTCTAGACAGCACTCATAGCATTGCGTTGCCTCAGAAATGCTGCCAAAGAAGGCACCTCAGTAGATGTTGACACAGTCTAAACAGATTAACTTAGCTAATGAAAATATTATAACACGGGGGACTGCGATTGAGTCATTTCTCATGTCCACATTTAGAGTTTAAAAGTGTTGTTTAATTCACAGCCGACGCCTTTTCCTGTTTATCTGTTTAGTTGAACGTTGTTTTACTGGCCGGCATACTAGAATCAACATCAGTATTCAACTTTTTCCGTCATCTTTACAGTTTATATCTTCATGTTATGTAAAAGCGTTAAAATAGTTATTTACTTTCAAGTAAGTTAACGTTACTGAGTTATTGTTGAACTCGTGGCGAGGAAATCTATCGGAAATCAGTCTGCGGCCTGTTGTACCATCATGCTACCTTTAAATTTGATACGATCGAATATTTTTTACATGGAACAGGCCGATGATGGATTATGGATGTTTAATCAATTTCTTTATCCACTATGACCAATTCAAAGATTCTCATTCCTGGTATAAGTTAATGATCATAGGCTTTAAGCTTGATTAGGGCCTATTTTAAAGTAGAGTTGTTTTGTTTTTCTCTTACTTCAAGTTCATACAGTGGACAACTATAAATTACCGCGTAGACTGTTGATTTAATGTGACATTTTTACGTGGCTGATATCAACAGTCACGTGACCAGAGTCGTTTAAATACGCTTTACCCCTCTGAAAGATGTTTGTCAAATCTCTTAAAGGGATAGTTCACCCAAAAAAAGAAAATTAATTCATTCACCCTCATGTTGTCCCTAACCTGCATGAGTTTATTTCTTCTGTTGAACAAAAAAATAAGAATTTGAAGCATGTTGGCAACCAGATGTTTACCAATGTTCTTCATATCATCTTTTTGTGTTTGTTCATCAGAAGAAAGAGACTCTAATTCACACAGGTTTGGGACAACATAAGGGTGAGAAAAGGATGACAGAATTTATTTTTGGGTGAACTATCCCTTTGAAAGCAATCATGTAAAACGTATATAATAGATATAAGGAATTTGGTACATATACTACTTTTTATACTTTTTTTGTTGTTAAAGTGTCTTCCACCTTTGGAAAGATGAATGTTTATTTTAAATGGGTAATTCATGTAGAAGAAATGTGAAATTATTTTTGAATTTGGAGCTTCCTAGACTGAGAAAAGCCAGAAAATGTATTTTTGGCTTATGTGGATGAAAGACAACAACTCCCAGAATGCACTTGCTTCGCTGTCCTAGGAGGCCACGCCTAGAGCGCAGTAGTTAAACAACAGTCTAGGCTAATGTTACTAGTGAGTCTCCGTGATTAGTCTGCCGAAAATGTTTCGAGATCACCCAAAATGTCCGGGATTCGGCTTTTGCATTCAACAGTCGCCATTCATCATGTTTACTGTGGCGAGCAGGACGAGTGAGGGCCGCGTGGGGAACGACGCGAGGCTGGTGGCATGATTACCGATGAGCGACACCTGTGAGACGTAAGCTACCGGTCTCGTATCTCTCACGATGGAGCAGGAATTTTCTTTGCAATGTTTAAATACACATCAACGATCACTTTTTTAGCGTTCATGCTTTCACCAATCAGAATGAATACAGTTAGACTGAAACAAAAGCTGTAACTTGCATGTAAACAATGCATGGCGACTGCAGAAAGCAAAAGCTGAATCCCGGACATCGACGGCCGGGAAATCGACGGACTTCCAAGAAATTGGAATTAGAGGATGGTAACCCCTAACATTACTCAGCTTTCTCCACAGAACAAGAGCCTGCCAAAAAAGAGCTTCCAAAAAAGATGGCTGACACTATGTTTAGGCTAATCCCAATCCTCCATAATGCATCCGTCTGCCTGTTCAGCTTCATCCATATTTTCAAAAAGTTTCGTCCGGTGAAATCAGACGCACTGGCACTGATCTGTGATAGGTCTGTTAGCGCATTAGGTCCACTATGAGCGGGTTTGAAAGGGTGGGATCTAGTGCTTGTAGTCTTTACAGAAATCCCCCCTCTTACACTTCCTCCTACAATGATAAAATTATGATTTTTGAGTCATTGTTGGAGGAAGTGAAAAAGGTAAATAGCAGATTTCTCTCGTCTCAGGGGAAAATGAGAGTGTTGCACGACCATTCAGTAGTATAACTGGGTTTCTAACAATGGAAAGCTTAATGCAAATGGGTGGAGTGTCCCTTTTAAGATTGCTCAGTCTCAATTCATTCACAGTTGTGACCTCTGGCATGCCTTGCAACTGTCATCATTTACTCTACTCTACCCAAATGATAAACTTATTTGACTTTGCTGTGGACACAAAAGGAGATGCTAAGTGGATGTTGTTTTACTTTCATTGCATGGATAAAAGATGCACTGAAAGTGAAAGGTGATTCTGAGGCCTAACATGTCCTTTTGTGCTCCATGGAGGGAAAAAGTCATACAGGTTGTCAACCTAGACAATTCCACATTCTCTCATTTTAATTAAATAAACTCTTATGCTCGGTACTGTTTACATGAGTTGACATGGCCCTCTGCTTCTCTTTCTTTTAGCTTGCTGTCTTAGACTTGAACTCAGCTGATGGACAGGGTGTTGGCACTGGTCGTAAGTGTTTTATCCTATTCAGTGCTTTTACAACATTTAGATTGAATGCCTGTGAAATTAAGCACAAAAAGCCTTCTCATTGTTGTTCTCCTCTACTTTTTGTATTTGTACAATTTATTTCCTTAGTGTTACTGAACTTTGATAAGTGAATGTCTTTTGTCTTTCAGGGCGTTACATTCCTCCTCATTTGAGAAACAAAGACGTATCACAAAATGGTATGTTCTGCTTGTTTACTTTACATACAGTGGGTTATTAATGGTAAATTTGCTGATGCATAGGCTACCTGTTTGGCAATTATTTGTGTGTAAAAAAATGTATAAATATTGCCTTTGAGTTGCTTTTTATTAATATTCTGTGGGTGCTTTAGTTTTTCTTAAATGTCTGATTCACAATTATTTTTGACAAACAAAAACGATAAAAATAGATAAACAAGAAAAAAATATTAATGACCTACCAATACCAATTTTTGCTGATTCAGATTTTTTTCAAAGAACTATAATTGACCACATGTGAACAAAAATCAATTTTACTTCCATGCAAAGTTGTATTTTCATAAAAAAACAAGATAAATGCAATAGAATAATTAGAGTTTTTCAGGTGGGTTGAGAAATTAATCAAATGTAAAAATATAGCTGCGAGCAGCGATTACGGGCCCAAGCCGATATTTAAAAAAAAATAAAAAAAATAAGCCAGTCTATATGTGTACCGAGTTTCATATTATTACATGCAAGTGTGTTTGATTTATGGACAACATTTATAGTTTGATTTAAGTTTTCGAACCCCGTTCTAGGGGGTGCTGTCGAGCCCCCCTGCCACGCCCGGGTACCAGCTTCAGCCCGGCCCTGGTGGCCGTGAGTTTTGATCTGTGTGCAAAGTTTCAAGAGTTTGAGCACGTTAAGGGCCCCAAAAGTGCCCAAAAGGTAGTTTAATTTTTTGCCTTTTCAAAGCTTGGGCCCTAATAATACTGGGTAGTCTTCATTAAATGTAAAAATAAAATGCAGATCAATGCTCACAGTTAAAGTTATTCAGTCAAGAGCAGAGAGTGATTTTCTCGGCTCGGATTCGGAAAGACGTGAGACAGACTGGCTGGTTACCGGTCTGTGCTGGTCATGTGGAATTCGGTCCCTGGTCAGTCAATTGGTGCATCAATAGGGATGCCCAGATTGATCGGCCGATAATCACATTCTATAACTTGATCGAGAGCCATTAAATTGGTCTGAAACCATGAACCAAATGCAGTTTACATAAATCATTTTGGAGTATAATTTTCTCATTGACATGAGCCACTCTCAATTTCATCGTATTAAAGAATGATTTGTTGATCCTCTTCAATGTTTCATAATTCGTTGTTGAGTTTCTTTCCTCACTTTGACTTCATTATTGTTTTTTCACAGCAGGAAATGTTTGTTCCTCTGGTAGACAGAGTGGTTATTCAATGGCACCAGTACAGAGCTGTAAGTCTTGGTCAGGTTCTGCTGAAGGTGCTTTGCTTCCAAGATGCATGAATTTTTTTTTTTTTTTTATGACTTCAGAGCCAGCACTTTGAGAACTGGTTTTAAATGGCTGCCCTCAGAGTGTTGAATGAAACTGAAGGAGCTGTTTTTGAGTCTGCAAAGCTTTGATCGCTTTGTCTCACTGTTCCCTGTGATTATGCAGCAGTTGCCTGCATTCCTGTCCTTTCCTCTGTTCAAATTGACTCTGAACAAATAGGAAAGATGCTTGTACGTGATAGTGCATGGCGTGCACACTCTCCTTTGAATGCTTTTAATTATTTTGGCATCTTCTGACAATGTGAAACTGTTCCTGAAGTTTCTCCCAAACAATACACTCAGAGTTGGCACACTGAGGGAAACCAAAGCTACAGGGATAACTGCATGGAATGACTTTATGACCGGTAACTTTTCAAAATAATCTGATTTACTCTTGCGTTCCTCCCTTTGTGAAGGAATTGTGGTCTTTTAAGTGCCCTCTGCGTCCCAGAGATATCCGTCCCAGGAGCTCTCGTTTTATCACGCCTCCTCTAGTGGCTGGCCACAGATGTGGCATATCTCTGTGCATGTGACGTGCATCGATTCGTGCCTCTGTTCTGCCCTCTGTGACCTCTGCACTTAACTAGACCCTGAGACTCTGATGCTACATGTCAATAGCATGTTTAATCGTGTGGCTAAAAGTGATGCTCATGTTAACAGCTCTTAACTAAACCGCAACATAATTTGCCCACTCCAATTACAGTAGCTGATCTGAGCTTTGACTTGTTTCACTGCTGCCACGTCAATTGTTAGGTTTCATACTTGCCAAAAAACACCACATTCTACACGGACCTCCAAGAAACGTTTTACTGTGTAAAAGTTGTTTTGCTTTTGAGTTTTATTTTGCCTTCTGTTGCATTTACTGCCTGACACAAAGGAAATTTTTGTTGATTCCTCGTTTGACGTAATTTCTTTGCTTCCTGATTAGTAATTAGGTCAGCAGTGATTCAATCTTTGAAAGCATTGTAAAGTAAATTTTAAATGATGTTTAGTTGTGTAGTATAACCACATCTGAGGCAGTTTGATTTTCAAAAGATTTTTTTTGTAGACGAATAATGAAGAGTGTGTATACATGTGTGTATGCAGTCCTGGCTAAATTCTATGTGTGTGTCACTTGCAGCCACCGATGGAAATTAGGACGCAGTCAGTGTTATCAGCTGGGATGATTGCTGTGGTAAATTAGAGCATTTGACAGTGACAGGGCTTGACCTGCTTTTGCCGGTTTTTGGATGGAAAATGGTCACCCATTTATGTGGTGATTAATTCATATTGGCTCTAGTGTTTGTAATCTTTTTCTTTTGTGTTTACAACCCCTTTTGATAAAGTACATTGCATGATAAAGGGTCACATGATGTGGTTTTTGGAGTGTGTGTGCTCTTTATTCCTTAAACTGGATTTTTCTTAGAAAGGAGTCACTATATTGTCCTAACAGGGTTATTTTTGATTCATACAGTTTTGTAAACAGCAGGAGTGCCAGTTCTGCCCAAAGATCTGCTTTTTTGTCTCCTTTTTGAGAAGTGCAATGATCCTGTTTGTCTGGTTCACTCAACTGACTTGAGTAAGCACTTTCCTCTTACAGCAGCAAATAGAACTGGCTTTTTCACATCTGCCAGTGCCACTCACTTACTCAACCATCACTGAGAACCAAGCTTGGCTTTGAGCTAAGCTATAAATTAGTAGTTTAAAAAAATTCGTTTAAAAAAAAAAGTTTGGTCTTAATTTATTTGATGCTATAAAAACGAGTATGTGACATCATGATTGGCAGCTTCTCTAAATGAAGTGGTCACCAAGGCACCGACTGACTTTTTTGGGGGGGATTTTCGGGAGGAGATTATAGCTTCAAGCGTTCAAGCCTTTAGACCCCCAGAACAGAACAGGAAGAGACCCAATGCAGCTGAGGAGCTCCTATTTAAGCACCAGCTTCCCAATTGCCGGCAATTAGGCCTGAGAGAGAGGAGGAGGGGCAGGAGAGCGACCAGAAACAGGCCGAGGGCCGTAACATGTACTAACAGTTTCTGCGGGAGTGAGGGCGGGACCTTGATATCGCGGCTTTACTTCCAGATCACTACTGCGATCACTAGAAGCAGGTCCCAAATCTCGCCAAGATGTCAGCGCCATGTTAGGTCTTAAAACAATTAGGCAGCATCACTTTTCACTAATGAAAGACAGTGAAAGGGTGTCGTTGATCTTTTTTTTACAGTCTGTTCTCTTCCTGCCTGTCACTTTTTGGATAGATTCACCAGGATGGGACTGCCATAGCAATGGTTTCGTCAATGGGTACCATGATGGTCGTATAAATGGGACTGCAAACTTTGCCCGTGGACTTCCTCGTAATGACAGAGGAGGACGTGGTAGCTTCCGTGGAAGCAGGAACGGTGGTTCCTTTAACCAGCCAATGCATAATGCAGGTGAGTTTTACAAGATTGAGGGAGATTTACATGACAACAATGTACTAAAAACTGAAAACGTTTCCTTTTTCATGCACAGACGTCAAAACTATCCCCATTCACATGGATCTGTGAAAATGACTAAAATGCTCTGCAGAAACAATACGCGCCGATAGACTGAGCTTGTAATGCGCATGCACGAGGCCACCTTTTTTCACCAACGAACAGTTTTGTAGATTACACTGATATGATCATTTTCAAAAACTTGCGCTTTGAGACCTGGTTTCAAAAGTTTTGCATTTTCAGGCCACTAAAGCACTGTTGTCATGCAAATGAACGTTTTCTGTTTTAGTTGAAAACTGTGGTCCCTTGTGAATTGTACACATTTTAATCATCTAACATGATGAAATTGTAGGTTATGGCACTTATGAGAACAAAGATGGAGGCTGGAACGCAGTGGTGAACAGAGATGCCTACACTAGCTTTGGTGGGCGTTCTGACAGAGGAAAATCTGTGTTCTTCAATGATAGAGGAGCTGGCTCAAGAGGAAGGCAAGTAAAGACATGAATTTCAGTATCTCAGCTAAAACTAATGCTAGCCTAACTAATGTAAGTAAAAAGATCTCTAATTCCCAACTGTTGGGGCATAAAGACATAATGTTAATGCTTTACTTAAGATATAAAGGACTGTTTGAGTGTCCTTGCCAAGATTGACATGTTGCCTTGTTTTTGTGTGCATTTGAACATTTTTAGTTAAAAAAAACCCTAAATCTGTAGCTCTGTGCACGCTTCGGGTGTGGGTGTGCACTGACCCCATTTGCTTGATGGCATGCTAGTGCCGAATCGCACATGCAAAGGCTAAACTTTTTATGATGACTCAGGAGGACTGCAAAGTAACATGAGTGTAACTGCGATAGAGGTGATGATCCTCAATAATCCACCGGTTTTATTGTTTGTTTTATCGCCCATCGTTTCTACAAAGGTCACCATAAATTGCTGCACCCATGCTACAGATGTGAATGATGCTTCAAGTTGTGTGGTTTGAGTTATGAGATATGCACTTCTATTTATTGGCTGTTACTTTTCTAAGCAGTAGGATGATAAAATAAGCTTATTAATGCAATGTGCTCAGAAGAAATCAAAATTTTACATCATTTATGAGGTGCTGCAGTGTTTTTAATTACAACAAAAAAATTCTTCGGCAGGTATGAGCGTGGAGGCTTTGGAGGAACAGGAGGGAACAGTCGTTGGGTTGAAGAGTCCAGAGACGAAGAGGACTGGTCAAAGCCAATGCCCCCCAACGATCGTCTGGAAAAGTAAGTGACCCACTGCTAGGCGCACTGTTTTGTTTCCTGAGAGTGTCCATCTGTCATTGTGAGTTAAATCCATTGTTTTCTCTTGTTTGCCCGTGAACAACAGTGAGCTGTTCTCTGCAAGCAACACAGGGATTAACTTTGAGAAGTATGATGACATTCCTGTGGAGGCCACTGGATCAAACGCTCCTGGGCACATTGAGAGTGTAAGCCTAATAATTAGTGCCTTGTAGGATCAAGTGCCCAACTAAAATAATGAAAGACTCTGGCAGATGATGTGTGTTTGGATAATTTCGGTTTATCTTTTCAGTTCCATGATGTGGACATGGGCGAGATAATTATGGGTAATATCAACTTAACCCGCTACACACGCCCTACTCCTGTTCAAAAGTATGCAATCCCCATCATCAAGGCCAAGAGGGACCTGATGGCCTGTGCACAAACAGGTGGGTCATTAGACAGTGGACCACCATGTCAGTCTGCTGTGGGGAAATAGTTTAAAATTGCATCATCCCAGTTGAACTGTAACTGCAAACTATATTTGCAATTCTGTGATGGAAAAGTAAAACTAAGCAAACAGGATTATTTTTATTTTTTTATTTTTTTTGAACGGCTGGGCAATGCAAATGGCTTTAGTTGTGCTGCATTCCAGTCCACTTTAGACACGCACTTGCGAATTTCCCCTCGGGGGAATCCTTGCCACCATTTTGAAGTGTGTTCCACTTCGTGAAGTGGACGAGAGAAGTTTATGGACAAATCCTCGCTCCCTCGATTTTGACAGAGGGAGCAAGTCTACTTCATATACACTAATGTACTAATGTGGGCTGCTCCATATACCAACATAATGCAACACGATTGTGACGTCGCCGCAGATCTCGTCTAATCACCACCACAAACAACTCTGATATATTAATTATTGATTTTTAAAATTTACAACAACCCAAACACATCTATATATATTTGATGCTGCATTAAACAAATTCTTAAATGGAAATTTTTATTTTTTTTTATTTTTTTTAAATAAATTGTACAATTTTATTTGAACTTTTTAAAAATTCATTCCGAGTCCAAAAAGTTCCAAATGCATGAACAGGTCAACGTCGAGTTCTGAGCCTTTCTCGAGCAGACACGGACGTCACGCTACTATATTTTCAAACCTGTTTGATATCTCCACGTGATCTTGTAGTGTGTGTAAAGCAACAAAAAGGTGGAACCAATCCAGCCCATCACAGTGCAGATAGTAAAAAATCTCATTATCGTTTGCATGGATTTGCATGGAGAACTTTTTTTTTTCCCCAATGTTGAACTGTCTTGACCAAGTGTCATGCAGTTTATGCTCCTCGTCAGCGTTGTTTAGTATGCGTGCTGCTATGACAAGACCACAGATGACAAGAAACCTTGTGGTTGTGTAGTGTGAGCACCACAGCAATTCAGGTAGTCTTACAGTCCTGTAGTGTGAGCTTTAGATGAGCACTTCCTGTCTCAGCAGTCTGGGCTTGGTCAAAATAAACTTGTAGTGTTGTGCAAAGAGTGGCTTTAGCTGCCCTGTCAGGATGAGACCACAGTGCGCAGCTGTTATAAAAAGTGTGTGTGCGTGTGCTCCCTTCACTTAGGCTCTGGGAAGACTGCAGCCTTTCTGCTTCCTGTTCTCAGTCAGATCTACAGTGATGGACCTGGAGAGGCATTGCAGGCCACCAAAGCCAGTGCCCAGGTTATTATACAGATCAATTCAACATCTCTTTACTGCCTTAAAGTTGTGCAAAGTGTCTTGTGAGGGGAAAGAAATTCTGCTTCTGTGATTTAATACATTTTGTTTTGGTCTTTCTTAAGCAGGAGAATGGAAAGTACGTTCGTCGTAAGCAGTTTCCCATCTCTCTAGTCCTGGCTCCAACCAGAGAACTTGCTCTTCAGATTTATGATGAGGCCAGAAAGGTATATCTTGCTAGAGAACCAATAACGGGTTCACAAATGTTGATTCAATTTAAAGCTTGTCTCAATTTTTGTTCTCATTTTCTGCAGTTCGCTTACCGCTCCAGGGTGCGCCCGTGTGTAGTATACGGAGGCGCAGATATAGGCCAGCAGATCCGTGATTTGGAAAGAGGCTGTCACCTGCTGGTGGCCACACCTGGTCGCCTGGTAGACATGATGGAGCGAGGCAAGATTGGCATGGACTACTGCAAGTAAGTGTAGCACAGAAAAGATCTAGGCTTCTAGTGAAATGATTGTAGATTGTTTTTAACCTCCAATACATCTTGGTTCTGAAAAATAACTTGATGTCTGCTTTGTGTAGATATCTGGTGTTGGATGAGGCAGACAGAATGCTCGATATGGGTTTCGAACCCCAGATCAGACGCATCGTGGAGCAAGACACCATGCCTCCAAAAGGTGCTCGTCAGACCATGATGTTCAGTGCCACCTTCCCGAAAGAGATCCAGGTATGCATTTAATTTAACACTTGTCAGCAAGACTCGATATGAACCTCGATGTTAATAAGGAACTCTTTGAATCTGTACCTTTTTATGTGTAGATTCTTGCCCGTGACTTTCTGGAGGAGTACATTTTCCTGGCTGTGGGCCGTGTGGGCTCCACCTCAGAGAACATCACCCAGAAAGTGGTTTGGGTGGAAGAGAATGACAAGCGCTCCTTCCTCCTTGACCTGCTCAATGCCACAGGTGAGATGCCTTTCCTTGTCCACGGTTTTACAATGTCATTGGGTCCTTGTAAGAATAATAGACCTGGTCAAGCTCTGTGTAAGAACAGATGGTATACGTTTCTTTACACATTTTATAGTATTGTAGCAGAACACTTTTAGAAATAATATTGTTAGTTGAGTGGAATAGGAGTGTAAGGTAAGAATTTGACAACCACTTGTCTCTTAGAAGTGACTCAGATGCAGAAGAGATGAAGATTTTCAGTTGTGCTAGTAAACCTATAGATTCAGTGACTGGCTCTTGGTCAAACGTTCATTTAGATCCATAGCTACACTGTACTGGTGGTGCATTCACGTGCTATGGAAAATAGGATATTTTCCACTTGTGAACTAGTGTGTTGCGTTCAAGTGCTTTTGTTGTCGTAATGTGGGAAAAAGATGGAGATCCATACCTGTTATTTAGCTAAAACTATTTTAGATTGCTTAAGTCATCTGCAACAGCAAGAAAATGATTTATCAAAACTCAAAAGGTAAATAATATGCTGTATATTTTCTAGATCATATATATTTTTTCCATTCACGACTCTCGCGGTGCGCTCCGCCATTTTGAAAAGGTCAAAATTTATCTCATCTCGGCAACTCGTCCATCAAAATATTCTACGAGTTGCCCAGTGGAAAATACCACATGGGGGGAGGGGGGTGTTCATGTGCATTTTCCATGTCGGCTTTTGGTATTTCCAACAATTACCATAGCACGTGAACGCACCATGAGACACTAGTGCTTTTAGATAAGTCTCGTTGGTCATTGTTACCATGGCAACATTACCTAAGCAAGGACTAGAGCAGAAGGCTTGTTAGTATCTTAAAGGGAGGGAAAGAAGTCTCACAGTGAGACATTTTTAATGCTCTACAATCTCTTCATTGCATGCTAATGGGAGTCATGCCAAAACTTGACAACAGTAGAGCTACAAACAGGCTGAAATTGCATTGAATTAAAAAAAAAAATAGTTTTACAAACGCACATACACTACTGCTTTTTGCAGATGATCTTATTCAAAGCTTTTATCACCCTGCAGGCAAGGATTCTCTCACACTGGTGTTTGTAGAAACTAAGAAGGGTGCAGACGCTCTTGAGGACTTCCTGTACCGTGAGGGTTATGCCTGCACCAGTATCCACGGTGATCGCTCTCAGCGTGATCGTGAGGAGGCGCTCCAGCAGTTCCGTTCTGGACGCTGCCCAATCATGGTTGCCACTGCTGTGAGTAGAGTCAGAGTTCACCGGAACCCCCGTGGTTTTCCTTGCGCTTGTTCGAGTGATTGTATTCTTGTCTTGATAGGTGGCTGCCCGTGGCCTGGATATCTCCAATGTAAAACACGTCATCAATTTTGACTTGCCCAGTGACATTGAGGAATACGTCCACCGCATTGGTCGTACTGGCCGTGTGGGAAACCTTGGTGAGTTTTGCGGTTTATAGAAATATCTTGCATCTTATTTTTGGCAGAATATCTGTCTGAATTATTGATATATGTTCAGGGCTGGCCACATCCTTCTACAATGATAAGAACAGCAACATTACCAAGGATCTGCTGGACATTCTGGTGGAGGCCAAACAGGAGGTGCCTTCCTGGCTTGAGAACCTAGCCTACGAGCACCAGCACAAGAGCACCAACCGTGGACGACCCAAGAGGTACAGAAACATCCAGCTCTCCAAAATCTCCCCATTGGATTTGGATATTTTCCAGGCTTATGACATGTTGTTCTTCTCCAGGTTCTCTGGTGGCTTCGGGGCCAGGGATTACCGCCAGATGCCTGGGGCCGGCAACACTTTCGGGAATCGTGGTGCTCGCAACACTGGTGTCCATGGAGGGAACAGAGGTTTTGGAGGCAATAAGGGTTAGTTTAAGCCTAAATTTAATCTTGTTTGTCATGTCAACACTTAAAGGTTTAATTAGTTAACGTTGATTTAAGCTTTAGGAATGGCCTAACAATTCAATCTTTTACAAGATTGATTGAATTAGAGCGGTGAATTATTTAATTATTAAAAGTGAATTATTTATTACCTTTATTTATGAATTGATTAAAGACTGTCAACAATGAACAATGTTTCTACAGTGTTTATTAATGTAAAGTGTACATTTTATTGTGGGATATTTGTTATACAATTGATTTTTTTTGTCTGTTTTAGGTGGGTTTGGGAGCTTTGGCGGTGACAGCTACGGGGGCAACTATGGAAACTATGGTGGAAACTTTGCCCAGGTGGACTGGTGGGGCAACTAAAAATGTTTGCCAAACGGATACCACATGTTATCATAGCCAGACTCTACCCCCTGTGTAGCTTTATGAACTCGGTACATTACACGCTGTGATTCTCTGCCCACATTCTAAAGGGAGCTGATCTGTGGCTAAACTGGTGCAGAATATTAAGGATGCCCACTTGTGTATTTGATCTATTACAGCACCAAGGTTTTTGAAATTTTCTCTTTTTTTTTTTTTTCTTTATCTTTTCTGGAAAAAAGAGGATCATTTGTATGTGACTGTACTGTGCCTTTTTGAATATAGACAGGAATTTTTAGTTTTGTTAATTTCGAGTGAAATTGGCCAAGAGCTTAATTTTTGTTTTGTTTTTTGCTGTAAAGATGTTTGGAAGCTTGTACTTAATCAAACCTTGGCAAATACTGGGATAATGTGACTCGACGAGTCACTGTTTCCATTTGAACTTCAAATTATCACTGATATCATGAAGCCAATAATACAAGCCACAAAGTAAAGCACCATCACAGCCACTTTGCAGACGTTTGAACCGCTCTGTGAAGCGACTGTCACAAGGGACGAATCAGTCCGACTTACTTTTGTTTTGCTCACTCTATCCTGGAGAGACGCCTATTTAGGGATATGGTAGTCTTGAAAAGGCCATTCCAGTTGTGATATTCATGACGAAATATTGGAAACACTCAGTGTTTGAAAATTCTAAATGCAGGAACTTCTTAATCCACTTGTTTTAATTGACTTGACAGTGTTATGGCAGCTAGTAAGAACCACATGCCAGCCACTCTTAAGTGGGCAGCATTTTTTGTTAAGTACTACTCTTTTTCTTTTCTTTTTCTCGAAACAACATTTTAGAGAAGCAGATGGGATTTTATTGAAAAACTTGAAAGGTTTTTTGGTAAAACGTTTCTTTAAAAATGTCAGCAAAACAAAAAATGCCTGCCATCCTGAAAGTGAAGTTCAAATGGCTACAAACGGACCACAGAACCAAAGCGGCCGTGCCTTTGGAACATGACCGCTTTGGTCATCTACGCATGCTAGTGTTTTGTTTTTTGGTCAAGGAGAGAAGACTAATGAATTGTTGCAGGCTTTCTTTTAATACAAACGTCCTCTTTTCAAGCTGTGCAGCAGGCACGGCTCCCTTTTTCGTAGGTAGAGGAAGCGTGAGGGTTCATTTTGAGGCATTGACCGATCCGAACCAATCCGGGAGTTTGTTTGAGTTGGGCCTGACGTGAGTGCAGATAGGCAGGCCACCATTTTAGCTTGTGTCTGGTCCCGCGGCTCGTTTTTTACGGGAACTGGACACCAGGTGTGTGAATGCTGTCAGCTCCTGAAATTCATCTGGTTAGTTGTGAACTAAACCGCTGGCTGAGGAGCCAGTTTTCAGCTTCTTCTCTTGAAAAGGAAGGAAGCGGTCGAGCGGAGGAGAAAAAGGCATTTATCGCAAGTGCAATAGATTCTTCTCAAGTGAGTTGTGCCTTGACTTTATTTTTTCTTTTTTAACTGATGAATTCATCAGATGCACTGACAGTATTGAGAACTTCGAGTTGAATGGTGCTACTTTAGTTAGGTCTAGGCCCGTGTACGTTGTGCCCATCAAGTTTTACAAAGTTCTTTTATTGCACATTTCGAGTTTTATATACACGTGTCTTGAGTGCATGTCCTCAAGCTTCCAAATATTGTGTCAGGAGAGAGGAGATTCGCAGCTTGTTTACAAAAGGGGAAGGGTTCTCACTATTTACCAGGATTTATTTGGGACCAGGGCGATCAGCAGTGGGGAATTTAGCTATTTGCACACAGATTTCTAGATTCTACTTTTGCTGCTAGTTTTGTGTAATTTATTAAGCATTTTTTGAGAAATATTTATTTTTATAAGCCTCAAAGTGATTCTTTGAAAGTTTCAAGAAACTTGACCAAAAGACAATATCTAAACACTGGCACTTGAATGTTGAATGTCACCTGTATGCGTGAAAAATTTCTATATTTCGGGGTAGCGTGAGCTTTTTAATGTTTCAGAGATAATGTACTCGGTCAGATTCCACAGCTGTTAAAGGCCTGAAACGGCAACACGTTGCTACGGAATTACCAATTGGCTTTCAAAATTGGAAACAGTGAAACAGTGAAAAAAAAAAAAAACATGCCAAGGTTTGGAATCAAAAGTCGTAAAAAAAAAAAAAAAAAAATAGTATCAGTGCAAAAAGTGTCCTGATTCTCCAAATGTGTGCTTTTTTTCTGTCCAACAGATTGGCATTTGTTCTGTTGAAGTTATGTTTCTGTCAATGTCTGGCACATGGCAACCTTGAACACGTGGTTGATCTCTATTGTATTTACATATATGGGGACTCTGGTGTTAGTCCACTCAGGAGAAGCTGCAAGTGTCCATGCTGCAATAAGTCTTAATGTGTATTGGAAACACTTAAAATCCAGCTCCCTGCCCCTCATTCAGATGGAAATAGGACAATAGTTCACTCCCTGAGAGGACACCAGAGCTCCTTAGATTTAGTATTTGCTTTGTCGTAGCTTCTAGGCTCTGCACTGCATGAGACGACTCGGCTGTGCGTTTATTGTATGATTTTACCAAAATAAAAGTTTCTGATGCAAATTCCTTACAAATCAAGCATGGTTTCTTAAATGTTTGGAGCAGAAATTGGGTCGAACATTGGAATGGCTGTTCTTATTTTGAACTCATTGGAGATATTTGACATTTAATTGATGCTAGTTTCTTTACAAATTGAAAATTCCTTCTTTACTTGGTGTCCCTTGTCTTATTTCCTCTACTCTCAATGGGTTATATGCATGTGTTTCAAGTGGTGAAGCGGTCTGAAATAATCAAGGGGTGACTCCTTTAAGCCTGGTCCAAAAACGGCTGCTGTTATGTTTGGCTAACGTATCAACAACGCCCAATTGAGTAAGTGCAATCCATCTATAAAACAAAGCATTATGAACTCGTTTTACGTTTGTGATGCAGCTGCTGTGAGATCTAATATTGGCTGCTTCATCTTGCCTGAAAAGTTTTTGTTTTTTGCGAACTCTCCATTACACTGCCTCATTTAACAAAATGCTCCGAACAAACATAATCCTCGACGCGATCCAAGATGCCATTAGAATAAACCATCTACTTGTTTCCAACGCTCGGATCTTTCTGGGGCCCGTTCTTCGTACGTCGTTAACTCAGCTGGATTTGATTGTTGGCTTTTCCACTTTGGAAAACTTTTTTTACTTGGAAAAATGTATACTTCTGCGTAGGGTGCGTGCAGTAGGTACGGTGTAGCATACGCACAGACGTGTCCCATATCGCATACCCTTCGCCGTAGCCTGACCTCCTCAAAAATGTAACTACACGTCGCGACGACGCGGACCGCAAGATCGGTGATTGGTCTGCTTGGTAGCATTGTATTTTCTCCTACGCATCTCCGCACGTACCTTCTCACGCATTTCCACACGTGCCATCTCCTCCGTCTTCTCTCATTTGTTTCTTTCAGTTTTAGTAATTTCACTAAAATTAACTATTTTTCCACCTCAATAAGCTCCAACTCCAACATGATCCGCTCTCTTTCAGTCGCTATTGCTTGTAGTAACCTAGCCGCGAGGAATCTAAACACAGTGGAACATTAAAGCCCTCTGTCGCCAACTAGCGTTTCGGAGCAGTACTGCAGAGCAACCAAGACCTGAACGCAGAAGTAATGCCAGAGCCCGTCTAACGGAGAGCCTTGGCACTTCCTATTAGCCCCATTGTGTATCATCCTGGTTGCAGTTCCATTAGAATTCCACTGGAGGTGATCGCGGGCGAGAGCAGAATGAATAGGAGTCTATGGGGCTAAACGGCTAAAAGTGTCTCTTTCACCTGCTTGTCATTAAATTAACATAGATTTTATTGTTGATATCGCAAGTTCAATATAGATTATAGGCCAAAAGTCGAATGAACGAGTACTTATGTCCTTTTGATTTCTTACAGGTTAGGCTGTTGTTGGCTGGAACACGCTAGCATTCTGCTATTGTGTGACGTCATCACATTTTTGAACAGATTTTTAGAACAGATAAGTGAACTTAAAAATGCAATTTTCAGCTGAGTGTATTATCTTAGCCCTCCCTTTTGAATGCAACTTTCAAATTACTTGACAAAAAATTACATCCCGAGAAAAGTGGATTTATGGGGGTGAAACCCCATTGACTCCCATTCATTCTGCACTCGACCGCGAGCGCCCCGCATGGACAGAGACGCGTTACTGCAGCCAGTCCTGAACCCGGAAGTAACCAGCCAGTGCCAATTGGCTTTATGCCCAGCTGCACTACTTCCTGAACTTCAGCCAGCTCCTTGTTTTCTGTCTGCCATTATTGGCCAAATTGATTAATTCAGGTGTGTCTGATTATTGTTGCCATGACTACTGAGGTCAGGTACACCTGAATTAATCAATTTGGCCAATAATGGCAGACAGGAAACAAGGAGCTGGCTGAAGTTCAGGAAGTAGTGCAGCTGGGCATAAAGCCCATTCTCTTCAATTAGACATTTTCTGGTACACTACGGCGTACCCTCGACGCATAAGTATAAATTGGCCTTTAACCCCCTCAAACGTGAAACTTACACATTTGAGTTTACACATTCCAGTGAAGAGATACCTGGATGTTAACCTATTCTAAAAGTATAACTTTACAAATGTAGCGAACACACTAATGTCTCCTAATCTGTAATCACTAAGGTGCTAACGGCACTGAAGTTACAGGAGTTTGTTCCCGTTGCTAAGCAACGGAATAGGTCGAGTATTTAAAAGGTTATGGTTAACGTGGTTTAACGTCGATGTAATACGTTGTTTTAGCGTACCTTTTGCTTAAACGACGAGCTGGGGACGCCGGAAAAATAGACGTTTTTTCTCATTAGGCTAACGTTACTTCATTAGAAACGTGACATTCAGACTTTTTTTTTCCGGCGTGGATCAAGGCAAATGAATCCTTTTCACCTTGAAAATAAATGTTTTTTTTTTTTTTTGCATTTTAAATAATAGAACATTTCTCAGTGATCGCAAATAAAACAAAATTCCATTTTTCTCAGTTTAAGGAAAACCAATAGGTCGTTATGGCAGAGGCGATTGCGTGTGGTCAACATCCGGGTATCTCTCCACTAGAACGTGTTAACACAAACGTGTAAGTTTCACGTTTGAGGGGGTTAAACCGTGACATCTACACATTTTCCAAAGTGGACCAACGTGATTATTTCACGTCTTGTCATGGTACCGGGTTGTCCTGCACCCTTGCAGAAGAGCTGACCCTTGGGTTGAATGTGAATTGACCTGTTGTGAAGGGCATCACCGGGTTCAGCTCTTCCAGACCCCCAGGGACCAGTAGCAGCAACACCTTCATTACTGGGAAATGAGATTTAAATTATCTTTGTACACTGTGAAATAATTTGTTGCTGCATTAAATTAAGTAACGTTAGGCCTATAATCCAAATTGGCTGTTTTAGTCATTTCAACTGTTAAATCTTGAGGAGGCCTAATGATAAATTGCTTTGACTTGTGAAACTAAAAACTGATCAACTTATGTTAATGTAAAAATATTTTGCAATGAGTTATTCATCACATTGCACTGGGGAGTGAAGAAAACTTCTCAGATGACTGTTCTTTGGAGAAAGTACTTTAATTTAATTGATGGCTTTAATTGATTTATACTTGTGCCTATGCCCTTTATTTCTGACAGGAGTCCACATGTACAGAAAGGCCCACAGAAGAGTCTGCACACAGCAGTGATACAGGGGTGGGCAGTGTAGAGACAACTTTTCCTTTTTATTTGTTGCATGAGGCGTGTGTGACACAAATGACACAGGGTGAAATGTGTTCCCTATATGAGTCTTAATTAAACTTTTTTTTTTTTTTCTGATGTTGGCAATGTTGCATGGCACATGCAATGTCACAGGCCGTGTCAGGTGCAACCCTCAGGTTTCTCAGACCCTGAAATCTTCCCTTTAGTTGGCCAAAGCTCATTTCATTGTGTGCCCTTGTCCTAGAGCTGCATTGCAACTGGTCTGGGGTTTGGGTCAGGGAATGGGGTCATAAAACACCTGTCTCCGCAGGATCCTGTTGTAATCACCTGTATAATGCAAAAATGCAGTTCTCAGCATAAGTGTATGTAATACAGTGAGTTTGATATTTATAATTTTCCTTACCACGTTCAAATAATGTGCATAAATGTGAATCTCTGAAAATTCTTGAGTCATGCACAGATCCTGGCCATTTTGCTTTCACACTGATTTGATATGGAACATGTTCACACACCATCTAAGAGATTTTATTCAGTCAACTGCCTTTTAAAAATATGGATATAATATTACTAATCTGGAATATTAAAAATTGTAATAGTAATTTGGCTGCACATTTGCATTGTAAGCCCCCTTTCTGCTCACAAAATCCCTTCATTGAAGCCTTGATGGGAACATGCAGTCTGCAGTGTATGGCACCAATGAGGGACTGTAAGTCATAATCGGCATGATCATCATGATTGCATTATCTTCATTAAAAATTATATACCCTATGTTGGCAAAAAAAAAAAAAAAAAAAAAACAACAACAACTAAGAGCGCTATAGGTAAACTTTGTGAATGGCACGACAGAAAGTTTATCAAGTTCTCTGCATCTCCAATAGTGTAAAGGAAGCCACTCGCAAAGAATTTTAGGGCAATGCAAACACTTTGTGCTGTTGTTGAAGCCCGACATCGAATCGAACATTAATGTGCATTTCCAACAAAATAATAGTTGCAACCCGGTATCACGACAAGACGTGAAATAATCACGTTGGTCCACTTTGGAAAACGTGTAGATGTCACGGTTTAACCCCCTCAAACGTGAAACTTACACGTTGACTATTCTACACGCATTGTGTGTTCGCTGCATTTGTAATGTTATACTTTTAGAATAGGTTAACATCCGGGTATCTCTCCACTGGAATGTGTTAACTTAAACGTGTAAGTTTCACGTTTGAGGGGGTTAAACCGTGACATCTACACGTTTTCCAAAGTGGACCAACGTGATTATTTCACGTCTTGTCATGGTACCGGGTTGTCCTGCACCCTGGCAGAAGAGCTGACCCTTGGGTTGAATGTGAATTGACCTGTTGTGAAGGGCATCACCGGGTTCAGCTCTTCCAGACCCACATCAGGGACCAGTAGCAGCAACACCTTCATTACTGGGAAATGAGATTTAAATTATCTTTGTACACTGTGAAATAATTTGTTGCTCCATTAAATTAAGTAACGTTAGGCCTATAATCCAAATTGGCTGTTTTAGTCATTTCAACTTTTAAATCTTGAGGAGGCCTAATGATAAATTGCTTTGTCTTGTGAAAGTAAAAACTGATAAACTTATGTTAATGTAAAAATATTTTGCCATGAGTTATTCATCACATTGCACTGGGGAGTGAAGAAAACTTCTCAGATGACTGTTCTTCGGAGGAAGTACTTTAATTTAATTGATGGCTTTAATTGATTTCTACTTGTGCCTATGCCTATTATTTCTGACAGGAGTCCACATGTACAGAAAGGCCTACAGAAGAGTCTGCACACAGCAGTGATACAGGGGTGGGCAGTGTAGAGACAACTTTTCCTTTTTATTTGTTGCATGAGGCGTGTGTGACAGTGAAACAGTGAAAATCATTGGAACAGTAGCAGAGGGTAATGGAAAAACTTGTTCTTTGTGAACAGTCCTTAATGCCAAAGAATGCTTTAATCAAGACATCTATATTTAGTTTTTTCACATGCATAAAATGAGTGTCAAATCAATTTTGAGATGCTGGACCTCAATCAGTGTCATGTCACTCACTCCATGCAATATCGACTTTTGCCTTATGATAGGCAGCCTATATTAATATTCGACAACATATAGAAATGAAATAATCGTTAGAGTCGTTTTATAAAGGTAGAAGGTGTTCTTAAAAAAACATGCTGAAAAACAAAAAGGTTTTTAAAGTCACGTCATATTAAATTTCAATTTAGTGAAACAGCTGTCGCCAGGAGGTCCTGCAGCACCCTCAGCACCCCTAGTTCCCACGGCCATGGTCTCTAGACCCTTCCAGAGCTGAGATATTGAGATCCCACATAGCATTTATGCCATTATAAATATCTCAATATCTCAGCTCTGGAAGGGTCTAGAGCCTCCATTTTTGCTCTCAGGTCAAGTCTCATGGCCCTCTATCAGAATCCAGAGTTTAGGGAAGATCAGAGAAAATCAAAATTTCGAATTCGAATTTCAGAAAATCAAAACTACCTTACCTCCAGGGGGTCGGCTGCGCCCCCGCCTTCATCTCAGGCGGGACATGCAGATTTGGCTAACCTCGCTTTGCTCGCTAAAGACGGGGCCTACGCCAAAGAACTCATAAATTTATGCTCGCTGAGCTGTCAATAAATGTATTCTGCTTTTCAACTTATCTCCCGAGTCTTTCTGGTAGAATTATAAATATCTCAATATCTCAGCTCTGGAAGGGTCTAGAGCCTCCATTTTAGCACTCAGGTCTAAGTCTCATTTCCCTCTATCAGAATCCAGAGTTTCAAGAAGATCAGAGAAACTCAAAATTTCGACCCCCCTAAAAAAACGACAGTGGTACCCCTGTCGTTTTTTTGTTTGTTTGTTTGTTTTTTCGGTGCAAAAAATTAAGTTCCTCCAATCTTCTCAAAACTCTGGATTCTGATAGAGGGCCATGAGACTTAGACCTGAGTGCAAAAATGGAGGCTCTAGACCCTTCCAGAGCTGAGATATCGAAACTCAAAAATTCGACCCGAAAAAAAAAAAAAAACGACAGTGGTACCCCTTTCGTTTTTTTTTTTTCGGGCGAAAAATTAAGTTTCTCCAATCTTCTCAAAACTCTGGATTCTGATAGAGGGCCATGAGACTTAAACCTGAGTGCAAAAATGGAGGCTCTAGACCCTTCCAGAGCTGAGATATCGAAACTCAAAAATTCGACCCGAAAAATAAAAATGACAGTGGTACCCCTTTCGTTTTTTTTTTTTCGGGCGAAAAATTAAGTTTCTCCAATCTTCTCAAAACTCTGGATTCTGATAGAGGGCCATGAAACTTAGACCTGAGTGCAAAAATGGAGGCTCTAGACCCTTCCAGAGCTGAGATATCGAAACTCAAAAATTCGACCCGAAAAAAAAAAAACACAGTGGTACCCCTTTCGTTTTTTTTTCATTTTTGGGCGAAAAATTCAGTTTCTCCAATCTTCTCAAAACTCTGGATTATGATAGAGGGCTGTGAGACTTTGACCTGAGTGCAAAAATTGAGGATCTAGACCCTTCCAGAGCTGAGATATCAAAATTCAAAATTTCGACCCGAAAAAAAAACGACAGTGTTACCCCTTTCGTTTTTTTTTCGTTTTCGGGCGAAAAATTAAGTTTCTCCAATCTTCTCAAAACTCTGGATTCTGATAGAGGGCTGTGAGACTTTGACCTGAGTGCAAAAATGGAGGCTCTAGACCCTTCCAGAGCTGAGATATCAAAATTCAAAATTTCGACCCGAAAAAAAAACGACAGTGTTACCCCTTTCGTTTTTTTTTTTTTTTCGGGCGAAAAATTAAGTTTCTCCAATCTTCTCAAAACTCTGGATTATGATAGAGGGCTGTGAGACTTTGACCTGAGTGCAAAAATGGAGGCTCTAGACCCTTCCAGAGCTGAGATATCGAAACTCAAAATTTCGACCCGAAAAAAAAAACGACAGTGTTACCCCTTTCGTTTTTTTTCATTTTTGGGCGAAAAATTAAGTTTCTCCAATCTTCTCAAAACTCTGGATTATGATAGAGGGCTGTGAGACTTTGACCTGAGTGCAAAAATGGAGGATCTAGACCCTTCCAGAGCTGAGATATCAAAATTCAAAATTTCGACCCGAAAAAAAAAACGACAGTGTTACCCCTTTCGTTTTTTTTCGTTTTCGGCGAAAAATTAAGTTTCTCCAATCTTCTCAAAACTCTGGATTCTGATAGAGGGCTGTGAGACTTTGACCTGAGTGCAAAAATGGAGGCTCTAGACCCTTCCAGAGCTGAGATATCGAAACTCAAAATTTCGACCCGAAAAAAAAACGACAGTGTTACCCCTTTCGTTTTTTTTTCATTTTGGGCGAAAAATTAAGTTTCTCCAATCTTCTCAAAACTCTGGATTCTGATAGAGGACCACGAGACTTTGACCTGAGTGCAAAAATGGAGGATCTAGACCCTTCCAGAGCTAAATATCAAGAGGTCCACTAACCCGACCCAGTAAACGAAACCGGACAGTGTTACACCCGGCAAAATAAGTTTTTTTCATTTTTTAATTGTAAAATTCAACAAATTTCTCAAATCTTTGACAATAATCTTTATCTTTGAAATGTATTGAACTGATTTTGTTGAAATTCATTCATCTAGACTTCATTTTAGTCCAAATATTCAAATGTCAAACCTTTCAACATCAAAAAAAAGCAAAAGTGCATCATTTTTATTGGCGGATAATTTTCATTGAAAAATTAAGTTTGTCTTCTCTCGATATGCCACTTGATGAGGGCACTTTGAACTTTGCAACTGACTGCAACAAATGGAGGCACTAGACCCTTCCAGAGCTCGATGACGGCAAAACTGAACGTTTCGACACGTCAGTCCACTCATCTCGACCCCTGCGGTTTTTTTCCACTTTTCAAATGACAAAATAATAATCAATTCTCGAAATCATAGTAATGTGTGTACAAGCAAAGTTTGTGATCTCTCAGACCCCGGCTCTTGCAAAGGACCTGACACAGACATAGCTGCCCGCGCGCGACCCTGTTCAAAAAAACTTTCGGTAAAAATTCATTTTTTTTTTTTTGGGCGAAAAATTTTTCTCCAATCTTTAAAACTCTGGATAATGATAGAGGGCTCCGGACTGGACCTGAGTGCAAAAATGGATGCTCTAGACCCTTCCAGAGCTGAGATATCGAAACTCAAAATTTCGACCCGAAAAAAAAAACGACAGTGTTACCCCTTTCGTTTTTTTTTCATTTTGGGCGAAAAATTAAGTTTCTCCAATCTTCTCAAAACTCTGGATTATGATAGAGGGCTGTGAGACTTTGACCTGAGTGCAAAAATGGAGGCTCTAGACCCTTCCAGAGCTGAGATATCGAAACTCAAAATTTCGACCCGAAAAAAAAACGACAGTGTTACCCTTTCGTTTTTTTTCATTTTTCGGGCGAAAAATTAAGTTTCTCCAATCTTCTCAAAACTCTGGATTATGATAGAGGGCTGTGAGACTTTGACCTGAGTGCAAAAATGGAGGCTCTAGACCCTTCCAGAGCTGAGATATCGAAACTCAAAATTTCGACCCGAAAAAAAAACGACAGTGTTACCCCTTTCGTTTTTTTTTCATTTTCGGGCGAAAAATTAAGTTTCTCCAATCTTCTCAAAACTCTGGATTATGATAGAGGGCTGTGAGACTTTGACCTGAGTGCAAAAATGGAGGCTCTAGACCCTTCCAGAGCTGAGATATCAAATTCAAAATTTCGACCCGAAAAAAAAAACGACAGTGTTACCCCTTTCGTTTTTTTTCATTTTTGGGCGAAAAATTAAGTTTCTCCAATCTTCTCAAAACTCTGGATTATGATAGAGGGCTGTGAGACTTTGACCTGAGTGCAAAAATGGAGGCTCTAGACCCTTCCAGAGCTGAGATATCGAAATTCAAAATTTCGACCCGAAAAAAAAACGACAGTGTTACCCCTTTCGTTTTTTTTTCATTTTTGGGCGAAAAATTAAGTTTCTCCAATCTTCTCAAAACTCTGGATTATGATAGAGGGCTGTGAGACTTTGACCTGAGTGCAAAAATGGAGGCTCTAGACCCTTCCAGAGCTGAGATATCAAAATTCAAAATTTCGACCCGAAAAAAAAACGACAGTGTTACCCCTTTCGTTTTTTTTTCATTTTTGGGCGAAAAATTAAGTTTCTCCAATCTTCTCAAAACTCTGGATTATGATAGAGGGCTGTGAGACTTTGACCTGAGTGCAAAAATGGAGGCTCTAGACCCTTCCAGAGCTGAGATATCGAAATTCAAAATTTCGACCCGAAAAAAAAACGACAGTGTTACCCCTTTCGTTTTTTTTCGTTTTTGGGCGAAAAATTAAGTTTCTCCAATCTTCTCAAAACTCTGGATTATGATAGAGGGCTGTGAGACTTTGACCTGAGTGCAAAAATGGAGGCTCTAGACCCTTCCAGAGCTGAGATATCGAAACTCAAAATTTCGACCCGAAAAAAAAACGACAGTGTTACCCCTTTCTTTTTTTTCATTTTCAGGCGAAAAATTAAGTTTCTCCAATCTTCTCAAAACTCTGGATTATGATAGAGGGCTGTGAGACTTTGACCTGAGTGCAAAAATGGAGGCTCTAGACCCTTCCAGAGCTGAGATATCAAATTCAAAATTTCGACCCGAAAAAAAAACGACAGTGTTACCCCTTTCGTTTTTTTTCATTTTTGGGCGAAAAATTAAGTTTCTCCAATCTTCTCAAAACTCTGGATTATGATAGAGGGCTGTGAGACTTTGACCTGAGTGCAAAAATGGAGGCTCTAGACCCTTCCAGAGCTGAGATATCGAAATTCAAAATTTCGACCCGAAAAAAAAACGACAGTGTTACCCCTTTCGTTTTTTTTCATTTTTGGGCGAAAAATTAAGTTTCTCCAATCTTCTCAAAACTCTGGATTATGATAGAGGGCTGTGAGACTTTGACCTGAGTGCAAAAATGGAGGCTCTAGACCCTTCCAGAGCTGAGATATCAAATTCAAAATTTCGACCCGAAAAAAAACGACAGTGTTACCCCTTTCGTTTTTTTTTTTTCATTTTTGGGCGAAAAATTAAGTTTCTCCAATCTTCTCAAAACTCTGGATTATGATAGAGGGCTGTGAGACTTTGACCTGAGTGCAAAAATGGAGGCTCTAGACCCTTCCAGAGCTGAGATATCGAAATTCAAAATTTCGACCCGAAAAAAAAACGACAGTGTTACCCCTTTCGTTTTTTTTCATTTTTCGGGCGAAAAATTAAGTTTCTCCAATCTTCTCAAAACTCTGGATTATGATAGAGGGCTGTGAGACTTTGACCTGAGTGCAAAAATGGAGGCTCTAGACCCTTCCAGAGCTGAGATATCGAAATTCAAAATTTCGACCCGAAAAAAAACGACAGTGTTACCCCTTTCGTTTTTTTTCATTTTTGGGCGAAAAATTAAGTTTCTCCAATCTTCTCAAAACTCTGGATTATGATAGAGGGCTGTGAGACTTTGACCTGAGTGCAAAAATGGAGGCTCTAGACCCTTCCAGAGCTGAGATATCGAAATTCAAAATTTCGACCCGAAAAAAAAAACGACAGTGTTACCCCTTTCGTTTTTTTTCATTTTGGGCGAAAAATTAAGTTTCTCCAATCTTCTCAAAACTCTGGATTATGATAGAGGGCTGTGAGACTTTGACCTGAGTGCAAAAATGGAGGCTCTAGACCCTTCCAGAGCTGAGATATCAAAATTCAAAATTTCGACCCGAAAAAAAAACGACAGTGTTACCCCTTTCGTTTTTTTTCATTTTGGGCGAAAAATTAAGTTTCTCCAATCTTCTCAAAACTCTGGATTATGATAGAGGGCTGTGAGACTTTGACCTGAGTGCAAAAATGGAGGCTCTAGACCCTTCCAGAGCTGAGATATCGAAATTCAAAATTTCGACCCGAAAAAAAAAACGACAGTGTTACCCCTTTCGTTTTTTTTCATTTTTGGGCGAAAAATTAAGTTTCTCCAATCTTCTCAAAACTCTGGATTATGATAGAGGGCTGTGAGACTTTGACCTGAGTGCAAAAATGGAGGCTCTAGACCCTTCCAGAGCTGAGATATCAAATTCAAAATTTCGACCCAAAAAAAAAACGACAGTGTTACCCCTTTCGTTTTTTTTTCATTTTTGGGCGAAAAATTAAGTTTCTCCAATCTTCTCAAAACTCTGGATTATGATAGAGGGCTGTGAGACTTTGACCTGAGTGCAAAAATGGAGGCTCTAGACCCTTCCAGAGCTGAGATATCGAAATTCAAAATTTCGACCCGAAAAAAAAAACGACAGTGTTACCCCTTTCGTTTTTTTCATTTTTGGGCGAAAAATTAAGTTTCTCCAATCTTCTCAAAACTCTGGATTATGATAGAGGGCTGTGAGACTTTGACCTGAGTGCAAAAATGGAGGCTCTAGACCCTTCCAGAGCTGAGATATCGAAACTCAAAATTTCGACCCGAAAAAAAAACGACAGTGTTACCCCTTTCGTTTTTTTTCATTTTTGGGCGAAAAATTAAGTTTCTCCAATCTTCTCAAAACTCTGGATTATGATAGAGGGCTGTGAGACTTTGACCTGAGTGCAAAAATGGAGGCTCTAGACCCTTCCAGAGCTGAGATATCAAAATTCAAAATTTCGACCCGAAAAAAAAACGACAGTGTTACCCCTTTCGTTTTTTTTCATTTCGGGCGAAAAATTAAGTTTCTCCAATCTTCTCAAAACTCTGGATTATGATAGAGGGCTGTGAGACTTTGACCTGAGTGCAAAAATGGAGGCTCTAGACCCTTCCAGAGCTGAGATATCGAAATTCAAAATTTCGACCCGAAAAAAAACGACAGTGTTACCCCTTTCGTTTTTTTCATTTTTGGGCGAAAAATTAAGTTTCTCCAATCTTCTCAAAACTCTGGATTCTGATAGAGGGCTGTGAGACTTTGACCTGAGTGCAAAAATGGAGGCTCTAGACCCTTCCAGAGCTGAGATATCGAAATTCAAAATTTCGACCCGAAAAAAAAACGACAGTGTTACCCCTTTCGTTTTTTTTTTCATTTTTGGGCGAAAAATTAAGTTTCTCCAATCTTCTCAAAACTCTGGATTATGATAGAGGGCTGTGAGACTTTGACCTGAGTGCAAAAATGGAGGCTCTAGACCCTTCCAGAGCTGAGATATCAAAATTCAAAATTTCGACCCGAAAAAAAAACGACAGTGTTACCCTTCGTTTTTTTTCGTTTTCGGGCGAAAAATTAAGTTTCTCCAATCTTCTCAAAACTCTGGATTCTGATAGAGGGCTGTGAGACTTTGACCTGAGTGCAAAAATGGAGGCTCTAGACCCTTCCAGAGCTGAGATATCGAAATTCAAAATTTCGACCCGAAAAAAAAACGACAGTGTTACCCCTTTCGTTTTTTTCATTTTTGGGCGAAAAATTAAGTTTCTCCAATCTTCTCAAAACTCTGGATTATGATAGAGGGCTGTGAGACTTTGACCTGAGTGCAAAAATGGAGGCTCTAGACCCTTCCAGAGCTGAGATATCGAAATCAAAATTTCGACCCGAAAAAAAAACGACAGTGTTACCCCTTTCGTTTTTTTCGTTTTTGGGCGAAAAATTAAGTTTCTCCAATCTTCTCAAAACTCTGGATTATGATAGAGGGCTGTGAGACTTTGACCTGAGTGCAAAAATGGAGGCTCTAGACCCTTCCAGAGCTGAGATATCGAAATTCAAAATTTCGACCCGAAAAAAAACGACAGTGTTACCCCTTTCGTTTTTTTCTTTTTGGGCGAAAAATTAAGTTTCTCCAATCTTCTCAAAACTCTGGATTATGATAGAGGGCTGTGAGACTTTGACCTGAGTGCAAAAATGGAGGCTCTAGACCCTTCCAGAGCTGAGATATCGAAATTCAAAATTTCGACCCAAAAAAAAAAACGACAGTGTTACCCCTTTCTTTTTTTTCATTTTCGGCGAAAAATTAAGTTTCTCCAATCTTCTCAAAACTCTGGATTATGATAGAGGGCTGTGAGACTTTGACCTGAGTGCAAAAATGGAGGCTCTAGACCCTTCCAGAGCTGAGATATCAAAATTCAAAATTTCGACCCGAAAAAAAAAACGACAGTGTTACCCCTTTCGTTTTTTTTCGTTTTCGGGCGAAAAATTAAGTTTCTCCAATCTTCTCAAAACTCTGGATTCTGATAGAGGGCTGTGAGACTTTGACCTGAGTGCAAAAATGGAGGCTCTAGACCCTTCCAGAGCTGAGATATCGAAATTCAAAATTTCGACCCGAAAAAAAACGACAGTGTTACCCCTTTCGTTTTTTTTTCATTTTTGGGCGAAAAATTAAGTTTCTCCAATCTTCTCAAAACTCTGGATTATGATAGAGGGCTGTGAGACTTTGACCTGAGTGCAAAAATGGAGGCTCTAGACCCTTCCAGAGCTGAGATATCAAAATTCAAAATTTCGACCCGAAAAAAAAACGACAGTGTTACCCTTTTTTTTTTTTTTTTATTTTTGGGCGAAAAATTAAGTTTCTCCAATCTTCTCAAAACTCTGGATTATGATAGAGGGCTGTGAGACTTTGACCTGAGTGCAAAAATGGAGGCTCTAGACCCTTCCAGAGCTGAGATATCGAAATTCAAAATTTCGACCCGAAAAAAAAAACGACAGTGTTACCCCTTTCGTTTTTTTTTTTCGGGGGCGAAAAATTAAGTTTCTCCAATCTTCTCAAAACTCTGGATTATGATAGAGGGCTGTGAGACTTTGACCTGAGTGCAAAAATGGAGGCTCTAGACCCTTCCAGAGCTGAGATATCAAAATTCAAAATTTCGACCCGAAAAAAAAAAACGACAGTGTTACCCCTTTCGTTTTTTTCATTTTGGGCGAAAAATTAAGTTTCTCCAATCTTCTCAAAACTCTGGATTATGATAGAGGGCTGTGAGACTTTGACCTGAGTGCAAAAATGGAGGCTCTAGACCCTTCCAGAGCTGAGATATCGAAATTCAAAATTTCGACCCGAAAAAAAAAACGACAGTGTTACCCCTTTCGTTTTTTTTCGTTTTTGGCGAAAAATTAAGTTTCTCCAATCTTCTCAAAACTCTGGATTATGATAGAGGGCTGTGAGACTTTGACCTGAGTGCAAAAATGGAGGCTCTAGACCCTTCCAGAGCTGAGATATCGAAATTCAAAATTTCGACCCGAAAAAAAAAACGACAGTGTTACCCCTTTCGTTTTTTTTTCGTTTCGGGCGAAAAATTAAGTTTCTCCAATCTTCTCAAAACTCTGGATTCTGATAGAGGGCTGTGAGACTTTGACCTGAGTGCAAAAATGGAGGCTCTAGACCCTTCCAGAGCTGAGATATCGAAATTCAAAATTTCGACCCGAAAAAAAAACGACAGTGTTACCCCTTTCGTTTTTTTTTCATTTTTGGCGAAAAATTAAGTTTCTCCAATCTTCTCAAAACTCTGGATTCTGATAGAGGGCCGTGAGACTTTGACCTGAGTGCAAAAATGGAGGCTCTAGACCCTTCCAGAGCTGAGATATCGAAATTCAAAATTTCGACCCGAAAAAAAAACGACAGTGTTACCCCTTTCGTTTTTTTTCATTTTGGGCGAAAAATTAAGTTTCTCCAATCTTCTCAAAACTCTGGATTATGATAGAGGGCTGTGAGACTTTGACCTGAGTGCAAAAATGGAGGCTCTAGACCCTTCCAGAGCTGAGATATCAAATTCAAAATTTCGACCCGAAAAAAAAACGACAGTGTTACCCCTTTTCGTTTTTTTTCATTTTTGGGCGAAAAATTAAGTTTCTCCAATCTTCTCAAAACTCTGGATTATGATAGAGGGCTGTGAGACTTTGACCTGAGTGCAAAAATGGAGGCTCTAGACCCTTCCAGAGCTGAGATATCGAAATTCAAAATTTCGACCCGAAAAAAAAAACGACAGTGTTACCCCTTTGTTTTTTTTTCATTTTTTGGGCGAAAAAATTAAGTTTCTCCAATCTTCTCAAAACTCTGGATTATGATAGAGGGCTGTGAGACTTTGACCTGAGTGCAAAAATGGAGGCTCTAGACCCTTCCAGAGCTGAGATATCAAATTCAAAATTTCGACCCGAAAAAAAAAACGACAGTGTTACCCCTTTCGTTTTTTTTCATTTTGGGCGAAAAATTAAGTTTCTCCAATCTTCTCAAAACTCTGGATTATGATAGAGGGCTGTGAGACTTTGACCTGAGTGCAAAAATGGAGATCTCTAGACCCTTCCAGAGCTGAGATATCAAACTTCAAAATTTCGACCCGAAAAAAAAAAACGACAGTGTTACCCCTTTCGTTTTTTTTCATTTTTGGGCGAAAAATTAAGTTTCTCCAATCTTCTCAAAACTCTGGATTATGATAGAGGGCTGTGAGACTTTGACCTGAGTGCAAAAATGGAGGCTCTAGACCCTTCCAGAGCTGAGATATCGAAATTCAAAATTTCGACCCGAAAAAAAAAACGACAGTGTTACCCCTTTCGTTTTTTTTCATTTTTGGGCGAAAAATTAAGTTTCTCCAATCTTCTCAAAACTCTGGATTATGATAGAGGGCTGTGAGACTTTGACCTGAGTGCAAAAATGGAGGCTCTAGACCCTTCCAGAGCTGAGATATCAAACTTCAAAATTTCGACCCGAAAAAAAACGACAGTGTTACCCCTTTCGTTTTTTTTTTTTTTGGGCGAAAAATTAAGTTTCTCCAATCTTCTCAAAACTCTGGATTATGATAGAGGGCAGTGAGACTTTGACCTGAGTGCAAAAATGGAGGCTCTAGACCCTTCCAGAGCTGAGATATCGAAATTCAAAATTTCGACCCCAAAAAAAAAACGACAGTGTTACCCCTTTTTCATTTTTGGGCGAAAAATTAAGTTTCTCCACTTCTTCTCAAAACTCTGGATTATGATAGAGGGCTGTGAGACTTTGACCTGAGTGCAAAAATGGAGGCTCTAGACCCTTCCAGAGCTGAGATATCAAATTCAAAATTTCGACCCGAAAAAAAAAAACGACAGTGTTACCCCTTTCGTTTTTTTCATTTTTTGGGCGAAAAATTAAGTTTCTCCAATCTTCTCAAAACTCTGGATTATGATAGAGGGCTGTGAGACTTTGACCTGAGTGCAAAAATGGAGGCTCTAGACCCTTCCAGAGCTGAGATATCGAAATTCAAAATTTCGACCCGAAAAAAAAACGACAGTGTTACCCCTTTTGTTTTTTTTTCATTTTTGGGCGAAAAATTAAGTTTCTCCAATCTTCTCAAAACTCTGGATTATGATAGAGGGCTGTGAGACTTTGACCTGAGTGCAAAAATGGATGCTCTAGACCCTTCCAGAGCTGAGATATCGAAACTCAAAATTTCGACCCGAAAAAAAAAAAACGACAGTGTTACCCCTTTCGTTTTTTTCATTTTTGGGGAAAAATTAAGTTTCTCCAATCTTCTCAAAACTCTGGATTATGATAGAGGGCTGTGAGACTTTGACCTGAGTGCAAAAATGGAGGCCTAA
>NW_024121654.1:13019925-13068735 GCF_016745375.1 Pimephales promelas
ATAACTGATTCTGTAATGATTTTACAAATGCTTGGCTGGCTACAACATTCCAGCATAACTCAACTAGTGGTGCTAATCCATAATGGGACAAGATATGTCTATAATGGGACATGGGATAGGCTATACTCGATAATGTCAAATCGCACATTGTTAAAACAACAATTACGATATTATCGCAGACAGGATGCGTTTTGTTGAATTTATTAACCAGCAAGCTAAGTGCTTCAGTTTATTTGTGTTCATTAACACTTCAGCATTAGCTCAAATGACAGTATTGTTATGATACTCATCTGTATATTTCGCATACAAATTTAGAGCCGTCTTTTTTCGGTTTTATGTCATCAAATTGGTATTGGCTTGTGAGATCGGCCAAATTTAGTGACTACCGATCGAGTTATAGAACGTGATTATTGGCCGATACTGTTCTGCGGCAGATCGGAGCATCCCTTCAGTGTTCAGTTTTATCTCTGCAAATTTTCTCAACAGTGCGCTTATGTTTTCATTAAAATTGTCAAGAGATGTCTAGAATCACTTAAAGTAGACAAAAACACAGTTAAGTGCAAGATGACATACTGTACTGTGCAGAACATAATAATGAGAATATTTAGTTGCCCGTGTATGAGTGAGTTGTTCTGGGAACGGTCCATCCACAACAGGAGTAGCACTTGTAGGCCACCATGTAACTTAGTTCAAGTTAACTTGCATTTGCATCCTTTTGTTCAGATAAGTTGTAATGTTATGTTAATTCCGTGTATCAAGAATATCCGATTAATCTCATATGAGATGTGTCATATAGAAGTCAAAAATTCCCATCCGTAAATGGGACTAAACAGTGGAGATAATCTGAGCAGTCTAGAGAGTCAGTCAGCTCTGCTTGCTTACTGACTGCCTAATGCCTCTGGGAGAACAGTCAGCTCCTTGTGTTTCACTGTGATTTCTTTATCGACCCTGCAACCACAAACGCCAAAGATGCACACTACTGGCGTATCAAGATTCAGATCTATGTCTTTAAGCATTAACAAAAACAAACAGTTGTTGTGAGTGACTCACCAACACTTGCATGCAAAGTAACTGTAAGAATCAATACATAATCGGTAAGGACAACTGTGCTGAACCTCAAGCAAGGACACGTAAAGGAGACACCTGCAATGTGCTTAAACATGTTTCATAAGTCATTAATGCAAATGTGTACTGCTAACTCTTACTCAAAACAGGGCCCGGGTCCCCAAAAAGTTCTTATCGCCAAGTAGTTCTTAACCTACTCCTTAACCTCTCTCTTAACCTTATGCCACGGTTCTCGAAACGTTCGTACGCTAAGTATATCTTCTGTAAGTCACACTTTCGTAAGGTTGGTCTGGACCATTCGTAAACTCTCTTAGTGTTGTTTGAGCTCAAGGCGTTAGTCGCTGCCACTGTGCAGCAGTCTTTAGAAACTTACAAACATTTTCAAAACTATGTCACCTTTTTTCAAAACTCTAAAACTTCCAAAACTTCACACACAAAATGCCTCACATCTCCTTCAAAAACGTAACTGCATTCAAAATGCCATAAACACGTCAGAATGAAGCATTTGCTTCAAATGGCAAACACTTAAACCAAAAGTATATTCTTTATAATACAGTGAAGGATTGTGTGTGTGTGTGTGTGTGTGGGGGGGGGGGGTCTCTGTCCATTGTTGGCATCCATTGTTAAAAACAGGTAATCTGACCTTATATTAATCTGAGGCTTATATTACAGTAAAAGCAGTGATTGGATATTGATCAGTAAAGCAATTAGTGTTTGGACATATAAGGAGTGTGTGTGTGACCTGGTGAATAAGTGTAGCATTTTGATTGGTGTGTTTGGAAAAGGATAGCAAGTCAATTCCTGCTAGATGTTTTGTGTTTTAGGAAGAGAATTGTGTGTAGTGTTTTGGAAAAAAAAATGTTTTATGCAATTGAAAACTGAGTCAAAGGCTGAGATATAGCTTATGGTTTTGGAGATTTGGTATAGGTTTGCACTTTAAGTGAGAGGTTTCAGGGCAGGAGTGGGACTCATTTTACCCATATGCCCACTTTAGTTCCCCACTGACTATATTGCAGTTTTTTACAAATCACTTAGCTACTATTTTCAGAACCTTGATGTCATTTTTCAAAACTCTAGACACAAAACTCAAAATCAAAACTAATTTCAAAAAACAAATTTACTGTGAAACACCATTGAAACATAACTATACACACACAAGCAACCGATAGTTTCACTGTGTCATTGTTCATACAATCATTATATATATTGTAGAACAAAATAGGTGATACAAGTTCCATTATAATACTGCATGTACAGTAACTATACATCTCTGTAAAAGTACCTGCAGTAGTAGAGAATACACACACAGTGGAATCATTGAACAAAGTTTGTAATATAATGATGAAAAGCACTAGTACAGCTATACAATCACAACATACCTGTAGTTTTATTGGAATCAAAGCAAAAATCTAAAATATTACAGTGGGCTACATCCATGGATATTGTTGTCTAATTGGTTCATGCTCCATGCTAATTGGTGACAATGAATCTCGTAATCTTGAAACTTTCATGATTTACTGTAAACATGGAAGGTTGTGTGTCTGTTTCCATACAACTATGCATTAAGAGTACTGCAACAGTTACTTATCATTTTGAGCAGTTCAATTGATAGTTAGATCATTGTAAGGAAATGATGTTTTTGAAATAGTAGTACTGTGATGTTAAGTTGTGTCAGTTTGTGTATTGTATCCAAGCAATTGAGAAATGGTTAGAGTTTTGAAAAATGTGCATTTTGATCATTGGTTAAAACCTATAAGTACATGCGTCTACAATAGTGTACTCTTATAATTCATAACTCTTGTAATTCATTGTATTTTGCAAAAATATAATTTTCTATTCAGTGCAAAAGCCGTACACAGGGTTTTATAAATGCAGAAGTCCCAAAAGTGATCTTGCTAGGGGGTTCGGGGGCATATTATTTTTCCACTGTAATTGTCAAAGAACTTAGGCTATGTATATTTGTGTTAAATAGGAATCCATTGCAATAAAGTTATTCTTATTCTGGGCACTGTATGCAATAGGCTATTGCTTTACCTGCTTTCCTCTCCTCTCTTATCTCCATCTCCTTCTCTCAGTCTCTTTATTTTTACCTGTAAATATCCCCTTCCTGAACCAGAGCTTTGATGGATGTTTATTTTTGCCACTTGCATACTATCTCGTGAAGCTTTGCATTGGGATTCGCACGCGGCTCGCGCTTCTGTGAACATCCTGCTTTGATCGTCATAGCAAACATTTTGACATTTCACAATTTGATCATTTAATTAATATTTTACTGATAACTTAAACAATGTTAAAATAAATGTTACTCGAATTATTTGAGGAATGTTTAATTTGCATAGAACGTGTTATCTTTCTTACGTGCGAAGTGGAAAATCAATTCCTGAGCAATCGATGCCAACTAATTCAGCACCTTAATTTGGGACAGCGCCTTTGTAACGTCAAACGTAAGAGGAGCGAGTAAAGAAGCTTCCTAAAGGGACACTTCGGGAAACACACTTAGGAACATATACAACTTAGGTAAGATATATCTTTTTGAGTCTTCTTAGCGCACTAAGAGTGAGCGTTATGGGGGAACCGTGCCCAGGTCATTAAAAAAATCTAAAATTCCTAAAGATAAAAATTAATTTGAAGTTTGACAAATCAAAATGTGTGGCTGTTTTGAAGTTAATTGCATTATACATTGCTTTGGAAAAAAAGTTGCAGCATGTTTCAGATGATAAAGGACAAATTATATTCCAGAAAATACAGTATTTGTCTATACGATGCATATTTAGAGGTGCAAATTTGGTAGTAAATGATATTTTCAAATAAAACACATTTTTGCCAAATTAACTGGAAAATAATTGGTATAGCAATGACTTTGCATGTTGCCCTATTGCAGTGCAAGCCAAGGCTGTTTGAGAATTTGATTTGACAGCAGGGAAAAAATGGGTGGAGAGAGAGAGAGAGAGAGAGAGAGAGAGAGAGAGAGAGAGAGAGAGAGAGAGAGAGAGAGAGAGAGAGAGAGAGAGAGAGAGAGAGAGAGAGAGAGAGAGAGAGAGAGAGAGAGAGAGAGAGAGAGAGATGAAAAGGGCTCTTTCTCTCTCTCTTTATTTGTCCTGAGGTCAATGAATCATTAGCCAGCCAGGTGTCTGTCTCAATGGCTCACAGGTATAGTCTTAATGGCAGGTTAGCAGATCAGGAGAAGGTAAAAGAGCGTAATAACTAGAATCACATAACTCTTTTAGCTGAAACCTAATGGTTTAGATCTGTGCGAAAAAATTGATTCTTCGATGCATCACAATGTGAACATGGATGATCCTGAATCGATTCACAAATGTCCAAAAATCGATTTTCCAAAAAATATATATTTTTGATATACATTTATAAACACTCGGCTACCAGTCCTTATATTATTAATTTACTACAAGTATGCTCCTAGTTCAGGCACACATTAATTTTCCTGTTGGTTCTTTGCATTGTTAATAAAATATATTGAACGGTAATTCTTTATGGGTCATTACTTTGTACTTTTAATGCAAAGTATTTATAGTCACACACACACAACGATTCAGATAATCAATTTGTAACATTATAAATAAAAGTATAGATTTCTTTTTTCTTTCGCCCCAAAAAATTAAATAAAAATTCTAACCGACTCCAAACATTTGATCAGTATTGTTTAATGTTACAAAGGCTTTCTATTTCAAATAAATGCTGTTCTTTTGAATTTCTGGGTGATTCTCTGAATTGGGTGCCCTTCAAGTTCCCCAAACTTGCTTCAAAGATTTTCAATTGAAGGAAATCACAAAATGCATTTCAATGCTGTCAACATATAGAACCAGGTGTCTTTGCATTATAATGCAACACAATTGCTTTTGAAAAACAAAATAATTTAAAGATAATGGGTTGCCTAGTAGACAACAAGCATGTTTGCATGTCCTCACTAACCATCATTATTTTCATTGAATATCAAACAAATAAAAAGTGCAATTAATACCAAAATGTTGCTGATATAATCATATGTTGGTCTAGTGTAGTTTTGTTTATTGTTGTGCAATGGAAAATCAATAATTGCTAATCGAGAATCGTTAATAATTGAAAAATCGACTGTAAACGAATCGGGAGTTCAATAATCGTAATCGAATCGAATCTGGAAATCAGACAGATCCACCCCTATTAAATAGTGGCGACCCATTTTGGTGACCGGGTGACTGATGGCCGATATAAAGCCGATATTTTTATATATATTATATTTATATATATTTTAATCAATAGGCCTATATGATAAATGACAAAAAGCTGTTAAAAACATTCTTATAGATTAGATGGCAGCAATCCTATTACAGTATTTTTCACAAATAAAATAATTTGTCGTTTAATTAATTATTATTTAATTATTATATTAAATATAATAATTGACGGAGCACTTACTGTCACAGATCGCGCAGCAGAGTATTTTCCAGTCGGGGACACAAGGTGTCTCTAGAATGAATGAAACCCCCTACTGCGCGATCTAGGACAAACAACAGAAGAAGAGCATTGTCGTGACTCATGACTGTTAACAGAGTTGGGTAGTAACCTTAACTGTCTATGGTTATAACCATGAGAAAGTTCACTTTCTACATGAACTATAAGTCAAAGTTCAGTTCACACAATTTAAAATGAACTAGTTCAGTTCATAGTTCATTCTTCAAAAAGGAACTAGTTAATTTATAGTAGTATTATTATAGTAGTATTAATATTTTCCATATGTTGCGAGCTTTTTTTTAAATTATTTTTATTGCCACAGCCAGGGACGTGCACAGACATTTTGAGGGGCAGGGGCTCAAGTGAAAAAAGGGCACTTCTCATAAATAAGTTATTTTTTTTATTTCTTACTTTTTTAACAAAAAAGTATATATATAACACAAAAATATCTTAATTCATGTTCTGAAGATGGATGAAGGTCTTAAGAGGTTGGAACAACATGAGGGTAAGTAATTACTGAAAGAATTTTCAATTTTGGGTAAACTATCCCTTTGTACTATGAACTAACATGAAACGCTTTACTTTTTCGCATACAATTTACATTCTTTGGTACAAACCAAATGTTTGTACTTCCTTGCTTCATTTTTTTAGGTCACACATTTACTTCTCTGTTGGCGCATGTTTCATATTTATGCCAATGGAGGTAAAAAATCCAATGAAAGGAAAAAGTGAATCATAAAAACAACTAACTGCATGGGAAGCCAACTAGAGCATTTCACCACTGACGGTTGAGACTAAGAAGGAGAACAACAAAACAGAACAGAGAGAGAGAGAGAGAGAGAGAGAGAGAGCAAAGCAAGTTTGTTTGCTCTACAGGTCACATTCATTCCTTGGGTTTTAATCATCAAGAGTTCAAAGTTCAGTCATTCTGACACTAAAATGAGTGTAGGACTGCCGTGGCATTTGCTGAAGGGGAATAAACCAACAGAATGGGTCAAAATGACTCCAGCAAGTGTATGTTTATGTATGCATAAGAAAGACAGAGGAAGAAAGTCTGAAGTACAACTTCACCAGAGCAAAAAAGGTTGGAATGGATTTATGGCATAAAAATGTTGCTTTGGCAGCTAGCCTATATGGCATGCTATTGAGTTTATGGAGCAAAAGTATGATTAAATCAGAGTTTTATAATTAAAGGTACAATATGCAGGATTTTTGCAGTAAAATTTTGGATATTTTACCACTAGGCCAATGTTATTGTTTAGTTGATAACTTACAATATCCCAAATGTTTCCAACCATTTGTAATTCGTGAGAAAATTACGATTGTAACCAAGGAAACGGGGCGTGTGATCAGGGGTGAGGGAGTCACCAGTCAATGGCGTCATATCTGCGTTAAGGCCCTTTCACACTGAACGCGATTTTGACGCGCGAATAATTCGCGCGATGGTTTTATTTTTTGATCAGCTGTTTGTGTAATGAGTGCTTCCACACCGAACGCGAATCTGCTGCGGCGAAAAAACGACTTTTATTTTTTTCGCTTCGATGTCGATTTTTGAGGCGAAAGAAAAGGCTTCAGCCAATCATATACAGGGAAACAAAGGTGACGTGACCGCAGCAATGACGGACGGACCTTCTGATTGCTTGTGTGTCGAGTCTGTGAATGAATATCTGAAACAAGGACTGGTGGGACGTTGTGCTCGTTCGTTCGTATCGAGCCCAACCGGGTGTTTACAAGGCTTTTCAGTCCATTTGAGCCTTCAATACGTTTACTAAAAGTGTTTATTTGATTGCATGTAAACGTAGCCCCTGATGAATGGGACAGCTCACCTTTTCTAGCTCCGGTAGTGGGTGCCCCAAACCTTCTTTTCTGCTTTTAAATAAAATAAAAAGCTTGTCTTCACTGGATGATAATGATAGTGATGAAGAAGCTATGTGCCACGTCCCGCAAGTCATAGCACTGTACCGCATTTTTTTTGTCTGCATTCTTTTATTTAATCGTCCTTTAAATAACAATTCTACAATTTAAAAAAATGTAATAAGAAAACATAGAAAATGCACAGCACAGACGTTAATGGAGCCATCACAAACAAACAAACTCTTCGTGGAGAGAGTGTTTGCTCTGATGAATGCTGCGTGGACAAGGAACCAGGCAACTGTGGACCTAATGAACTGGTGAAAGTGAGCTCCACCTGCCAGTAGTTACTGCGAGTTACTGACATGCACATAATTAAAAAGAAGGTCCAATCGAAGCTGCCAGATCATCAGACAAACAATATAAATTCAAAATGCACTGATCGAATCCGGTAAGAACGCATTCATCTTTATCTTTCCTAATGGACTTATGTGCTTATTTGAAAATGTGCTATTTAGAGATTGGGATTTTTTTTTTTATTAAGCCTATTAAAGCATCATGTTAACATCACTTCAAAAAGACATCTAATATAAAATCTATATTTATTCACCTATAGGCTATAATAATAAGTATATAGCCTACGTTTTCTGATGAAAATCAGGTCTGCTTTCATCGGCGCGAATGTTTTGGAATGTTGAAGTTCTGAACGTCGCAAATTCGCGTCGCGGCTGATGTGAATGGTTTTGACGCGAAATATTCTCACGCGAACTATTCGCTTTTTCGTTTCGCTTTTCCGTTACGCATCCGGTGTGAAAGGGCCTTTAGCCTCGGTTTCCGTCAGGTTTGTGCTTGCGCTGCCACAGTAACCATGGCGAGAGACGTTGACAACTGGGTTATGCCCATTATGCTAGCAGGACACTCACGCTGTTGTTGTTGTTTTGTTTAAACATTATAGACCATGGCAAGCAGACAGTATGACAAAAAGAGGACTAAAACGAAGATCAACATCTTTCGAGATGCCGAGAGCTCCACGTCCGCGACTAACTTCAACTTGACAGAGATGCGAGTGTTACATGTTACTTTATTAGACACAGGTGAGCAAATTTACATAAACCTAATCAATGTTATGTACATGACCAGTTCAACATGATGAAAAGTTAGAATATGAATGATGATCTGTATGTTATTCTAATGTTGATCTAGCTCACTGCTACTCTCATATAACCAACAAACAACCTAACTAACATTCAACACACTCAAAAAAGCCGTTTCGTGTGATAGTGTAGAGCAAGTGAAACAGCGCTGCGTTACCTCAAGTTTAATTAGTCTAATAAACTGACCGGTGTGAGTATTAATTCAGCACTTGAGTTTTTAGATGGAATGGAATCCATCCTGATTCCTTTATATCCACGGGCCTCACATTGCGTGTGGCGGCGTGGCGCTGTCCATAATTCTGCTCAATGCAGAATATACGTCATCAATATACGCCTTTGTTATTGTAAGAGGTTAGGAGTTAAAGGCATATTGTACCTTTAACTAAAACCAAAACATAAATTAATAAAACATGTTTACTAACTTTGCAAACCCTTCAAAATCTCCAGGCCACTTCCACTCATAATCCTTTCAATACCTCCCATTACAATTGTGTAGAGCATATTCAACCCAGGAACCCTCCAAAAGCAAAGGACATGCTGTCTACTCTTACATTTCATAAACACAGCAACATCGTGCACTACAGCTCAACAGGGTTTTATATGAATAACACATGACAAAAAAGAGACTCAAATGAGCAGCTTATATTGCTGCCACCCAATGCTGTTGCTATAATCATATTCATAAGAGATTGTTTTCAACCATACATCACATCTGTATTGCATAAACGACCATAAGCAGACTTTAACCACATACACTTACTAGTTCCAAGTAACAGCCAAGTTTTGAGTACTCACGTTACACAACAACATAACAGTCATTTTAAAAGTCTGGGTTCATCACTTATGACATTGACAACGTAAGCATTATGTTACTGTAAATGTGCAGGTGAAAAGCCACTTATAGCAGCACAGGAAACAACAACACTAAATAGGTTGACTTAATCACTGGCTCATTCCAAGAAAATGACCTACAAATACCAAACCAGCTGCCAATCACATATTTTAACAACAATCAAGTTTATGTCAATGCAGCTCCCTCTTTCTTGATTTCAATGTGAGTATGTCACGATACACATTCCCACGCAGTGATGTGTCATTTTAAACACACACACACACACACACACACACACACACAGGGCACTTAACGGTAAAGAACCGTTATGCGATCAATGTCAAGAGGGGTAACACAAAACATGCCTAATTGTATCGCTTCCAACATGATCGTGATTTATAGGGTGTGTGCATATTTTCTTTCACAGGCAGTAATAATTCTAGTCTCATCTGTAAGGAGTTTCACCGTTAACTGCACGGAGAGCTCGCAACGGGTCAGATTTGATTTGACGCCGTGCGTTGAGTTCGCGAGCGGAGCGGGAAACGAAAGGTGACGAGGCCACACAGTGAGACTCGACCGATAAAAAACGAGGAAAAAATACTTACGCGAGCGAGTGCTGTTTCCCGCTTCGTCGTCCGCCGTAACCTGGCTATCCTCAAACAGCGATTCTGAGATTTGTCAACCTCTCCCTTCGTCCCGCAGCCATCTTTCTCCTCAGATTCCACGGACACACCCACGCGCACGGGACGCTCTGACGTTACATTGGAGGGAGGCGGTCATGGCGAGAAGTGTGTTGTTTTGCTCGGAGCGCCACCGCAGGCGAAAATGGTGAATTGGTGAAGTCGAGTATGTATATTAATTTAATTATCACGTCGCGTTGCGTTGGTTTGAACCTTTTTTACGGATTGAACCCGTTTTTTTGGTAACCTTTATGTAGCCTAGCGCCCAAACACGGCACGTGACGTAATTAATATTGATGCCTTGGCTTGGCCATGATAAAATTCGTCCGACCACTGCTGTGCTGAAAAACACAACTTTGATATAAATGCTGCCATCAGGTGGTAATAGATAGATACTTGATAAATGATTTTGGAAGTAGCCTATTAAAAAATATTTTTCATTCCGTTACCCTAGTTTCCTGTTACCCTATTTCTCCCCCAAGAAAATTGTAAAATGGCAACACTAGCCAAATAAATATGAGTGTCTGTGAAATGAAGACACTAAAAGGTTAGTTCTAAAGTTATTCCAAATTTGCAGATATCATTTGGTATAATTAGTCATTATAAAAATAGCTTTCCAAGTCCAAGATAGATACTTGACATATTATTTTTGAAAGTAACCTGGGCTATATTTTCCATTCAGTCACATTCTGTTCTTCTCCTTAGAGTTTTTTTTTTTTTTTTTTTTTTTTTTTTTTGATTGAACTGATTGGTTTACGCAGATTGCTGAGCCAGGAGGAAACTGCTTACCTGGTTCCTCTGGAGAAAATGTTGTCATGGCAATGAGCATCACATAGTACCTGTGCTATGGGTGGGGTTGCTTGTTGTTGTGACAGCTATGTAGTCAAACAATGGTTGTTATAAACTCACTTACCTTCATAATCTTTTGTAAATATACTAAACATGAACACAAATCGCTGGACAAGGCTTTTGGGATGGCAAAGCAAGATCAAGAAAGCTGATGAGGAAGAGAATACGGCAAAAGAATCAAATAAGACAAAGAAAGAGGAGACTCCAAAAATAAAGTGAGTTTCAGTTCATTATATTTATTTTATAGTCACATTTTGTTACTGTAATGTTGTAATGTTATGAAGTTTAAGTCTGACACCAAACTCCAACCTCCAATACACACAAATGAAATGAATAATTGTAGTTAGGGTTTTTTTTTTTAAAGCTATAAAGACTAACACAAAATGTTCTGCTGTCAGCTGGAAGGAATGGATAATCGATCCATCTGAAGAGTTTTACTATACATGGTTGCAAATTATGATACTCCCTATCTGCTACAACTGGGTCATCATAATATGCAGGTAGGAAAACATTAAGTGAGGTTTGACTGCTGTACACTTTAAAAACTTTTATTTCATTTTTACATTAATATGATAGTAATAGCCTATATTTCATGAAAATTGTAACTGAAATGGCAACATTAACTGTATCTGTGAAATGAAGACACTAAAAGTTTAGAAGTTGGAGTTAGATATTTCAAGTCTTAACAATTGTTAATTTGCTAAGAAAACATTATGCTTGTGCACCTGAGAACTGAAGTTAAATGGTCTTTGTTGTTAAAAGGACATGTTTCTATACAATCGAAGAGACATATTTGGCAACATGGCTAACCTTGGATTATATCTGTGACTTGGTCTTTGTGCTTGACATGATTGTTGGGTTTCGCACAGGTAAGTGTGCATCTTATCTCCTTTTTTATTTATTTGTATTTTGTATGTCTTATCGTTGCAGGCTACTTATTTAACTTTGAACTTAATTATAAATGTGCTTAAATACAGATTGTCTTCACTTTGGATTAATATCTAAAATAAAAAAAATAGAATTATTTTTTGTTGTCACTATACTAATGTCCATCGACATTGGACGTCTGGAAAACCCAGACACCCTTTTTAAAAAAAAGACTTTCTCTTTAAAGGTTTTCTGGAGCAGGGCATCCTGGTGCGAGACCTGTCCCGTTTGAAAACGCGTTACCTACGCTCCTCTCGATTCAAATGCGACATTATCTCTCTGTTGCCCACTGATCTGCTCTATCTGAAACTGGGGATCCACACACCTCTAGTCAGGGTCAACCGCTTCCTGCGCACGGGCCGTTTGAACGAGGCATTGGACCGCATGGAAACGCGCACAGCCTATCCGAACACCTTCCGCGTCGCCAAACTCATGTTGTATATCTTCGTGCTCATCCACTGGAACGCCTGCATCTACTTCTCCCTGTCTAATTACATAGGCTTTGGTGCGGATCCCTGGGTCTATCCCAACATCTCCGACCCGGAGTTTGCTTCCACGAGACGCCAGTACTTCTACTGCTTCTGGTTTTCCACTCTCATCCTCACCACAGTGGGGGACACTCCGAGGCCCGAGCGCGAAGAAGAGTTTCTGTTTCTGGTCGCTGACATGTTGATCGCAGTGCTGGTGTTTGCATCCGTCGTGGGGAGCATGGGGGACGTGATATCAAGCTTGCGTGATCGTGACAACGTGTTTTTCCCCAATCACGAGCTGGTGAAGGGTTACCTGCGCAGCCGACGCATCAGCAAAGAACTGCAGCAACGCGTCAACGACTGGTACCAGCATCTGCACATCAACAAGTGGGTCTTCTTAATATAGCCTGTGTGAGCCCAAACAGCAATATTTAAAGACACCAAATCTGTTTAAAAGTTTGGGGTCAACAGGGTTGGATTTTAGGCACGTGCATGCTCATAAAATGATTTCCCTAATGCTAAATCACTGTAAGACATATATAAATGAACACAATAAATACAATTCATCATTCTACATCCGACTAATCTACATTGGGCATATTTAGCAGATTTGCTAACATTAATACAAGTAGGCCTACTATAATACTGGTATTAATGTTAATTAATTAATGACAACAACAATAATTTTATTCAGCTATCACAGGAATAAAATACATATTAAATAAATGAGAAAATGGTTATTTTTAAATTGTAATAATATCTCAGAATACTTCTGTTTTACTGTATATTTGTATCAAATAAATGAACCCAGATTTCATTATCATAAATGATCCCAGATTTGAGCGATAGTGTAAAAAAATTGCTGAAATACATCTGCAAAAAACAATCTCAGAACTAAATCTTAGCCATTTTGCTTTAGTCATACTTTTAACCAGTTGTTCCCAAGTTGATTAAAAAACATTTTTACTGTTTGTTTACACCCAAATGATGTGCCTGGAACAGAAAGATCACACGGGAAAATGAGATTCTTCGACATCTTCCTATCACACTTCAGACAGCAACTGCAGTGAGCGTGCATCTCCCCACTCTGTCTAAAGTCACCATCTTTCAGAACTGTGAGAAAAGTCTGTTGGAGCAGCTGGTACTTAAACTCACCCCACAGGTTAGAAAACAGATGGCACACTTGGGGCCTGCTCTTCATACGTGGACCACTCACTTATCTGGATTTACTGTTAACGATTTGACATTATCCAGGATTGTAGGTTCTTCAAAGCTCATCCCGGAATTGCTGTCATAGCAACAGGTCCATACACTCGAACCTACTCAGGAACAGGCTTATTTCATGTTATATTGCATCTTTTTAAGCTTGGCTTGGAGGAGATGCTTAAAGTCTATCACAGCCACTGCTACTTTATATGTATATATATATATATATATATATATATATATATATATAACAGTACTATATTGAACCAGGAACAAATAATTTAAAAACTAATTTGAAAAATAATATTATAATGTTGTGTAGTATATTATAAGCTAGTTTAGTTTTACTCATTGAGATACACTTTGCTGTTTTCTTAAAAAGAAATTCGGTAACACTTTATTTTGATGGTCTCTTTTGAACATCCTGTTGACTATAATTAACTTTGCAACTACATGTCAACTTGCTCTCATTAGAGTATTAGTAGACTGTCTGCTTAATATCTGCCAACTCTTTATTGTGATGTTCCTCAAACAGACAATCTGACTATAAGTACTGTAACTTTGCAAGTACGTCAACTTATTCTAGCCCTAACCCTTGAGAGTTAGTAGAGATTTAGGTGCAACGTTACTTATAGTCAACTAAATGTGTTGAAGGGACCATCGAAATAAAGTGAAACCAGAAATTCGAGTTTTTCATCTGGTGTGTCATGTTCTTTTTTTAATATTATATCATTATGTTGCTGTTCTTGCTGCCAGCAAATCGCTGCATTGATGATCATGGTTTTGAGTATGGATACATCTGCTCTTTCCAATGAACACAAGGGTTGCGTCCAAAATCACATACTCTTTTAAGTATACTTATTTTGAATAATGCACTAGTGCCTTTCACTACCACTAAAAAAGTATGTTATGTAGTATGAATGTAATCTGGATGTACTACATTCACCATGTTGTCATTATCCTGTTGTCATGTCATCTACTGGTGTCAGTTGCCTTGCTTCACTGCCATTCACAAATTCTCTCCCGAGGCCTCATGGGATAGTAAAGTATCTATCATATGCACACTTCAGAATCTCGCTGAAGAAATAGCTCATCCGGGTACTTTTTGCCTACTCTTTTATGAGTCATGTGAATTCAGACAAAGGCTACTTCATTTTTCACTTACTAGGGAAGTATGTGATTATGGATGCAGCCTAGAACACACAGTAATCCAGATATTTTACTCAAATCAACAAATTTGTTTTCAAGAACCAAATTATCCAGAGAGATCAGTTATCATGATTAGAAGAGCTGTCGAGTCATCTCAGATGTATTAACCGAGGTATAAGAATGGACCCCTGGACAAGATTAAGTCTAACATTAGAGTCAGTTCAATCTAGTCTTGCATGCTGACCTTAGCAATATATATATATATATATACAGTATATGTTACATATGATATATGTTTGCTGTTGTCGTTAATATACATTTTATTTATACTTTGCTTGTAAATCTTACAGTATTATACCAGAATCTCTTCTACCATCTTTAGGTGTATAGCCCAGGAGAGTATGTATGCAAGAAGGGTGATGTAGGTCATGAGATGTACATCATTAAAGAGGGGAAGCTGGCAGTGGTGGCTGATGATGGAGTAACTCAGTTTGCTGTTCTGGGGGATGGAAACTTCTTTGGAGAAATCAGTATCCTGAATATCAAGGGTATGAAATGACCAGTACAGCACTGTAAAAATATAAGTTGCTTCTTTAAAATTTGTAAGTACAATCAACTTGTACTTAACTTAATTTGATGAGATAAAGCTATGTAAAACCCAACCCGATCTCACGACCAAGTCGTACGAATTCGACGAATGATTAAAAAGTGGCTAATTCGTAACAATTCATACGACCTCACTCGTACGAATTAATACGATTTTGCTAAATCGTACATATTTTACGAATTAGCCAATTCGTATGAATTCGTACGAATGACCTACCCCTTACCCCGCCCCTAAACTTAACCATCACGTGGGTTTAGACAAATCGTACGAATTAGTACGAGTGAGGTCGTACGAATTAGTACGAATTAGACACTTTTTAATCATGCGTCGAATTCGTACGAATTGGTCGTGAGATAGTGTTGGTAAAACCATATGTTGGCATAACTTATTGATCATGTCATTTCAGCATAATCATAATACTGTAATTCTGCCCTACAAAGCAAAAAGGCACAGAGTGTAGAACTGAGAAAAATGACTATAACTCGGGCTTTTTGCAGTTACCGTACAAACAACTACCATTTTTCTCCCAAACGACACACATTTGAGATAAGATGTTTTGTCACATAACAAAGGATGCCTTGAATGTCATGAAAATGATAACAACAAATGTTTGACCGAAAATGCATTTACTGCCTTTTTGCTTTGTAGGGCAGAATTAGTATCCACTACAATAACAACATATATCCATCATGATTCAATTTTTATTATTTCCTTTTCCCATAACAACAACAAACATTTTTTATGGAATAAAAAGTGTTCTCACTTTCCTTTGAGGGCTTAGTAATTCCCTTTTTCTATATAGTTGACCTGAGATAATAACACATTCTCAATGTTTCAGTGGAATAATTGACCTGATGTTTTTATATATAATTTTACTCAACCCCATGCGGTTGCCCCCTTGTTTTTTTTTTTCTTTTCTTTTCTTTCTTCCATGAAACACAAAAGGGGAGCAAAATGTCAAAACTGTTTTTCATTCAAGAAATGTGGATAGTAATTTATACAAAGAATATACACTAAATATATAACACCGCTACCTATATTGCTTCAGAAGTCTGGATTATTTATGGAGCTTTAGTGTGTTTTTGGTGCTTTTGTTGTATAGAAAAAAATTGAGACTCTCATTTTTTGTTCCACAAATTAAAGAATATAAAATGGGATTGTATGGGAGTAAATGATTAAAAAGTACAGTATATTTTTTAGTAAACTATTCATTTAACTTTGTATAATTATGAATCACTAACACAAATTCATCACAACTCTTATTAATGCACAGGTAACAAATCAGGAAACAGACGAACAGCCAACATTCGCAGCATTGGTTACTCAGATCTGTTCAGCTTGTCGAAAGAGGACCTGACTGAAACACTTCATGAGTACCCTGCTGCCAAGGGCCTGTTGGAGGAGAAGGGTCGTCAAATCCTGACAAAGATGGGGATGCTGGAAGAGACAGATGAAGGGGAGGGAGAGGTAGAGAAAACAGAGGACATGGTGAACCGTTTAGAAGCCAACCTCGAGACGCTGCAGACCAAACTGGCTCGGCTGATAGCTGAACTAGAGTCCAGTGCCCGCAAAATGATGCAAAGAGTGGAACAACTGGAACTGCAGACAGAAGAATGGGAAGGCATTGTGGCTGAGGGTGCACAGGGAGAAAAAGAAGAGCAGGAAAAAGTAAAAGAGAGGGAGATTGGCGATGGGAAAGGAGAAGGTGAGAAGGAAGATGTAGAGGAGCCAGTGGTTGAAGGAGAGAGAGGAGAGGGTGATGGAGGAGAGGAAAGCCTGGGAGAAAAGAAGAATATTGGAGGAAATGAGATAAGTGAAAATGAGAAAGAAGAGACAGAGGAAGAGCTTATAAAAACAGAAACGCATCAGGATCAGAAAGGAGATGAAAAGTAGGTTGAAAATGTATGTAAAATATACATTACCATTCAAAAGTGTGGGGTCAGTAAGAATAAAAAAAACATTTATTCAGCAAGGATGCAAGTGATAACAAAGACACTTATAATGTTATGGGATTTCTACTTCAAATAAATGCTGTTCTTTTAAACTCCATCAAAGAATCCTTGGTTTCCTATGGTTTTTAACAAAAAAATATTAAGCAGCACAACTTTTTTAACATTGATAATGATGAGAAATGTTTCTTGATCAGCAAATCGTCTTATTAAATCGATTTCTTATTAAGTAACACTGAAGATTGGAGAAATGATGCTGAAAATTCAGCTTTGTCATCACAGGAATAAATTACATTATTTTAGGGACGCAGATGGTTTTGATAGTCAGTTTCGGACGCTGCTTTTGTCTTGAATAAAATAAATGTATTGTCCATACCTTCAGAATAATGATTCTGATTCAAAACAAACGGTGTCTTGCGCAATTCAACGCTCAACACAGCACGGTCAAAAAGTTTGTTGACTTTCCATCAGCGCACCTGTAAGTTAACTCATCACCTTATTTGAATATACTCAAAATACTCATACGCCCTCTAGTGTCAAAAAAAGAAAAAAAAAATTCAAAATAATGGCTCCAACAACTATTTTTACTATTAAAAAGCATTAAAAATTACCCCAGACCTTTAAACAGTAGTGAATATCATTGTACCATAATATGCATCTAAAAACCTGTAACATAAAATCTGTATCCTTATACGTTTAATGTGATAGGCTACATTAAAGGAAAGTGTATGACAATTTGAGAGCATTGTTTTTTATTTAACAAAGAGAAAAAATATATTTTTGAATATTACATATAATTTTAATTTAATATATATGTATAATGCTTCAACTGCAGCAAACATCTGGAAATCAAAGCTATATTATGTTCCCACTATTAGAGTTGCTAAGCTCCATTCAGACGCTAGGTGGCAGCACATACTCCAGTTTCACATTTATTTTGATAAAAAACATGAAACCAGAGGGCATCAGTTTGGAATTAGAACCAAATGTCTTATACAGTTTCTAGGAATTGAAATCCATATTAAAATGCTTAAAAAAGAGAGAATTAATTGAAAACACGTTTTTTTTGTTTGTTTTTTTCATTAAATAACACCTTTACGGAGGGGCCATGGTGGGAACTCCAGGAACTGTTCGGCCCAACCAATGGCTAACCTTACATGTGACAGCCTGGTTCTCATGGTGTGAGATTTCCTACCAGGCAGAGTTCATTGTTTGGTTTCTTTCCACTTTCTTGTTCATTGGTGAAGAAAGTGATCAAAAAAATCTGGATTCTGTGTATTCAGTGTTGAAGTGGGTTCAATGCTGTTTATCTTAGCTCAATGTGCTTCTGTGATTGCTAACTCCATTGGAAAAGGGAAAGCTGCTGTCAGCAATCAATATACTGCAGTGCAGTTTATTCTAATTGTCGCACCCTCTTAATTAAGTAAGTCTGATGATGTTCTTCTTCGATTAAGCAACAAATTAAGAATACTAATTGTGTTGGCTCAAGCTAATTCTTATGCACGCCTAACTATGTTGTGTGTATTATCTATTTAAATTGTTAGTGTTGACATGACTTTCAACTTGGTTCAGTCTCGCTCTCGCACTCCTCCTTTGGGCCGACACACTGCGATGAAATCAGTAAGTGTGTTTGTTTTGAACCCGATACAGAACATGTGCATGTCTTATCTTGTTTAATAACAAATCAAGTGAAATCAAATACAGAAAGAGCTTATTCTTCTCTTTCCTCCTGTTTGTTTCTGGTGGTGTATCAGGGGCCTGTCACAACTACACTCCTGCGCAGAGTCCTGCTGTGGTAGCAAATTACTGGCCCTACCACTGGGTCCATAGCACTACCCACTAGTGCCAATCACTCCTCAGGTTAGTCTCTTAAAGAATATAACTGCACAAACAGCGAAATTAGAGCCTATAGTTCTCATATAACTGAAAAAAAATCATTAGAGGTCATGAAAGTGATTAAGAGGAAATTAATTCTCAGCTCAGCCATCCACCCACCTTATTTTTAAGTAAGAGCAGGCACGGCTAACTTGAATGTGCGTGTCATTTGCTTCCAGTTATTTTACCTGTACAAAAAAAGTCAAACTGCAAACTGATATTTGTTATTATGTTATTTTAATTTATTATCGTAATCATAAACAAGCGCAAATAGTTTTTTCAGCACTTTGGTGTTCTTCTTGTTATTTACCTATAGTGGCTAATGAATCAGAAATCTCACACATTCAAACAAAATAGCTTACTTCCATGTTACAAAATAAGGTGGATATGTTACACAGAATGCATAGTATTCATAATAGAGTGGTGCCGGGATGACATTAAAACCCGGAAGACTGATTCCCTTGAGATTTTCCTGTTTTTTTTTTTTTTTAAGATATGAGGTTATATTCAACACATTCTCATCCTTTGGCGTCATATAGGTGACGCCATATGATATTTCGTTGAAATACTACGCACAATGCACCCTTTAGCATCAATATAACATGCACTGTTGGGTAGGTTTAGGTCTGGGGTATGTCTGTGTCTCATATTGACGCTAATGGATGCCATCAGTCACCTGTATGACGCCTTGGGTTCTGTGTGTTATATTGACGCTAAAGGGTGCTATGTGCGTAGTATTTCAACAAAATGTCATATGGCGTCACCTATATGACGCCAAAGGATGAGAATGGGGTCTTATATTACATCCACCAGCTGGACTGCCCTTGATTTCCACCAGAGGGCACTCATTTCTAGTCCTTTGCCATTCCATCACCAACTACTTTTCCCATAAAACTTTGCCTGGACTCATTATATTCTGATTACTGCCACCTGTTTCCCATTGTTTATTCAGTCACTCTTGCGAAGTCTTGTGCCGCACTGCATTTTTGAGCGCTCTCTTTTCTCTCCTCTTTTGGTTCTAACCTTCTGCCTGATTTTCTGGATTCCCCTGTTTTCCCGGATTGTCTTCCTTGTAGTTTTGAACCTTGCCTGTCATGGATTATGATTGTGGATTACCCCTAATAAAAGCTGTGTTAGGATCCTCAACCTGTGTTTCAGATCAGTTGGTGACTGGTGAACATAAGTCAGCGATACTTGGACGTTTTGTTCTACAACATAAATTACACACACCAATATCAAAAAAACGCATTTTAATAAAACTGTAAATCTAAGTAAGAAGATAAGAATGTGTAGTGTGCAGTTTACATTGTTAAGCAAAATGTTTCATCAACATATGTCCAAGTTTCATCAACATATCTTTATCACAGACCTTGATACTCATAAAAAAACAAACATTATTAACTCTAGATGCTCCAGAGAAACAAGAAACAACACAGCCATCTTTAGATTTTTTTGTGTGAACTTCCATTTTTGCAGTAGAAAAAAGTTTGTTACAACAAATGCTGAGGTTGGCTTGAGAAAACCTGACTGGATAGTTTGAAAACGTTTGAAAAGCTTGAAATTTGAAGGTTTTCAGTTTGAAGTAGTTTGAATCCACCACACTATAGACCTCGTGCTCCAGACAAACATCGGTCAAACCGTTGTTGTCTGTCAGTCATATAATGCAGGTATGGGGGTCTACGTCAAAGAGCATGCACAGAGAAGTCAAAATTAAACATGATTTAATGACTCGTAAACGTAAGTACACATTGATGGCCTAAGACACGAAACGAGCGGTTTGTGTGAGAAAACGAACAGAATTTATATCGTTTTTACCTCGTGTAACCACAGCCACGTCCAACTGATCTGAATCAGATGTCTAACTGAACCGAACTGAACCATGTTCAACTTTCCGCCGGAAGTGATCTCTCGCGCGTGTCTACGTCACTCATTGTTTACACAGAGATTTCAGAAGTTTTACCTTTCACTAAACATATTTAGATATATCGAAATTGTCTTCCATTGCGATTTCACGTATATCTAAATATGTTTAGATATTCACAGTGAAAGGTAAAACTTCTGACATCTCTGTGTAAACAACAAGTGACGTAAGCAATCACTTCCGGCGGAACGTTGAACATGGTTCAGTTGGACATCTAATTCAGATCAGTTGGACATGGCGGTTAACATGAGGTAAAAACGAAATAAATACTGCTGGTTTTCTCACACAAACCGCTTGTTTCGTGTCTTAGGCCATCAGTGTGTACTTACATTCACGAGTCATTAAATCATGTTTAATTTTGACTTCTCTGTGCATGCTCTTTGAGGTTGACCCCCATAGACCTCCATTATATGACTGACAGACAACAACGGTTTGACCGAAAAATGTAAAAATTGAAAATACTGTGGAAACAAAGACACCTACATCTTGGATGCCCTTGAGGTAAGCTAAAACATATCAAAAAATTAATCTCAAAGTGAACCATCCCTTTAACAAAAGGTATAATTAGCATTGAAATGTTTGAAGCGGATGTTGTAACAAATGTCAGTAGATTGGGGAGATTTTAAAATGAGTGTTTCTTTCATTAATCTGATGATCTTACCTTCATGCTGTGGAAATACAAAACAGAAGACAGTGTGAAAAGGGACGGGGCTACATAAAGTCAATGAATGACTTGAACAACAACAACAACATTTATAACATAACACTGAGAATCTATTTGTACTTCTTCCCGCATCAAAAAGGAAAAGAATTACATATTCAAATGAGATAAATCCAATATATTCCATTCATACATCTCAGTGAAATTTCACAGGTGTTTGAGATACAAGTGTAAATGTTGCTATTATTGCTTTAGATGCCCAGATGTTCTCTGCCAAAAGAGGCTTGATATCCAATAAAACCACAATTACAGCAGAAGACGCAAAACCTTGGAAGGGGAAATCAGAAAAGAAAATCTGATGATCCCTGCCTTGCATAAATGTGCAAAATTTGAAATAAAAAGATCAAATCCTTCTAAAATATAAAAGAAATAAATAAAATCCCAAGCTGTCCACAGAATATAAATAGATACCATCATATCATGTTGTGTCGTCAACTTTGCACTTTTGGCTGATGGTATGCTCTCCAGGTGTTCATTTTACTCGCTGAAAGTAACTGACCACTCGCTTTAGCCAGATTATTAATTTTTCGCCTGTCAATCACAATCTGTCATGGATTATGTCAATTTAAAGCGCGTAATTCTACATCAACAACCCGAAAAACAAAGCGGCCCTGCGCAAATCAGACTTGAGCAGATGGCACATAATTGCCTTGAGGTGGAAACGGGGCGTCCATTTTACAGGTCTCGCGGGAAAATACAGGTGCGTTTGTTTTTGTTTATCTCTCTCTCTAATCAAAGTATTGCCACGATCATTGGAAAACTGTCAGTTTAGAGCGTCATACTTCACACCGAGGGACGTCAATTCATGCTCCACTTATACTAGGGAAATGTGAGCAAACCAGGGGAGGTTAACCCTCTCTCCACAAACACCTCTCTGTGTTAGATACATCATCTGTTCCTCAGATTGGAGGAGGAGATGCCTATAAATAGCCAATTGCAAGTTGTGATCATAACAGCAGCCAGAGCTACAACGGCGCAGGTGTGCAAATGCTTCAAAATGAATTTTACCCACCATACACACAGCTTTAGTGCTGTAATATGTTCTATAATTTCATTTATAAATGTGTAGTTCTGAACTGATTGGCAAGTGTGTGGATGTGTGTCTGCTGCTAAGGCAGATGGGAGGAGAAAAACTTTTTCTGGACTTGGTCTCACTATCAGGTACAGTGGTGAATGAACATGGTCATATCATATATTTGTCTGCTTGTTTACCACTTGTAATGGCTTGTAAGTTTTGTTATGTAGAACTGGTTCCACGGCATTTCCCAGTAATTAATTATCTAAACAGGGACACGCAACTGACACTCAGGGGAGGATGGCAGAAATCCCTGTGCTTCTCTGCTTGGCTGTCTGTCACCTTCAACACTCACGGACTACATCTGTGCACCTACCCAAATGCCAGAGTATGTGTCTTTCTGGCATTTCACAACCATGCTGCTTCCAGATCCTTGGCACACTTTCATGGAGCATCCACACATACAGCAATTTGCAGTGACCGGAAGTCATTCATTTTCAATGAAAGTTGGCGGTTTATGGCGACATGATCGACAGCAACTGTTGGTGATGCAGTATCAATTCAAAAGTCTCTATTAAGGCAAGTCAACACCCCTGTGGGCATTTTTTTCTTCTTCTTTCTTTCCACATTTCCACCAGGGGGAAAAAAATCATGCTTTGGAAAATCATAAGAAAAAGTCATAATTATGGCATGAAAAAAAGATAAAAAGTCATAAATGTGATGTCAAAAGATTCAATCACAATTATGACAATGTAACAAAGGTTCGAAACCCGATCTCACTAAATGCGTCTTTATAGCACGCATGTGTATTGTCGTGTAATTTATGAGTATTTACGTGCATATGATACGCATTGGTTGGTAGAGTAGGTTTAGGTGTGTGTGTGTATTATACGTTTGGGTAGAATTAGTGGTGTGGGGTGCGTGTGTATTACACGCAAATGAACTGCATATCAAATGCACGTCTTTTGACCATACGTCAATATTCGCCTTTTTAGGGCCCCCTTAAACGTCGGTAGATGAGGTTATGGGATCCTAACTCTACCCCAGACCTAAACCTAAACCTAACCCGTCACCTAACTGACGTTAAAGGTAAAGCGTCAGTTGTATGACGGCCATCTACCGGCGTTTAAGGGGGCCCTAAAAAGGCGGATATTGATGTATGGTCAAAAGACGTCCCAAGACGTCAGTTATATGACTTTTTGGGATGATACTGTGTTACTTGCACGTAAAAACTAATTTTTGCGTAGAAATTACACGACAATACACGATGCACGAACATAACACAACATAAATCCAGGCCTGGCCTCTCTCGATCTTCCCTGTCGTCGCTCCTTCTTTATGCTTCCGCTCCTCCATGAGAAACAGAGACCGGTGCTCATTATCACTCGCGCCATTCTCTCACGGCCCTCGGCCTCGTCCTGCTCGCCACAGTCATAATTAATAAGTCAAAATGTTAATTGTGGCTTAAAGTCATAATTATGGCATAAAAATGTTGACATGTCGTAGGCTACTTTTCATGTCATAGCCTAATTATAACTTCTGTCACAATTATAATTAACCAAAGCACTTTTTTTTTCTTTTTTTGTGTGGCAGAAATTGGCTTTCATAGCCCTTTACAAAATATCCATAAACATGGTTTTAGTTAAAAATATTTTTTCAGGCTGAAATGCACATTAGACTGACAACTTGATTTTAGAAATATATCAGCTTAACAAATTATATAAAGCAATTGAAGTGCTGTGCAACATACCTGATACTCAAATTTTGAATTTGAAACTTGGTATGTGAATGGTATTGTGAATTATAAAATGTTTTAGATAGCATGTAAGCTAATTGATCAAATGAATCAAAATTTGCTTTAAAAATCCTTTAAAAATATCTGATTCCATTAAGCTACAGCACATGTTGAAGGGCTATCCAAGCCTAGTGCATTTCCTTCCAACTGAATATGCAGAAACCTGGCTCAGGTGGTCAATTTAAAGATGAATGGCTCAGAGATGCTGCTAGGAATGCACCGGAAATAGGATAGGGCATGAATTCCAAACAAGCTCTGTGGAGATTGGCGGCGCTGTATAATACCTTTCTCTTTTTTATCAAACTAATAAATTACAGCCCATCTCTCTGATAACTAGGAAGAGAAAGTGCTCGATTTAGACCCCAGATGTGACCCAAGGTTACCTGGCAACTGGACAAGCTCAGGAAGAGGAGGAAGAAGAAAAAAATGAAATTTTGAGCTATATTGGCTGGTAAGGGAAAAAAAAGAAACCGAGTGGGAGACGGAAAAGTAAGTACATAGAAATGACCTTTCTCTTTCATGATAACCTTCTCTTGTTGACATTTCTTCGTATGAAATGAGGCAGATTTAAATGTTACATGTGCGGTTTGTCACATAAGAGTGTTGTTGTTTATGATGTCTAACACTGTCGCCAAGGTGCACTGCAAATCATCCAATCCCATTTTATTTAAAATGTCAATACTCTACATGAACATGTGTCATTTTTTACATTCCTTTCCTTTTCCCCATGTTTCTACACCCTTAAAAAGGCAATACAGTATTTAGTGCTGCATATCCACTGGTGCATGTTTAGTTATTCTAGAAATTGCAGCTTCTTTGTTAGGTACACATGTTGCCTGAAGCCTCAGAGAATAGAAAAGCTCTCTGAACGCAAAAGGTCGGGCTATTTTATTTTAGATAAATCTATCTATCTATCTATCTATCTATCTATCTATCTATCTATCTATCTATCTATCTATCTATCTATCTATCTATCTATCTATCTATCTATCTATCTATCTGTCTGTCTGTCTGTCTGTCTGTCTGTCTGTCTGTCTGTCTGTCTGTCTGTCTGTAGTTTATAATTTAGTTTTTTTAACTATATACTGTATATTGCACATTCTCAAACACAAAAGCTCGGGCTGTTTTATTTTAGTTCTATCTATCTATCTATCTATCTATCTATCTATCTATCTATCTATCTATCTATCTATCTATCTATCTATCTATCTATCTGTCTGTCTGTAGTTTATAATTTAGTTTTTTAACTATATACTGTATATTGCACATTCTCAAACACAAAATAATTTTTAGTTCTAAAAATATAGTTCTATCTATCTATCTATCTATCTATCTATCTATCTATCTATCTATCTATCTATCTATCTATCTATCTATCTGTCTGTCTGTCTGTCTGTAGTTTATAATTTATTTTTTTAATTATATATTGCATATTCTGTGTCACTTAATATTTAGTCATATTTTAAGTTGTTTCTATTTCTATATATGGAAAGCAATTGGGTTTTTTTTTTCTTTTTTGTTTCTGAGCAAATAAGTATAAATGAAAGTGAGGGTGTTTTTCCAATTAGCCAGCACTCATAATCTCAAGAGAGAGCCAATTAAGATTATGGACTTTGAGCAGTCATGTCCAGACATGCCGTATAGTCTGATCTGTATCATAGGCACACATACACACTCACACAACAAACACAGGCCCTGTTTTCTCTTTCATCTGGGAAATTCAGCATCTTAGACCCTGAGCGCCTGCAGGACATGACCCCTCTCTTTCTTTCACTCGATCTGTCTCTCTTACTCAGACTCCCGAGGTACATTGCAGATTTCACTTTACGTTCTGTGATGATCACCCAATTTACATCTTACCCCTCTCCCTTAGGCATCATTACCACGGCAACCTGTCCCCTCAGAGACAAAAGAAAACAAGACTCATATATTTCCATCATAAATACACACCACACACATTCGCACAGTGTTTCAGTTGTGGCACATCCCTCGAGGATGTCTAAACTACAGGGAAATAGCCATGTAAAAGTAGAAAAGATACTCTAGGCCAGTGCAAACCAATCACGTGACAGCTCATCCATACTATCCCGCAAACTAGAAGAAAGCAGCTCCCAATCAAAACACCCAGTCACCTGTATAAAAAAAAAGTGGACAGACAGTAAAATTGGGGTTGGGTAGAGAAAGAGAGAGAGAGAGAGGGACGAGGGGGAAGGGCCTTCATCATAGGGATTGCCATTCTTCATTAGAGGGATGATTATGGTCGTAGAGGAAAGGCCCAAGGGAAATACTGTGATTTTTTTTAGGTGAAAGAGGCAAATGAATTGAGAAAGAAAGAAAGAAAGAAAGAAAGAAAGAAAGAAAGAAAGAAAGAAAGAAAGAAAGAAAGAAAGAAAGCAAGAAAGAAAGAAAGAAAGAAAGAAAGAAGAAAGAAAGAAAGAAAGAAAGAAAGAAAGAAAGAAAGAAAGAAAGAAAGAAAGAAAGATGGGTGAATACTACACACAGACAGACAGAGAGAGATATGTCTATATCTATCTAACAAAAAGATATAATCACATAAATTTGATGGATGGATGGATAGAGAGACAGATCTATCTATAAAATGTTAGAAAAAGAAAGAAAGATATATGAATTCTAGACAGACAGAGAGAGATCTGTCAATATCTATAGGAAGAAAAAAAAGAAAGAGAAAAAAGGAGAGATGGATCGATGGACACAGACAGAGAGATATATCTACAACCATCATCTATCAAGAAAGGATGGTGGATGTAGATGTGGATAGATAGATAGATAGATAGATAGATAGATAGATAGATAGATAGATAGATAGATAGATAGATAGATAGATAGATAGATAGATAGATAGATAGATAGATAGATAGATAGATAGATAGATAGATAGATATACAGATAAGGATAGAATAAGGAATAAGATGATGGATAAGATGAGAAAAAAGAAAGAGAAAAAAAGGACAGATGGATGGATGGACACAGACAGAGAGATATATCTACAGTATCTATCAAGAAAGGATGGTGGATGTGGATGTGGATGTGGATAGATAGATAGATAGATAGATAGATAGATAGATAGATAGATAGATAGATAGATAGATAGATAGATAGATAGATAGATAGATAGATAGATAGATAGAAAGAAGAAAGAAAGAAAGAAAGAAAGAAAGAAAGAAAGAAAGAAAGAAAGAAAGAAAGAAAGAAAGAAAGAAAGAAAGAAAGAAAGAAAGAAAGAAAGAAAGAAAGAAAGAAAGAAAGAAAGAAAGAAAGAAAGAAAGTAAGTCAGTCACACGGGCAGCTGCTATTATAGCTCTCCTCAGGCAAGATACCAGTTCCTCATATCCATGTGTCCACTCCACTCCCATCATCCACAAACACACACGGCCGTACAGACATGACAGAGACGAGACATGATGTGAATGCAGAGGGAAAACCAACAGTCTCATGGTCATGGACAAAGCAGATGAGGTCGAATCCACATCAAATCCTCAACGATAACACAGGTATTGAGGCACAGGCATCACTGTTAAGTTTATGTGCCTGTAGGAATCTGTCACTTTGCCTTAAAATAACACGGATCTGTCCTCGTGAAGCTTTCACTTGTGATCTGTCTGTTAGATTCTCACTATAACCACTGCAGTTGCTTTCCCTTCAGTTCACTTTTTGAACTCTCCCTCTCTTGCCTAGTCACCATGACACCAAATCTGATCGATAGGATGCAGTCATATTTCAAACTCAAGGAAGAATATTGCAGACGATGGCGACCAGCCCGCCTGGCAGAGTTTGTGCTTCATTAAATATGAGTAACAGCATGTAACCACAAATATGTTTTAGGGGTCAGTAAGATTTATTTATTTATTTTTAATAAAACGACCAAGCCTGCATTTATTTGATAAAAAATAACAGCAATGTTGTGAATTAAAATACCTTTTTTTCTATTTAATATATTTTAAAATGTAATTTATTAATGTATTCTGTGATGACAAATCTGAATTTTCAGCATCATTACTCCAGTCTTCAGTGTCACATGATCCTTCAGATATCATTTTAATATGCTGATTTGCTTATTATCAATGTTGAAAACAGTTGCGCTGCTTATATGTTGTGGAAGCCATGATACATTTTGTCTGTATTTTAATTTTTATTTTTTTTTTACCTTCTGTGCAATCTGTTGTAATCTATTTTAAGTGTTGATCAAAACGTTATTCTTGCTGAATAAAAATATTAATTTCTTAAAATTTGGCAAAACAAAAACTGTGTCCTTAAAAATATTATTTAATGTTAAGTTGGGTGAATAAGTAGAATTTTATACATAAAAAATGTCTTTATTAATAAGAGGAATAGGTGATTGCTTTCATATATAATTAAGATAAGACAAAACACTGTCTTTAGGGTTATCCTCAGTAATTAATCTCTTAGATTAGGTCTTGATGAGACATTAAATAACCCCTCTAATGTCTCTCTCTCTACACATGCCAATGACAACACTACAACTAAAAACGCTAGTTTAACATATTCCACTCTCTCTTTATTGAATATAATATTAAACAAATGGATAGCACATAAGCAGAAAATCTAGCTTTAGAATATAATAAATTGGCACATTTTATCAGACATAATTTAAATGCGTTTGTCAATTTCCCATACCCTCTAGCAGCTTTGAAGCTAATAAATTATTCAATAGAATAATTAGCATTTAATAGAAAATATTTAGCATTTACATTTACTGAAAGTTCTATGAAATCTGATACTGTGTTTTGTGCTCCTATGAAATTCAGCATATACCTAAAATATGATGATAATAATTCTTTAATTACAGTAATGCCTTATTTGTTCTCCAGCACTGTCCGTGGTACTGAATCTCACATTCATCTTAACCTACAGGCCTAAATCACTTTAATTTGGATCACACATAACTTTAAACAAATAAAACACAAGGAAACACAGCTAAAATAACAAAGAGAAAAAGAGAAAGCTTGTTAGAGAAAAACAGATGGTCTTTAAATTCAACAAAGGACTCAAGGGAACAAATTCTGGGTGCAGACATGGCCCATGCAGCTTTAATGCACATGCACCGTTGTGTGTGTGTGTGTGTGTGTATACAAGTCTATATATTTACAGACACGAAGCTGTATTAAAAAAAAAAAAAAAACAGAGATAATAGCTCTCTTCTCATGTGCACACAAACAAACACACACTCACACATACAAAGCAGAATTAAATGAAAGTATTTGGGGGTTCCATTCTGTCACATTATAGCAGATGGTGTCCAGTTCAAGCCAGGCTGGTACAGTCCCTGGAGACGAAGTGGGAGGGAAAAAGAGAGAGACAGAGAAAAGCAAAAAAAGGGAGAAAGATGTTGGGTACTCTCTTAACTCGCTCTTTGTCTCAGTTATTTACACCTCAAAGATTGTCCTCGGGGGGAAAGGGCTGACCAATTCGTTCTTTCCGCATCCTCACAGACGCATACAACACACTCACAGACATCACCCTGGATGCATTGGGCTTCTTGGATGTATACGAAAAGCCAAGTTAGGTTGTTGCTCCTTTTTTTTTTTTTCATTTCTGGGCTTGTCAAACTCTTCAATCGCCTCTGCGCAGGTGCAAAGATGGACCTTTCCAATCATATCCATGCTTCTACACCCAGAATTGCCTCCAGGATCTCTCACAGGTGCAACATTGGCCCCCGGCCGGCCTGGCACCCTACCCTCCTGCTCATCAGCAGCGCCACTACCAAAACACACACACACACACACACATAAACCCTCTGCCCCCCTTCTCGAAGGTCCAGCTGATCCCCACCTGATCCCAATTCATGGGGGAGGAGGAGTTGTTCTGATCTGAGCTCACCCTGGAGAGGTGAGAGAGAACAAAATATATGCCATCGCTCATCTTTTCTCCCCTCTCTCTCTCTCTCTCTCTCTCTCTCTCTCTCTCGCTCTCGCTCTCGCTCTGTCTCTTACAAGGATAGTAATTCTTTGTGTTCCTGTCAGATTAACGCTAACAATATCCAAAACCACATTAGATAGCGTCCTTGAGAATCATATGCATGCATGTGCATGTTCGTATAGCATTGTGCATCCGTGTGCATGAGTTTTATTGTGTGTAAAGGGCAGTATGTCCAACCAAGGCTGAGCTCAGGTGTCCTGTGCTGATGAGCTGCAGCTGGCTCTCATTGCGGCTGTAATGGGTGCCATCCAGTGCCTGGGTCAGTCATGCAGCTGAGTTTCGACTACCCTCAGTTTAACAATCCATGTTCAAGCTCATTCAGCCTTCTAAAAGCATAGAAGTTATGAACTGTACTTAATGAGGCAAGGCATTAAAACCCATAAGACTTTATTCGTCAATCTTCAAAACACAAATTAAGATATTTTTAACAAAACTTGAGAGGTTTTTTTATCTATCTATCTATCTATCTATCTATCTATCTATCTATCTATCTATCTATCTATCTATCTATCTATCTATCTATCTATCTATCCATCCATCCATCCATCCATCCATCCATCCATCCATCCATATCTATCTATCTCCATCCATCCATCTATCTATCTATCTATCTATCTATCTATCTATCTATCTATCTATCTATCTATCTATCTATCTATCTATCTATCTATCTATCTATCTATCTATCTATCTATCTATCCATCATCCATCCATCCATCCATCCGTCCATCCGTCTATCTATCTATCTATCTATCTATCTATCTATCTATCTATCTATCTATCTATCTATCTATCTATCTATCCATCATCCATCCATCCATCCATCCGTCCATCCGTCTATCCATCTATCTATCTATCTATCTATCTATCTATCTATCTATCTATCTATCTATCTATCTATCTATCTATCTATCCATCCATCCATCCATCATCCATCCATCCATCCATCCATCCGTCTATCCGTCTGTCTATCTATCTATCTATCTATCTATCCATCCATCCATCCATCATCCATCCATCCATCCATCCATCCATCCATCTATCTATCTATCTATCTATCTATCTATCTATCTATCTATCTATCTATCTATCTATCTATCTATCTATCAAAGAATATCTAAGGTTTTTAAACTTTTTTCAAGACTTTCTACTCGAATGTATTTAATTTGAAATTCACTTTAATGATATTCTTCCTCATTCATTCATGTCACCTTAATTCAAATTCAGGAATTTAAAAGGCGTTCTCAATTCAGTTCTAAATGGTACACAGTCTTACAGTAATGCACATGCAAATCTGTAAGACTAAACAGAAATTAGGCAGAAACACAGTTTACATGAGCTATGCTGTCAATTGGATTTTTTTGTAAACATAAAATCTGGAGACAAAGTTAATGACACGGTGAATATTTTGTAATACACATCAAAATAAAGCATTGGAAATTTGTTGATTTAAATGAACATGAATCAAAGCTTGGCCCGGCAGAAGGTCTTCTTATTGACAGCATACTTGGACTGAATTAAGCCGTGAAATGAGCTGCAATCCATTGTTCTTTCACCACGAACAGCAGAGATCAATACTTATGATCTCCACCAGCCTTCCTAAAACCAAGCACACAGGACAACACATGTTCCCTTCAGAGTTGGCATAATCTGACTAAACCAAATTATACAAACATAAAGCCTTTATTAACAGATCCATGCCCAGACAAAAAAATAATACCAATAATATTGCCCAAAAGGCATATAAGCTTCACTTGTCTCTTTCCAGTCAAAATACTCCATCCCATTGTCTTTCCCCCTCTTTATGCCCAGTTGTCTTCTGCATCCATGTCCTCCCCTCTATTGTTTTTCCCTCTTAGGGTCTTACTATTTTCATACCCCTCCACTGGCCCTGGGTCAGACATCCTGCCTCCATCCATCTCTCCATCCACCCATCCATCTTTCCATCCTTCCAGCAACATCAGCCAGCTGCCCCAACACACACACACACACACACACACACACACACACACACACACACACACACACACACACACACAGAGTAGACCTTAATTCAGTCAGTGAGGTCCTTGCCCCCTTCCCAAAGCTATGCCCAGATCTGAACACATGCACCAGGCAAAAAAGGGCAGCAGAGGGGGGATGGGTGACTCTGGAAGCCATATGCCTCTTTCTCACATTTGACTCTGTGTATTTATGTGTGTATGTGTGAGGAGGAGGAGAGGGGTGTTTTGCTGGAAATAGCAGACCAGCTGACTTTGTTCACAAACAGAGGGCAGAAATAAGAGGGTTTTAATGGAATCCAACACATCTCATCAGCCATGATCAATAATAGCCTAAACATAATCAGTCTGAGGATGATATGTGGATCCCGAAGAATTCCAATGATTTCATTTTATATTAAAGACATTTTTTCTCATCAAACTTGGTATCGAACTATACATTCATTTTACTGATTATATTACAACTGTCTTTTTAAATCATTTGCACAGACTGGAAAGATCTATTTGTCATCGACATGTCTATTAAAGGTCGTTATGTGAACTTTGGCAATACATTGCCTCTTTTTTACCACCCCATGTCCCTTTAATCTTTTATTAGAAATATCCTATTAAAATGCTGTCTCTCGTTTAGAAGAGCAAAGCTTTCCAAGACTGCCCTCTTTATAATCACACTAGCACTGGATTTCTTTTTCTTTCTTTTTGTATATTTTTTACTGGATAATAGATTGACCTTTGAAAGATCATGGGTTGATGAATAATAATTTCTTATGTATTCGTCCCATCAATTCTTGTGATAAGTCATTTTGGTGACTTTTGGAGAGCTTAGATTTAGTGAAAAGAGTTGTAGAAATGTGTAGAATGAACTTGTGATCATGTACATTTTACAAGGCAAACAGAAGGAATAGTTAACCGTTTTTGATGCTGAAGTGCAAAATCCTTCAAATATATGTTTGTAAACAGGTACATGACAAAAACATGGACACAAAATGTTTTCAACCACCATTTTTAGATTAAAATGCATAAAGGAGGCTGCATTTTTAATGTTGGTTATATCCCCACCATTTTTAATATTTTTATCTTTTAGCTGTTTTGCTGTTCACTTTCAATAGCCCCAATGTATTACAATGTATTTTGTTTAGTATTTTGTCGAATGTTTCTCTCAATATCTGTAAAAAAAAAAAAATGTTAACAACGTTAACAATTATACAATTATTGCTTCAACACTGCAGGAAATGCTGAATGTAATCCAACGTCATATACAAGTGATTTTCTTAAAATATCATAACTGAATATTTAATTTAGTTAATTTAGCTGAAACTTTTACAAACAATTTGCACCACTTTAAAATAGGCGTGCAACCCATTCGTTTTTGCCAAACTCTAGCCTCAGGCGCTCCTTTCAATCTGGTCGAGAAAGAACTCGCCGAGTGGAAGGAGAGAGTAAAGAGGGGGTGGGACGGAGGTGTGACTGTCGTGGATAAGTGCATAAAGTGAATGATTTGTAAGAGAGAGAGAGAGAGAGAGAGAGAGAGAGAGAGAGAGAGAGAGAGAGAGAGAGAGAGAGAGAGAGAGAGAGAGAGAGAGAGAGAGAGAGAGAGAGAAGAGAAGAGAGAGAGAGAGAGAGAGAGAGAGAGAGAGAGAGAGACTTATAGGGAGCCAGTGGAATGTTATCTCTCAAATCATCAGAGGCACGAGGACAAGCACGCGTGGTTGTAAGGATGGCTGGAGCAATATTATCCTAATCCGCGGGAAACAGAAGGAGGACAGCCGAAGACGACACTTTCTTGTCGCATCGATCTTATCCGAGGACGCGTGTCCATTGTTATCCGCGCATGGGTCAGAGGGCAACACATCTCAGAGCGTGCGTTACCGGTCCTGTTTATTATAATATCCATTCTGTAAGACAGACTGCTCGCGGAAATTTCATCATACAACACAAATCATACGATACCGGCTGCGTTATAAGTGGAATAGTGGCGAGGAAGATATTAGGCTGAGAAATGCTGTTGCTGTTGTTAAAATAAAAATTCACAAAGCACAATGGACAGATGAACATGAAACACTAAAACAGATCTGATAAAGGGGATTTTGGGGAATAGACTGTCGTCCTATTCGTCATCAACAGAGGTGAGTTTCAAATCAATTTCATACAATGTTTTGGTTATTTTAAACACTTTACATTTCATGCATTAAATTGCGTTAATAATTCAATTTAATTATTAGCTATATAGCAACAGTCTAGCGGGTAGCTTCGCAAAATAATTATGTAGCCTACATTGATATTGTATATTTTCATCGTTTCATCATAACATCATCTTAATTTTCATTCGTTTAAACTGTCGCAATTATGTCTACATTGTAAATAATATTTGTTGGTTTAACTTAAAAAATGAAGTAACATGATTGCCTTACAATTTTAAGTTCATATGGAAAAAATTAGTTAATACAACGAAGGAGATTGATTTAATCATCAGAAACTCAAAATATTATGTTATCTGAACCAGATAAATTATTTAAGTTGATTTGACAAAAGAAAAAATGTGATTACAAATCGTGAAAATATTTTTTTCCAGCTTCGCCTATTTATGAGTTTTTAGAATTTCAACTCTTCATCAGTAATTAAAGTGTTTGAGTAAAAGTGCAATGAACTAATCTGCAGGCTGTCACTTTGGCACAGCTTTGATTTTTTTTCTTTAAAATTTAAGACAGCAATTAAAAGTACGTTTTCAGCTGTAATATAAAAAATGTGTTTTAATGTGCAGCGTGTTCAACAAATCATCGTGGCGTTATACAAAAAAAAAACAAACATAAAAAATATAATTATAACCAAAATAAATAAACAAATATTTATATGATTCACCATGACTTGAATCGTGCACACTTGTGTCATCTGGGGGGGATAGGCTTTGCATTTGCATTTGCGACAGATGGTCTACTATGACTTTGGTTTTGTGACAGTAATTGATTTCCATTAACTTTTGCATGGAACCAGTGAATATCCCATCTACTGATGGTAATGTGTGCTGAATAAGCTAAATTGCAAAATGCACACGACAACCATTTTACAAACATTTAGCACCTACTAAAATGTTTTTAAAATCACACAAACGAATAGCATAAGCTGCATGCAAACACTGAGTGTTAAAATTGTTAGAGGTGAAATGGCAGCATTACATTTATTTTAATATGTACAGATTACTATTCATATTTGAAAAACATAAATCCTTTGTGTCTAATTCACCAGGGCAATTAACAATAAGTGCACTTTTGAAGCTTTTATCAAACGGATCTGAAAATGATGCTGAGTCCTGATCAGACGGATCCGGACCTCACCTGGCCACAGCCGGACACGGAATGTCTGAACATCATGAAGGTGGAATGTGTGCCTCGTGAGCCCTTTGAGGCCGAAGATGGCAAGACTCGCGCACTCGTGCCAGCCGGGCTCACAAGAGAGGAGAAGAGACGGAGGAGGCGCGCGACTGCGAAGTACCGCTCTGCGCATGCCACGCGCGAGCGCATCAGAGTGGAAGCGTTCAACGTTGCATTCGCTGAGCTTAGGAAGCTGCTACCAACACTTCCACCCGACAAGAAGCTGTCCAAGATAGAAATACTTCGTCTTGCTATCTGTTACATTTCTTATCTCAATCACGTTTTGGACGTTTAGACTACCTTTCAGCACATTATACAGCATTTTGAAACAAAATCCTACAGGTGAAGAATAGCTACATAGGCCTACTTTTATTGACGTGACAACACACACATATTAAGAGGAATGGGTAACACTTTATAATTCAGTAATGGGCATATGGTAGCTATTGAATTGACCTTAAGATACCCAAAATAACAAAAAAGATACGAGGAAGTAAGTAGGCTATATATTCTGTTAGACAGTGTTCTTGATGAAGGTTATTAGAAAGAGTTTTACGTGTTGCAATAAGTGAACCTTGTTGTTTTTGACACTATAACAAGAGTTTATGATAGCCACATAAAAGCATAAGCTCATTTGTTGTGGAGAGATTTGACTTGGACTGGATACGTCATTGGCCTAAGCGAAACAAATAGCCTACTAACATTGACCTTTCGCAATCTTGATATGAATCAAGCGGATTTTTTTTCTGTGCTGGAACAAATCGTAACCTTGTTGTTAATTTATTTCTTATTTTATTTTGGTTTATTTTATTTATGAAGTAAGTTAAGTTATGTGAGTGTCCTGAAAAAATAGCATATAAAGTGTTTACGTAGGCTACATGTACATATTTAATGTTTTATTATTATTGATGTCGCAGAGTTTCGTTTTAACTGTTGCTTTTCATTTGCACTTTTCAATTGGCAGTTTTCTTAGGAGGACCTTCGCTGTGTGTGCACTACGGTTATTATGGTGTTGTTGCTGTTGATGTCCTGTCCTATGATAACAAGAAGCACTTCCATCGGATAGGATCTATTGCTGTACTGTATTGTTTATTTTGTTTACAGAGTGCTCATAGATAGCGCTTTATAGGTACCAGATGACTTGTGATGAATTAAAAGCACCATTAGACTAAATTAAATACATAATAATCAATGTCAGCAGGTAAAATGCATAAATAGTTGCTTGATTTCCATCCAAGTCTGTAAGCTACCCATAGACGCTCTCTCTGCTGCGACCAAAAAATGATCTCAAAGTAGTTTATTTTTTCTTTTAGAAACTATCTATAGAGATTATTTGTTTACGTGATTCTTGTGAACCTTTTGGAAATTTTATAGCGAACAAATTATCTCACATCTGCCACAAATCCAAAGATTACCCTGTTCGGGGGTTTGTCCGTCATTTTGTAGTGGAATAGCCAGTAGGACACTGGTTTGTATCGCAGTTTTTTCATAACTATTTTAGAATAAATAGTACAAAAATAAATATTAATTCAACGCCGATTCGTCTGTTGTAGTTTTTGTATAAAACAATATGGAATTAAAGATACTGTACCAATAAGATGTTCTCTATCTTCTACTTTTACGCTTGTCATTTTAGACGACAACTGCATTGAAATAATGGACTATATGGCTCGACATTATAAAATTCACTCCCTTATTTACTATTATTTTACTATTTTAAAGAACATAAAAAGTCTGTCACACATTCACAGTCCGCTCTGCTCTCGGTCCAAAGGCGACTTTCTCCCCAGAGAGGAGACAGGTGCTTGTCCAGACGGGCCAAGGCAACCAAATTACAACCCGTCTGCTGCGTCCCGTGGGAAAAAGCAAGATAGCATGTGTGTTCTCGCGCGTGTGTGAACGTTTCCAATTTCTTGATTCACATTAATGATCATAACTTTCCTCCGCTGATGATGCTGCAACTTTTAAATTCTATAGCCTACCGTTCAACTCAACTTTGAAAAAAAAAAATGGCTTAGGAAAAGATAAATAACCTATGTTAAATTTGAAAATCCCAAGAACATATTTGAACAAATCCCAGGAAGTGAAACAACACAAATCAGAAAGCTCCTCATACAAGCAAAGCAAACAGGTTGATATAAATTTGTGTTTTGCATGCTGGAAGTGAGGCCTTAAAGGATTACCTTTGTAATGAATGACCAGTCCCGCTGTATACCATATGTCTGAGAGTATGTCATGGAGAAGGGTCGAATACATTAGCCTTAAACTCAGGTAGCCAGATTAGACAATGACCCTTCATGCAAAGAGCCAATCTGTCGTATCTACACGTGCACTTACATAATATTCATTAGAAACAAAACGGCGTATAGAAGGCCTATTTCATCAAACACGTAGGCTATCCTATATAGTTTCTCTCCCTCTGTTTAGTTGAAAAATAGCCCTATCTATCTATCTATCTATCTATCTATCTATCTATCTATCTATCTATCTATCTATCTATCTATCTATCTATCTATCTATCTATCTATCTATCTATCTATCTATCTATCTATCTATCTATCTATCTATCTCTTTCTTTTCTTTCTTTCTTTCTTTCTTTCTTTCTTTCTTTCTTTCTTTCTTTCTTTCTTTCTTTCTTTCTTTCTTTCTTTCTTTCTTTCTTTCTTTCTTTCTTTCTTTCTTTCTTTCTCCCGGGTCAATCCTTCCATTGGTTAAATTATTTTGGAGCCAGATGGAAACGGACGGATGAGAGACAGATGACATTAAGGGTGTTTATAAAGAAAATAATAGAAAAAAAGCTGCTTAGAGGGTAAAACGAGAGTCAGTCTGTTCTCATTAGTTCGCGCATAGAAGGTGTCACACTCAGAACAATGCGACCCGGCTGCGCGCGCCTTCCCGGACCATCTGTGCACGCGTCAGACATACAATGATCCGATTTTCATCACACAATGACACACGGACATAGGCCTAGTCGGCGCATGCATTTGCTGCCGTGCATTGAAGGCTACAGATTTATAACCTTCATTCATATATTTCCTCTGCACCCAGGATTTTGTAAGAGCTTAAAGGGGGGGGAAATACTTTTTCACACACAATAAAGTTTTTTCCAAAAGGTATTTGGTAAACGTATGAACAATATTGATGAAATCTTTGTAGGCTATATTTTACCAGCATTGACACAGGCCTATCTCTTTAAAAATATATATAAATAAAAATGCATATTTTATTGACAAACATTGACACCCATCTAAACACTTTGGATGTCACTCGTAATAACAGAATAGCCTATAGCCTATCTTGAATTTTTACAAAAACCTGAAACGACGATAATAATAAAAACAACAAATAAATATGGCACCTTACGCAGAGCAAAGCAATTACACATTTTGTAGGCTAATTGTTACAAATGGCCTTGTATTTAGCATTTCAGGTAGGCTAATAGATTATATGCCTACGGGTTTTCTTTTTGAGAGTTGACATATTCAATAACTATGGATTGTCAACGCCCCCTTGTGGAATAACCGATTAATTGGAATATGCAGGAAAGTGCGTTTGTTGTTATAAATATGATATGAGTAGTGTGAACTGCGCACGAGAGTTTCATAAAAGTGGTGTTATTTAATCGTGTGCGTGCATCAAAAAGTAAGTTTCTATGTGTATCGGTCTTATTTCTTTCGTTATTTATGGGTTATCAATATAATTCTGTTTGTTAGATTAAATAGGCCTAAAACTCTCATTGCATGTTCATAAACAGTATGTAGCCTAAGTTCTCCTAACTCTCTCTTTATATTTATGAATGTTCACAAAATTCAAAAATATCCCTCCATTTATTGGTCTTGGGGCACTGCATATTTTGTAGCCTACATCTCTTCTCTTTCATTTACAGTATCACACCAGCTCATTAGCAGAGAGCTCCACTGAGTCCAACGGGTCAGATAGTTGAACAATTGTGGGTTTATGATGCATAAACTTTGTGTGAGCTGTTCACTTGAGTCACTTAGTAGATAAACCCGTAATTTATCTGTAGGTCTGCAGAACGTTATTTTTACGTTACTACTGCTGTGTGTGTGTGTGTGTGTGTGTGTGTGTGTGTGTGTGTGTGTGTGTGTGTGTGTGTGTGTTGGCATAAGTGGTTTATGAGACCAATTTTCAGGTTTACATACCAGCATTACAAGACCAATTGGTTTATGAGACCACTTTTAGTGGTCTCGTAATTCTGAAATTTTTTATTGTAATAATTATTGACTTCTAATATTAATTAAAAAAAATAATGCTTGTGTCTTTTCTTTATTATTACTTTTGTTAAGTAATGTTTCTATTTCAGTGTTATGACACTCCCTACCTTTTTTATAACCTTTACAAACACTGTCCTCCTAAACCATGATGTGTCTGTGTATAATCGGAACAGTGCCCCTGTAGGTGGGATTTAGTATTGCAAGGTACACACATTGGCGCCAAATTACACACATATTCGCGCCAAATTAACGCAGTTTACGTCAAAGAAGATTTGCAGCGCTTCAGTGAACACCACAGCTGCTGGATCTACGGTGAAATAGTAAGTAAGATAATATATTTTGTTTATTTTTTTCATAAATATGAAATCCGCGATTCCTCAGAGTTAGTTTCAGTTGTCAAAATGATTTGTAGTTGTCAAAATGATTTGTAATTTAATCACTTAAACTGTGGTAATGGCGCGTGAGAGGAGCACTGCTTGTAGAATCAGCTATGAGACGCAAACATGATTTAGATCGCAGCGAATGTGGTAATCATTCAAGAAAATACTATTTAAATTATATCGTTGTGAAATAAAGTGGCCTTGGGCTGAGCACACTGCTAAAAAGTAATTTCGTCTTATAAGAAAATATTTCTGCGATATATATCTTCACTTGGTAGTTTATCAAAGTTCAAATAATACGTTATAGTAAATCGACATCGGAAGAAGCACAATCTAAGTTATTCAAGTGTCGCTGTCTGTGCGGTCGCGGTGGTGTGAGCGGGAGAGATGGCAGGTTTAGCCGGCTGAGGTGCACGAGAACACGGGGAGCCACGGCCTTGAGGCTGGAGCCGTTTTGTCACCCAAACCACTGCTGCGAATTTCACGGACGAAAAAACATTAAAAGCATTATTAGACGGTTTACAAGGCTGCGTTATATGTTAAACACATTTAAACATTATAATAAAGCTTAATGCTATTGTGAATTAATAAACCCTATGTTTTAAATAATATGATATGCAGCATAGATTTCTGTATACAGTAGGCCTATGCAATTTAATTATTTACATGCGTGTTTTTATTATTATAATTTATTTTTGTATTTATATATAATACTGATATTAAACTGTTTATCTGTAAAGATTGACTTGACATATTTTGTAGTGATTCGGAGTCATCGGATCAGAGGGCCAAATCCTCTAAAAGATGCAGAGAGCAGTATAAAAATGGGAAAAGACAAAGACATAATAACCGGGAGATATAAAAATCCTGTCAAAGGTAAGTTTCTTTTTTTTCCCATAAACCTTAGCCTATCTCTTAATTAGTTAGGCCTAGTTAACATCTATTATAGTAGATAAACAATGTTCAACCAAATACAGTCTGTAATTTGTGCAGTGTAACATCATGCATGGTAAAATCTAGTAATGGAGTATATTACATTTCAAAATTGACCAAAGTGTTAGAACTAACCACAAAGAAGATTGTACTCTCACTAGATGATCTGAGCTGTACCCGAACATGTTTGACCCCCAAAGCCCGGTTTGTTTGACTAGGGGGTAGGGATGTCAATTTTCACAAATTCCAATGATCGATCGTCGTTGAAATTAACGATCAATTAATTGTTTAATCGTTAGCATTAATGGCAAACAGCATTACAGGGGTCTGCAAATGCTGCTCAAAAAGCTATGTTCCTCACCAAATTAATAAGAATTTTTCTTAAATCTAAATAAAGGGTTAGTAGGATTGTAAAATGTTTTGATCTGATCGATAAATTAATTATTTGGTAACACTTTATTTGAAGGGGTGTTTATAAGACTGATATGACACTATCATAAACATGACATAACACCTGTCATAAACATGAAGGAGCCTTTATGAATGTTTATGACTGTTGTCATTAAGTGTCATTTGATAAATTATGACACTCTTAATGCAAAGTTGACATTGTTTAAAATGTCTTTGTTATGACAACTTGACATTAACAAAGACAAAAATGTCTTGATTATGACAACTTGACATTAATAAAGATAGAAATGTCTTTGTTTTGACAACTTGACATAAACCAAGTAATCATAACTAGTCCAACGTTTTCCACTTTACTTGATGTAAGGGGAAATATTAATGACACTGTTGTTAAAGCATTTGACAGTGTACTAATCTTTAATGACATCTTTATAAATAGTACAATGTGTTCCACTTTTTTATTTTTTTTTATTTGTTATGATTTCTTTGTTAATGTCAAGTTGTCATAACAAAGACATTTTAAACAATGTCAACTTTGCATTAAACTTAATGACAACAGTCATAAACATTCATAAAGACTCCTTCATGTTCATGACAGGTGTTATGTCATGTTTATGAGTGTCTTGTCAGTCTTAAGCACACCCCTTCAAATAGAGTGTTACCAATTATTTAATATATAAATACAACAACAAATACAATGTCTAGTAATGAAAATCTAGTAATGGAGTATATTACATTTCAAAATTGACCAAAGTGTTAGAACTAACCACAAAGAAGACACACACTTTCGTTTTTTGAGAAAATTAAATGCTTTTAAGTGCGGAAAATACGAGATGGTGCTCACTGCGGAACATAAAATCCACGGGGAGGAGTCGGATCCAGATCCAACTCCTCCCACCTTACATACACCTAAACCTAACCAACCAACTCCGCCCCCTGATCTCTAAACCCAACCCTAATCCTACCCATCTCCACCCCTTGGATCGTGATCCGACTCCTCCCCGTGGATCTCATGTTCTGCATTGAGGTGCTACTGGAAATACAGCAGTTTAAATTTTTTTTTAACAGTTTCTTCTTGATTTTTATTTCATTTAGGTCGGGTGTGTTTGCCCCAACATTTATATTGAGAGGTTCGTTTATTGTTCAATATAAAGACATCAATAATGGTGAAGAGATAACCTATGATTATGGAGGACATGACTTGCCATGGCGTTCTCGCTATGGCCAGAAAACGTGCGAGGTAGATATTTCCAAATGTTATTTAAAAATTGATACTATCATCGTCCAGTTGCTTGCTTCACATTTTTTTCTGTCTTCCAGTTTGTCCATGAGCCTGTCGCTCCAGCCTTGACAGGAAGTGAAGTCACATCTCCTAAAGAGGTTTGTTAATACTTTTCACAATTAAGTTTCACACGCCTTATAACATGATCTGACGTGAAATTATGTTATTGCTACTAAATGTGATTTTAGCTGTAAACTATTGTTAAAAACACACAAGTGTTGTAAAACAATAGTCTACTGCTGAGTCACATACAATAGTCAAATGAGTCCTCATAAACCGAATAATGTCCTCATAAACCATGATTAAACACACACAAGTGTTGTAAAACAATAGTCTACTGCTGAGTCACATTATAGCTCCTTTCTCCTTGTTTCTGTCTTCCAGTTTGTCCATGAGCCTGTCACTCCAGCCTTGACAAGAAGTGAAGTCACATCTCCTGAAGAGGTTTGTTAATACTTTTCACAATTAAGTCTCACACGCCTTATAACATGATCTGAATTGAAATTATGTCATTGCTACGAAATGTGATTTAGTGGTACACTATTGTTAAAAACACTTGTGTGTGTTAACTCTACCATGAGTAATGCTGCGTTCACGTGCTATGGAAAATAGGATATTTTCCACTTGTGAACTGGTATTTACCAGTGTGTTGCGTTCAAGTACTTTTGTTGTCGTAATGTGGTAAAAAGATGGAGATCCAGACCTGATATTTAGCTAAAAGATTGCTTAAATCATCTGCAACAGCAAGAAAATGATTTATCAAAACTCAAAAGGTAAATAATATGCTGTATATTTTCTAGATCATGAATAGTATATATTTTTTACCATTCACGACTCTCGCGGTGTTCTCCGCCATTTTGAAATGGTCAAAGGTTATTTTCATCTCGGCAACTTGTCCATTAAAATATTCTACGAGTTGCCCAGTGGTAAATACCACATGAGGGGTGTTCATGTGCATTTTCCACGTCGGCTTTTGGTATTTACCATAATTACCATAGCACATGAACGCAGCATAAATAGACACAAGTCTTGTAAAACAATAGTCTACTGCTAAGTCACATACAATAGTGAAATGAGTCCTCATAAACTGAATAATGTCCTCATAAACCATGAGTAAACACACACAAGTGTTGTAAAACAATAGTCAACTATGAGTCTCATAAAATAGTCATATGAGTCCTCATAAACCGAATAATGTCCTCATAAACCATGAGTAAACACACACAAGTGTTGTAAAACAATAGTCTACTGCTGAGTCACATACAATAGTCATATGAGTCCTCATAAACCGAATAATGTCCTCATAAACCATGATTAAACACACACAAGTGTTGTAAAACAATAGTCTACTGCTGAGTCACATTATAGCTCCTTTCTCCTTGTTTCTGTCTTCCAGTTTGTCCATGAGCCTGTCACTACAGCCTTGACAGGAAGTGAAGTCACATCTCCTGAAGAGGTTTGTTAATACTTTTCACAATTAAGTTTCACACGCCTTATAACATGATCTGAATTGAAATTATGTCATTGCTACGAAATGTGATTTAGTGGTACACTATTGTTAAAAACACTTGTGTGTGTTAACTCTACCATGAGTAATGCTGCGTTCACGTGCTATGGAAAATAGGATATTTCCACTTGTGAACTGGTATTTACCAGTGTGTTGCGTTCAAGTACTTTTGTTGTCGTAATGTGGTAAAAAGATGGAGATCCAGACCTGATATTTAGCTAAAACTATATTAGATTGCTTAAATCATCTGCAACAGCAAGAAAATGATTTATCAAAACTCAAAAGGTAAATAATATGCTGCATATTTTCTAGATCATGAATAGTATATATTTTTTTACCATTCACGACTCTCGCGGTGTTTCTCCGCCATTTTGAAATGGTCAAAGGTTATTTTCATCTCGGCAACTTGTCCATTAAAATATTCTACGAGTTGCCCAGTGGTAAATACCACATGAGGGGGTGTTCATGTGCATTTTCCACGTCGGCTTTTGGTATTTACCATAATTACGATAGCACATGAACGCAGCATAAATAAACACAAGTCTTGTAAAACAATAGTCTACTGCTGAGTCACATACAATAGTCATTTGAGTCCTCAAACCGAATAATGTCCTCATAAACCATGAGTAAACACACACAAGTGTTGTAAAACAATAGTCTACTGCTGAGTCACATACAATAGTCATATGAGTCCTCATAAACCGAATAATGTCCTCATAAACCATGAGTAAACACACACAAGTGTTATAAAACAATAGTCTACTGCTGAGTCACATACAATAGTCATATGAGTCCTCATAAACCGAATAATGTCCTCATAAACCATGAATAAACACACACAAGTGTTGTAAAACAATAGTCTACTGCTGAGTCACATACAATAGTCATATGAGTCCTCATAAACCGAATAATGTCCTCATAAACCATGATTAAACACACACAAGTGTTGTAAAACAATAGTCTACTGCTGAGTCACATACAATAGTCATATGAGTCCTCATAAACCGAATAATGTCCTCATAAACCATGAGTAAACACACACAAGTGTTGTAAAACAATAGTCTACTGCTGAGTCACATTATAGCTCCTTTCTCCTTGTTTCTGTCTTCCAGTTTGTCCATGAGCCTGTCACTCCAGCCTTGACAAGAAGTGAAGTCACATCTCCTGAAGAGGTTTGTTAATACTTTTCACAATTAAGTTTCACACGCCTTATAACATGATCTGAATTGAAATTATGTCATTGCTACGAAATGTGATTTAGTGGTACACTATTGTTAAAAACACTTGTGTGTGTTAACTCTACCATGAGTAATGCTGCGTTCACGTGCTATGGAAAATAGGATATTTTCCACGTGTGAACTGGTATTTACCAGTGTGTTGCGTTCAAGTACTTTTGTTGTCGTAATGTGGTAAAAAGATGGAGATCCAGACCTGATATTTAGCTAAAACTATATTAGATTGCTTAAATCATCTGCAACAGCAAGAAAATGATTTATCAAAACTCAAAAGGTAAATAATATGCTGTATATTTTCTAGATCATGAATAGTATATATTTTTTTACCATTCACGACTCTCGCGGTGTTCTCCGCCATTTTGAAATGGTCAAAGGTTATTTTCATCTCGGCAACTTGTCCATTAAAATATTCTACGAGTTGCCCAGTGGTAAATACCACATGAGGGGGTGTTCATGTGCATTTTCCACGTCGGCTTTTGGTATTTACCATAATTACCATAGCACATGAACGCAGCATAAATAGACACAAGTCTTGTAAAACAATAGTCTACTGCTGAGTCACATACAATAGTCATTTGAGTCCTCAAACCGAATAATGTCCTCATAAACCATGAGTAAACACACACAAGTGTTGTAAAACAATAGTCTACTGCTGAGTCACATACAATAGTCATATGAGTCCTCAAAACTGAATAATGTCCTCATAAACCATGAGTAAACACACACAAGTGTTGTAAAACAATAGTCTACTGCTGAGTCACATACAATAGTCAAATGAGTCCTCAAACCGAATAATGTCCTCATAAACCATGAATAAACACACACAAGTGTTGTAAAACAATAGTCTACTGCTGAGTCACATACAATAGTCATATGAGTCCTCATAAACCGAATAATGTCCTCATAAACCATGAATAAACACACACAAGTGTTGTAAAACAATAGTCAACTATGAGTCTCATACAATAGTCAAATGAGTCCTCATAAACTGAATAATGTCCTCATAAACCATGATAAACACACACAAGTGTTGTAAAACAATAGTCTACTGCTGAGTCACATACAATAGTGATATGAGTCCTCATTAAACTGAATAATGTCCTCATAAACCATGAATAAACACACACAAGTGTTGTAAAACAATAGTCTACTGCTGAGTCACATACAATAGTCATATGAGTCCTCATAAACCGAATAATGTCCTCATAAACCATGAGTAAACACACACAAGTGTTGTAAAACAATAGTCTACTGCTGAGTCACATACAATAGTCAATGAGTCCTCATAAACTGAATAATGTCCTCATAAACCATGAGTAAACACACACAAGTGTTGTAAAACAATAGTCTACTGCTGAGTCACATACAATAGTCATATGAGTCCTCATAAACTGAATAATGTCCTCATAAACCATGAGTAAACACACACAAGTGTTGTAAAACAATAAGTATATCTACTGCTGAGTCACATACAATAGTCATATGAGTCCTCATTAAACCGAATAATGTCCTCATAAACCATGATTAACACCACACAAGTGTTGTAAAACAATAGTCTACTGCTGAGTCACATAAATAGTCAAATGAGTCCTCATAAACTGAATAATGTCCTCATAAACCATGAGTAACACACACAAGTGTTGTAAAACAATAGTCTACTGCTGAGTCACATACAATAGTCATATGAGTCCTCATAAACTGAATAATGTCCTCATAAACCATGAGTAAACACACACAAGTGTTGTAAAACAATAGTCTACTGCTGAGTCACATACAATAGTCAATGAGTCCTCATAAACTGAATAATGTCCTCATAAACCATGAGTAAACACACACAAGTGTTGTAAAACAATAGTCTACTGCTGAGTCACATACAATAGTCAAATGAGTCCTCATAAAACTGAATAATGTCCTCATAAACCATGAGTAAACACACACAAGTGTTGTTAAAACAATAGTCTACTGCTGAGTCACATACAATAGTCAAATGAGTCCTCATAAACTGAATAATGTCCTCATAAACCATGAGTAAAACACACAAGTGTTGTAAAACAATAGTCTACTGCTGAGTCACATACAATAGTCAATGAGTCCTCATTAAACCGAATAATGTCCTCAAAACCATGATTAACACACACAAGTGTTGTAAAACAATAGTCTACTGCTGAGTCACATACAATAGTCAAATGAGTCCTCATAAACCGAATAATGTCCTCATAAACCATGAGTAAACACACACAAGTGTTGTAAAACAATAGTCTACTGCTGAGTCACATACAATAGTCAAATGAGTCCTCATAAACCGAATAATGTCCTCATAAACCATGATTAAACACACACAAGTGTTGTAAAACAATAGTCTACTGCTGAGTCACATACAATAGTCAAATGAGTCCTCATAAACTGAATAATGTCCTCAAACCATGAGTAAACACACACAAGGTTGTAAAACAATAGTCTACTGCTGAGTCACATACAATAGTCATATGAGTCCTCATAAACTGAATAATGTCCTCATAAACCATGATTAAACACACACACAAGTGTTGTAAAACAATAGTCTACTGCTGAGTCACATACAATAGTCAATGAGTCCTCATAAACCGAATAATGTCCTCATAAACCATGAGTAAACACACACAAGTGTTGTTAAAACAATAGTCTACTGCTGAGTCACATACAATAGTCATATGAGTCCTCATAAACCAAATAATGTCCTCATAAACATGAGTAAACAACACAAGTGTTGTAAAACAATAGTCTACTGCTGAGTCACATACAATAGTCATATGAGTCCTCATAAACTGAATAATGTCCTCATAAACCATGAATAAACGCACACAAGTGTTGTAAAACAATAGTCTACTGCTGAGTCACATACAATAGTCATTTGAGTCCTCATAAACCTAATAATGTCCTCATAAACCATGAATAAACACACACAAGTGTTGTAAAACAATAGTCTACTGCTGAGTCACATACAATAGTC